>OX940796.1:6717988-7222655 GCA_954870985.1 Trifolium fragiferum
CCATAGAAGGAACCATAGAATATATTGGAGCAGATGCAGAAGGCGTTGCGAGTTCATCAGTTTCTGGGATATGATCATCAATAACAGGCTTAGGTGCAGGCAAATGACGTCTTGGATTAGTCCTTAAATCCATCAGATCCATATGTGTCAGCAGAGCAGCAAACCATTCCTTGAGAGCCTCTTGGTTTGCTAGATTCCTTGAGTGAGACCAAGAAGTCATCAACTTGCGTCCTTATATTATCCCACTTAAGGTCACTCTCCATAGGATTGGTGATCCTTGACCTTTCATCCAACAACTCCTTAACCTGACCAAATATTATCTTGCTAAAATCCTCAATCTCGGGGTAGGTTGAGGGTGGTGGTAGGTTCAGAGAAATATTTGGAGAAGGGATTGGAGATGATTCAGAGTTGGTAAGCTCGATGGTTGTGGTTGTATCTGGTTCAGGTTCAGTGATTATAACAATACGGTCAGAACCTATGGTGGTGATTTGTGGTGGAGGTAGTTCAGAGGCAGTAGCAATGGTAATTGAGGGGTCAGTATTTTGAACAAGTGTTTCAAAATTGGGAGGTGGAGACGGGGTGGAAGGGTCTTCTAGTTCAGGTTTTTCATTGGTGATCCTTTGAGAAGAAGGTGGTGATTGGGTTGATATTGTTTGAGCTGGTGGGGTTGAAGGTTGAAATTGAGAAATTTCAGCAATAATAACATTAGGCAAAGTCTCAGAATTACCTTCAGCTTGAGGAGCTTCAGTAGCAAAAGCAGCAGATGCCTCAGAAGCAGCTCCAGTGCTCGAACTAGATGATGATTTAGAGGCTCCTTTGATCTCAGAGCCAGAACTTGTCTGAGTCTTCTTAGAAGATCGACAGCCCTTGGAAGATGAGCTTCTCTCCTTTGATGATGTCACATTCTCATCTTCATCAATTTCCCATTTTTCGTATTCAAAATTCAACACTTCCACATCACCATTGTCGTATGAGACCTAAAACAGAGACAACTGTCAGAAGATAATGACAGTGATAGTTGTGAATTATATTACTTGATAATTTAAAAATAACATTTTAATTTTTAATCAAGACAAATGAAGGGCCTGTTTACTTTGAAAAGTGTATTTTGTTTCCATTTCTTAACCTCTTTAATTTGTGCCCAAAAAAAGTTGTTTTCTTTGCAGTTTCAATAAAATTTAGGGCCTGTTTTGGTTAAGATAACTTTTTTATTTATATATCTTGTAACTATAAATTAAAGGAGGATATAAAAACAGGTCCGTTTTTTCTGTTTTCCAAACAATTTTGAAAACAAGGGCATGATCGGTCTGCATTTTCATTTTTATTTTACAATTTTAGTTGCAAAAATGCCACATTATTTCCTGTTTTCGTAATTTTTTCCAAGGAAAAGGTGAAAAGAAAATAAATAAATTGTTTTCGCCATTTCTATTACAAAGTCCAAAATAAAAATCA
This sequence comes from Trifolium fragiferum, assembly GCA_954870985.1. Lineage (NCBI taxonomy): Eukaryota > Viridiplantae > Streptophyta > Magnoliopsida > Fabales > Fabaceae > Trifolium > Trifolium fragiferum. The sequence continues at coordinate 6,719,441 of OX940796.1, forward strand.
AAGTGAAAACAAACCAATGAGCAGACACTATTGTTTATAAAACTAACTAAATGTTTTTCGAAACCAATCTGACTCAAATTATTCGTTTGCAATTAAAATGTTATCACCATATGAAATAGAAAATATTTTTGAAAAATATACAAAGCAATCTTGAGTTTGCTACAATAGAAAAATTTGTACAACTTACTTTCCAAATGGGTAAATCTATATAACAAAACAGAAGCAGAAAAGTTTTACTGAGATAAATTGGAAGGGGGCGGCAGGGTAAAGAGAAGGTAATATAGTCCAAATCACCTTGTGCTTCTTGCTGGAAGAATCAAAAGAATCAACAACACCTTTATAAAACCTGCAGAAAATTGTGTTACCAAATATATTATACCACAATTTTACCATGGTGAACAGGTTAAAAACATCAAGATGGAATTGCATAGCATACAACATAGATGTAAAGTATATCTCTTCCTAGCCCCAGCATTTCATTACAAAGCTTTTATAGAACAAATTTTAATAAAAGCAACATAGTCACAGGTTGTTTAATGGAATATGGTGTCATTACAATAAGGAGTAAGTATTAGTTAAAACAAGAGAAAACAAATTAAGCCAAGAAATAATTTTTTGGGCTCAAAGCATCAAACCTAATATACGTATAGCAGACACGAAGCAGTAGCTATTTGCTACAACAAAGATAGCAGATAAGTTTACAAATTAGATTCTCAGAATACTAATAGTACACAAAACTAAAGACATTTATCATTAACACCCAAAAGCCAAGCTAAGCTAAGAAAAAAATCATTATCCAACCTTAGCTTCGGCCCAAACGCCTGAAACTGTAGTGCAGAGGCAAAAACAAAACAGGTATCTATGCCAAACAAATGAGAGCCACTAGGAGCTTCCAAAAAACTCACAGCAAAACAGGTGTACATTGCTAAGTATATTTAAATCCCAAAACAGGGGAGAACTACTGGAAGTCGGCCAAATCAGGTGGGCCATATAACCCTATGCAACAGCAAACACGTGTAATAGGTCTGCACATTCTGCCTGTATTGTATTAACTCTGACAGTGAGGTCGGTGTGCACAAGAAAGAATGGATGCCACTAGGAGCTTCCTAAACACCGACACACAGCAAAACAGGTGCACATTGCTAAGTATATTTCCCAAAACAGAGGAAAACTACTAGGAGTCAGTCATATCAGGTGGGTCATACAACCCTATGAAGCAGCTAACAGGTGTAATGGGTCTGCACATTCTGACTGCGCATTGTGTGAACTCTTAACAGTGAGGTTTGTATGCACATGAAAAATGGGCTGGTGCCTGATACCAAGGAAGGAACACTGAACGCAATGAGTCTAAAAGACAAAAATCATTTAGAGAGAGAAGATGAGAAATAGTGAGCAAAGAGATTTCGATCTTTGAGGATAGCAAATATTTTGTTCGCCAAATGCTAAAAGACCTGAATGAAATACCTAACATACCCCTATTCATTGTCAGAAATAAAACGGATGATTTGTTTGGCATGCAAAGCAACAGTCATCAAGATTAAAGTTGAAAAGATAATGCAATCACATAAAACAAGGAAGCAAACAGCTTTGTTTCAACCAGGCATGCAAAAAGTACAAATTACAACAAGTACTCCCAGTCCCTGACCCTGCATAACTAAAATTTCCAGTCACAGCATGTCACATGAAGAATAAGCATGTACTTACTCATTATCTTTGGGCCACCAAACTTTAACCCGTTTTCCAACAAGACTATGAACATTTTTCTTGATATCAGACCCCTGAGATAACAGTCAGAAGATCAGCAATCAAAATGAGAAGAAAAATAAAAACTGTGTAATTAACAAGAAATAGAGAGAAGTGTTTTAGAAGAACATAGAGAAATACAGCTCGCATTTAAAAATAAGGGAGTCCACATTAAGGAGATTGATCAATATTATTTTACCAAATAGTATCACATTAAAAAATACTCGCAACATATCTGATCACACTGCAAAAGTCCAGCACATAAGCCATAGTTGAAAACGACAATTCCAAAAGGATGATGTATAATGAATGCATTACGAAGTGTTATCATCAAAATTGTCAAATAAGTAAATAACAGAAGAGGATTCACACTTTTTCTTTTCCTGGAGTGCGCTTCCTCTTCAAATTTGTCTTAGGAGTCTCCTTTGAATGTTCATCTTTGGTTGCTTTTGCAGCTGACTTAAGCGAAGATACTGTTACCTAAAACATTTGAAAAAATTAGTCAATAATTTACTATTGAACAAAAAATATACCATGTTGCTTGCAATGATATGAATGAATAATAGCTAATATTGTTAGAACAGGAAGCACAAAAAATACCTTATCCTCTTCTTTAGAGGAAGATTTTGCTGGACCCTTTTCTGAGCTACCTTCTACCTGTCCCTTCCTTTGTTTGTCCTCCGGCTTCCGAGAAGATGACCCACCATCACCCTTGGTTCTTTCTTCTGTTTTTCCACTGCCCTTTTTAACTGCATCTACAGCAGTAGTTATTTTTACTTCGGAGCTACGACTGAGTCCCTTTTTCGCCGACGGACATGCTGGTTTTACTTCAGAATCACTTTTTCTTTCAGATACCTTTTTCGAAATATCTTCTGCAGCCACTTCTTTCACAGAGCTATCTTTCTTTTTTGTTGGTGCATGTTTCTTTGATGATGTCACATTCTCAGAAGCTTCTAGTAAAACCATGCATACTGAGGCAAGAACATCACTATAATCATTCAAAGAAATACCTAACTTATTCACAGCTTTCCTTATATAAGGTTTAACCCTTGTTGCACAACTTTCAAGAACACTTTCCCCTAACTTTCGAGCAATTGGCAAAACCATCTGAATCATAATTACAGCAACCATGACAGTTATAAGCAATCCATTATGAAATATGTTTCAGTTTCATAATCTATTAAGTAATGACATTAAATTTCCAAATTGCAACCTCATTCTTTTTGTTTAGACAATCCAAGATTGGAGAGAGTAAGTCAAGAGCTATATCTTCACTTTCTTCAAGAACAAGGACCATTATGGTTTTCATGAAAGAGAAAACATTTTCTGGATGATATTCTCTGAAAGTTTCAAATAGAACTAAACTTAGTACCATGTTCACACAGTTTGCATCCCAGGTAAAGAAACCATTAACAGACCGCAACTATAATTACTGCTGCTTCTAGCAATAATTTCTTATTAAATTTAAGGTTTAAATAGGATTTTAGTCCATGTAAATCTACCATATTTTTGCTTTAGTTCTTGTAAAAATATTTTTTGTTTTAGTCCTTGCATTTATAATTTTTTGTTTTGGTCCTTAATATTTTGTTTTAGTCCCTCCAAATATGTTTATGTCAAATTAGTCCAAGTAATATTCATTTTAGTCCCTAGTTTGAGGGACTAAAATCAAATATTTTACATATTAAGGACAAACTTCAATAGAAATTAATTTTCCAGGGACTAAAATAAAATAACCAAGACTAAACACAAAACATTATATATTTACAAGGACTAAAATCAAAATTACTTATATTTATAGGGATCATTTACATATTTAAGCCTAAATTCAAACCATATACAAAATAATTGCATCTCAGGAACAATGAGAATACTTGGAATCAATAATGACACCGGCCATTAAAATTCATAACCAATTGGAACATCAACCTTACCATTCAGTCAAAAGCAAAATCCTCAATGCAAGCATCTTAAGATTATATCATGTACGACGTTAAATAGATAAATTCTTATTCGGAGAAAACACCAATGTACAAACATCGCGTAGGGACCTATCTGCAACAGCTCTTACCTTATTGTCTTAAAGAAATTCTGAAACATCTCCAAAATGAGGGCATCACATTCAAGATCCAGCATTACCACACATAACCTGAGTATTGCAACTGTTTCAAGGATTAGAATCCTCTCTGAATACCATCGGCTTGACTTATCATGTAGATTTCCAAATGAAGATACAATTAATCTAAAAATCTCCTGAAAGCAAATGAAACCATGAAACTTAACATCATAATTTGTAAAGAACGTTACAATAGAATTCAATTAATTTACAATAGAAAACAATCAAGCACACCTTCATTTGGGGATCATTGTAAGGAAGATCCGGTGGACTGATTCTTGTTATCTCATTGAAGCAGGAGGCAAGTGCAACTTTGACATCAACATTTGAATGCTTTATAAGAAAAATTAAATACTTAAAGAACAAGTAACAATATTCAAATCCACATACAAGACTCAAGTAACTAAGGTAATAACGATCATAGAAAATAGAATTCACAAACAAATTCGAGAGTGGAACCAGGAAGTAATGTAAAAGTAAAACGAGACTATTTGACAACATACGATGTTGTCAAAACCCAATCCTACCTAGGACCGATAGGGGATGCGAGATCATATTAAATGCAGTATTGTAATGAGGATTGCTTAGGAATGTATTTTTCACTTTTTAATTTCCATAATAATTATTCTGGTAAAACAAACAAGTTACAAATTGCTTAAAAATCGAGGCTAAAAGTAGTTTATAAACAACACTCATACTCCTCAACCCAACAAAACGTCTTTTACAAAGAACAAAACCGTGAGGTCCAAACAGACATTAATATTTCGGAACAGATGAAGTAGTCTATAAACAACACTCACACTCTTCAACTTCACAGGCAAAAACCTCTAGGTATGAATAATTATAAAAAAAAACTCAAATAATCTCAACAAACTCATAATCAGTGCAATTAGGGAAAATTTTTTTGCCAATAACAACATGCAAAATCGATTCATGAAAACCTAACAAAAAAAAAATCATGCACCAAAGAAGCAAAATGGGAGCAAAAAAAGCAGAATGTGTTTACACATAGAAGATGGAGTAGGTTATCGACGGAAGAAGGAGGGTCGAGGAGCTTGTTCCCAACTTCTAGAAGCTCCTCTTTGAGCTCTTTCTCGATGGAAGCCATTGTTGAAGCTCTTTGTGTCTGAAGAAAATATTTTGCACGAAAATGAAAAATCTATTTATAGCCCATTAAGGGTGCGTCTATTTTTTTCTTAAAAAAATTCATTTTGTAATATTGATAGTGTTTGTTATAGATTTTTTTAAAAATTATTTTTTTATAAAAATCATTTCTAGTCCCAAAATAAAAATCTATTTTTAATAACTTTTCAATAATCTATTTTTTTTAAACTAAAAAATCTAAGTGTATGAACTTTTTTTTTTAAAAAAATAAATTTTTATGATTGTAAACAAACACAAATTAGTTTTAGATTTTCTTCAAAATCTCTACAAAAAAATCTCTAGATTTTTTTTAAAGCTTAAACAAACGCACCCTAAGTTTTACACCTTTTGGTTTTGAAATCCTTATAGATTTCGATTAATTACAATTTTAGGCTTTTAGCCCATTAAGTTTTCATTTTATTTTTTTAAAATTTTGCGATTTGATTTTAGAAACTTTTGCCCCTCACTCAAGTACGAAGTTTAATGGGCGATATATTCAAGATTAAATTTAATATTTTGTTATATTATGGGTGGTTTGTTTTGGATTTTTTAAGAAAAAAATTTATTTTAAAATTGTAATAGTGTTTGTTAAAGATTTTTTAAAAAATTATTTTTAACTCCAAAATGAAAAGTTATTCAAGAATATATTTTTTTTTTAAATTAAGAAACCTAAGTGTAGTAACTTCACTTTTTTTGAAGTTTAAACAAACGGAACCTAAATTTTAAGGCAATGAAAAATAATTATTATTTTAAAATAATGAAAAAAACAATGTTATTAGTTTATTATTTTTGAGAGGTTAAAATGACTTTTTCTTATTTTGTAAGAACTAAAATGACTTTACGTTCATAATAGAGAAGTAGAGGCTCGTAAGGCTGACAAAAGAACGTATCCAAAAATGAGACTTTTTCGAACACTAATGAAACTGTCATACGCTGTTAAACTTTTGGGGTCAGACCAGTTAAGTGGCTGCTTGTAGGAGCAAGATGTTAAGCTGAAGATGGATGATGCTGAGGAAGGGGAAGAGGATTTGGTAGAAGTTCGAAAATTGAATAAAGATTTTGTTGCTATTCGACCTCCATGGACTACCGTTGTTCGAATAATTACTTGCAGGTTCAACTATTAGAAATTTGTTCTCCTTGCTTATATGAAAAATAGTACAAGATTATTATGTTCTTGGTTATTGTACAATAGCTTGCAGACGAAAGTAAGCTCGTAGATTCAAAGGCCATGAGTTAGTTGTTTCAATCAATTGATCGTACAATCTTGGAAACCATTCTTGTACATGACACAACCAATGATATATGGGATTTTATATGTCATAAATACCAAGGTTCTACCAAAGTCAAGAGAGCCCAATTACAAGCGTTGCAAAAAGAATTTGAAGCACTGATCAACATGAAGAGCGGCGAATCTATCGACAAGTACTTTGCAAGAACTATCGCTATTGCAAACAAGATGACTGCACATGGAGAGAAGATGGAACATGTAACCATCGTTGAGAAAATTTTATGACCTTTAACCTCTAAGTTCAACTATGTTGTCTATTCTATAGAAGAATCAAATGATGTAACTATCTTGACAATTGATGAATTGCAAAGTAGTCTTTTCATTCATGAACAAAGAATGGGAGACCACAAAGAAGAACAGCAAGCCTTGAAGAGAGTTAGTAGATTCTATGTTTGATGAAATCCTTGTGACAATATATCTAGGCCAAAGAATAGTACAAGTTTGCTACAAAACAGTTTGAAAACAAACTACCAACTATAACAAACTAAATCTCCTAACAAGTCATCACTAAACTAATTAGTTATCGAGTAACTAATCTACTTAACTAAACAAATCTACTAACTAATTACTCTCATGTCAAATTTATTCATTTTTTAAAAAAAGTAAAGCAATTGTTTGTCAAAACAAAAGTAAAGCAAAATTCTTCAAACGAATAAACTATATAAATAAGATAAGATGATTAATACGAACCCACAAACCTTGTCTCCCTCAACATTCTTCTCCAAGTGCACAAGTTATAAAGAATACTATTATTATTATTTTTTATCAAATTTACTATAATTCCAAACAAACACTTTAAAGTAAAAGAGTAAAATATACACGCACATAATTCAATTGGGTTTTCCAATTAGAGCATAGCAATGACACTTGTGTAAAATAGTTTACATGACTCTTTCATAAGTTAACATGTTGGGGGGAAACATGGATTGTAACTTTTAAGTTTGTAACCTAGTGAGAGACTAGATGGATGAAATCTCTTAAATTTAATTTGTGCTTAACAAGGAAATAAGATGATACCATAACAAAGGTAAGAAACTCCATTAATGGAGGAAATGAAAGCTTAAAGGTAGAAGAAAAGAGAATGAAGAAAGTGTAAATTTGTATTGATACAAAATGAATCAATATGAATGTTACAATGACTGAACCTTATATACAAGATGTATTGTAAGGTGTAATGTAACTAACTTTATTCAACTAACTATAACTACCTAACTGTTATGCCAACTAACTGTAACTAACTATACGCTAAGTTATTTACAAAGTTATTCTATATTTTGTCACGCCCCCTCAAGCTGAGGCCGAAAGATGTTGATGAGGCCAAGCTTGGAGAATAACCTATGAAAGTTGGCAGGATGTAGTGCTTTAGTTAGGATGTCTGCAATTTGATTGTAGCCTGAGATAGGTAACAACTTCATGAGACCTCCTTGAAGCTTCTCTCTAACAATGTGACAATCTATGTCCAAATGTTTGGTTCGTTCGTGAAATACAGGGTTGCTAGCAATATGTAAAGCACTCAATATGTAGAGCACTCTGGCTGTCACAATATAGTGCTGGGAGCTTCTCAAACTGAACTTGCAGATCTCTCAGTAAGTAAGATAGCCACTGAAGCTCACAAGTGGCTGAGGCTAGTGCATGATATTCAGCTTCAGAAGAGGATTTTGACACAGTTAATTGCTTTTTAGATTTCCAACAAACCAATGATTGGCCAATGAAGAAGCAATAGCTTGTGATTGACCTTCTACTGTCAGGACAGCCTCCCCAATCTGCATCACTAAACCCCATGAGCTGTAGGGTAGTATTTCTGGGGAAGAACAGACCAGTGCCAGGGTTACCCTTAAGATATCTCAAAACTTTATGAGCAGCTTTGAAATGTGCAGTAGTAGGAGCATCCAGGAATTGGGATAGTTGTTGGACAGGGAAAGCTATGTCAGGCCTGGTTGAAGTAAGGTAGAGCAGCTTACCAACCAAGGCTCTATACTCAGTGATGTTAGGATGTGGTTCACTATCATCCTTGTGCAATCTATTGCTAGGATCCATTGGAATGCTAGATGGCTTGTAGCCTAAGGTACCTGTTTCAGTCAACAGATCTAGACAATACTTTCTCTGACATAAAGTGATTCCTTGTTGAGAGTGGGCCACTTCTAAACCAAGGAAAAACTTGAGAATTCCAATGTCTTTTATACCAAATGCTTCATGTAGCTGTGACTTAGTGGATTGAATTTTAGTCAAGCAAGTGCCAGTGAGGACTATATCATCCACATAAACAAGTAAGGTGGTGAAACTTGCCTCAGTTCTTTTGGTAAAAAGAGTAGGATTAGATGGCATGTGTGTGTAACCAATGGTGATGAGAAATTTGGACAATTTGTCATACCATTGTCTCCTAGCCTGCTTAAGGCCATAGAGTGATTTGATGAGTTTGCAGCCTGAGTACTAGTAGCTCCTGTCAAACCTGGCGGAATTTTCATATATACATCTTCATCTAAATCACCATGGAGGAATGCATTATCAACATCCAATTGGTGAATATGCCAGTTCTGAATAGAACAACAGCTAGGACAGTTCTGATGGTAGTCATTTTGGCTACTGGTGAGAAAGTTTGAAAGTAATCAACTCTTATATTTGATTGTATCCTTTGGCCACTAACCTGGCTTTGTATCTGTAGTGCCATCAGGTTTCCTTTTAATCTTATAAACCCATTTGTTGCCTATAGGTTTCACTCCTGTTGGTAATTCCACAAGTTTCCAGGTATTGTTGTTAGCTAAAGCTGTCAGTTCTGTCTGCATTGCCTTGTTCCAACAATCATGCTGAGAAGCTTCTGCATAACTGCTTGGTTCTTCTTCAGTAAGGAGGGATAGACAGAAGGAAGAATAGGATGAGGAGAGGTGATCATGGCTGATATATTGTGAAATGGGGTAGGGTGTCTTATGAACTACAGAGTTGCAGTAGTAATCCAATAGATGATTAGGTAAATGTTTTGGTCTAGTGGATTGTCTAACAGGCATGGGAGATGGTAAAGATGGAGCAGATATAAGCTACTGTTCAGAGGTAGAGGGAGTATCAAATGTAGAGCTAGTGGATTCATTGGTGTTATTATGAGGTAAAGGTGGTGTTGAGGTGTCAGAATCACTAAGTGAAATGGGTGTGAGAGGTGAAGTGTCAGGGTGAATTGAAGAGTTATTTGTGGTTTCATGGTCATTTGTAGTTTTTATAGGTGCAGTAGGTGAAGGGTGAGTAGTGGTAGGAGGCACCATGTACTCCCAGGAAGGTTTAGAAGGATTGATAGGGTAAGGTAATATTGTTTCTTCAAATTGAAGGTTTCTAGATACTATAATCTCATGATTGTGCAGATCTAAAGCAACATAGCCCTTCATGCCAGGTTTAATGCCAAGATAGACACATTTTCTTGCTCTTGGGTCTAGCTTGGATCTGTGAATGTCTTGAGAGGATACATAACATAGACAGCCAAACACTTTCATTTGGGAAATATCAGGTAGCTTGTTGTACAAGACATCAAAAGGAATTCTACCATTGATTGCATTTGAGGGTACCCTATTCATGATGAAGACTGAATGTAAGGCAGCATAACCCCAATATGTAGAAGGTAAATGTGACTGAGTTAATAAAGCTCTGGCTATGTTCAATATACATTGATGTTTCCTCTCCACACGACCATTTTGATGTGGTGTACCTACACAGCTGGTTTGATGTACAATACCTCTACTAAGATAGAATTTTGATAAGGAGACAAATTATGGACCATTGTCACTTCTTAATATTTTGACCTTGTGACTAAAATGGTTTTCAGCAAATTGAATGAAATCTTGAATCTTAGAAGCAGTCTCAGATTTGGCTTTCATTAATATGATCCAAGTAAACTGGCTAAAATCATCCACAATGGTGAGAAAATACTTATGTCCATGAGGTGTGGGAGTTGAGAATGGACCCCAAATATCCATGTGCAGTAATTCTAAACAATGAGAAGCTTTACTATGACTAAGAGCATAAGGTAACTTTCTTTGCTTAGCTAGATGACAGATATCACAACAAAAATCATTTTTATTTACTTCAATATCAGGATACAACTTTTGCATAAGCTCTAGTCTAGTAACAGATGTGTGACCAAGTCTGAAATGCCATAAGGCAGTCTTAGGAATAGCTACAGAGTTACATTGTTTACCTGACAAAGGTTGAACTATAGATTGTGTTCCTTCAAGGTAGTATAGCCCATTAATCATTCTACCCGAACCAATCATCCTCTGTAGGGAATTTTTAATAAAACACAAGTCATCAGTGAAAGCAAATACACAATTCAAGTCTTGTGCAACTCTTGAAACAGAAATGAGATTGAAACTGAAAAGGGGTATGTAAAGCACATTCTTCAAAGTGAGTTCAGATGTAAGTGTGACATTGCCTATGATCTCAGTGGTCACGACAGTTCCATTAGGCAATTTTACAGGAATAGCTTGAACTTTTGTGTAAGAAGTGAATAGACTTAGGGTAGCGCATATATGATCAGTAGCTCCACTATCTATGATCCATGTACTTAGGTAATTAGAAACAATACCTTGCTTAGTATTGTTGTAAGAGGAAGCAACACACTTTGAAATGCTATTCACTTGTGAAGGTCCTTCTGCAGGCTTGGTGTTGGATCGAAGCAAAGACATCAAGGCTTGGTACTCTTCAGTGCTAAAGGTTGCTACACGGTTATCCACAGTGCTCCTAGCATCACTATCATCTGCATCAGCATAGTTAACACTAGCCTGGCCTTGATTCTTGTTACCAACAACTGTGCCATCCTTGAACCTATAACCTGGGGGAAATCCATGCTTTCGAAAACAATTATCAACTGTATGATTATTCTTACCACAGTGAGTGCATTGTTTATCACTCTTGGAAGAAGGATACTTGCCATAACCTTTCTTGGCAAGATTAACAGAAGCAGTAACTTGATCATCACTAGAATCTAAGCAAATAAGGTTTTCATGTTGAATGATCATACCAAATGCAGAATTGAGTTGGGGAAAGGGTTCCATTAAAAGAATTTGGGAACGAACCATAGAGTAATGATCGTTCAAACCTGTGAGGAAGAGTAGAACCAAATCTTCTTCACGAAACTTCTGAGCATTGATCATAGATTCACAAACACAACGAAACGTGCATGTATAGCTAGGAAGAGGACGATATATCAGCAATTCCTCCCACATACCTTTCAACTTTGTGAAAAATTCAGTGACAGAAGATGAATCTTGGCGAAGTGCATAGATATCACGTTGCAGAGATGAGACGCGTACACGATCGGCGCGAGAAAAACGAGCTTTGAGATCAACCCACGCTTGTGCTGCAGAATCAGTGTACACAAGGCTCTGAGAAATAGCAGGAGTAACGGAATTCATCAACCAAGATAGGACCAAGTTGTTGCACCGGAGCCAAGGCTCATACGTTGGATCAAAAGCATCGGGCATTGGGCAAGAACCATCCAAGAAACGAAGCTTGTTCTTCATGATCACAGCTTTCATCATCGAGCGTGACTAAGCATGGTAGTTCTTTCCATCAAGAAGAGGTGAAACAAGTGCAGCAGTGGCACTTTCATTGGGATGAACATAGTAAGGATTCTGAGAAGGATCTGTAAGGGCAGGAATGGCAGGAATCTCCTCCACATTGTTGCGACGAGGTGCCATTGCAGAGAAGAAGGAAAAATAGAAGGAACAAGATGAAGACAAAAAACTGAAGCAAAGTATGGCGCAGCAGAGCTCCTCAAAGGAGTTGCTCTGATACCATAACAAGGAAATAAGATGATACCATAACAAAGGTAAGAAACTCCATTAATGGAGGAAATGAAAGCTTAAAGGTAGAAGAAAAGAGAATGAAGAAAGTGTAAATTTGTATTGATACAAAATGAATCAATATGAATGTTACAATGACTGAACCTTATATACAAGATGTATTGTAAGGTGTAATGTAACTAACTTTATTCAACTAACTATAACTACCTAACTGTTATGCCAACTAACTGTAACTAACTATAAGCTAAGCTATTTACAAAGTTATTCTATATTTTGTCAGTGCTTAAATTTGTAAACAAGATATCACTGAGATGGAAGAGAATGTTAAAGACATATATTTCCAGTGTTTTAATGCTTCATAATCAAGGGAGAATATAACAGCATGATAATTTAATTTGGTTTGTGTTTCTTAGAATAGAAGAGTACATAGTGTGCATATAAGGTAAAGTGTTAGTAACACATTTCCAATGTTTTAAGATTTTGAGTTAAGATGTGATATATTATTTGCAGTCAAGAATTGTTGTCTCGTTGTCAATGCTATTTCATTTACTGCTCCTTTTGTCATCAACAAAAATAAATAGAAGATAAATAAAAATTGCTTGTATTGGATTGAAAAAAATTGGTGTACAAGTAGGTAAAGACAAAGGTATCTTAGGTTTGTTTCGAGGCCAGGGTCATCAGAAGCTGTTGTATAGTATCCAACTGTTTCTTTTGAGAGGCCATTTCTCCTCTTATTTCTTCCTTGAATTCCTTGAACTCAGGCAGAAACCACATCCATAGAAGGAATCTTAGGAGATATTGAAGCAGATGCAGAAGGCGTTGTGAGTTCATCAGTTTTTGGGATATCATCAGCAATAACAGGCTTAGGTGCAGGCAAATGACGTCTTGGATTAGTCCTTAAATCCATCAGATCCACATGTGTCAGCAGAGCAGCAAGCCATTCCTTGAAAGCCTCTTGGTTTGCTAGAGCTTGTTGTTTGCTAGATTCCTTGAGTGAGACCAAGAAGTCATCTACTTGCGTCCTTATGTGATCCCACTTGAGGTCACTCTCTATAGGATCGGTGATCCTTGACCTTTCATCCAGCAACTCCTTAACCTGACCAAATATTATCTTGCTAAAATCCTCAATCTCAGGGTAGGTTGAGGGTGGTGATAGGTTCAGAGAAATATTTGTAGAAGGGATTGGAGATGATTCAGAGTTGGCAAGATCAATGGCTGTGGTTGTATCTGGTTCAGTGATTATAGCAATACGGTCAGAACCTATGGTGGTGATTTGTGGTGGAGGTAGTTCAGAGGCAGTAGCAATGGTAATTGAGGGGTCAGTATTTTGAACAAGTGTTTCAAAATTGGGAGGTGGAGAGGGGGTGGAAGGGTCTTCTAGTTCAGGTTTTTCATTGGCGATCCTTTGAGAAGAAGGTGGTGATTGGGTTGATATTGTTTGAGCTGGTGGGGTTGAAGGTTGAAATTGAGAAATACCTTCAGCTTGAGGAGTCTCGGTAGCAAAAGCAGGAGATACCTCAGAAGCAGCTCCGGTGCTTGAACTAGGTGGTGCCTTAGATGATGCAGTCTTTGAGGTCCTCTTCCTCTTGATCAAAGGAAGAGACTGGTTCTTAGCAGCAGTGAGACCAACCTCCTTATCACCAGTCTCTTCAGAAATGATTGGCAGTTGTTGTGCAGAGACTTCCTTAGCAGCAGTGAGACCAACCTTACTTAACTTTCTCTTTTTGATATTAGGAGAATCAGAACCAGATGATAATTTAGAGGCTCCTTCGATCTTAGAGCCAGAACTTGTCTGAGTCTTCTTCTTAGAAGAATCAAAACCAGATGATGTTTCAGAAGCTCCTTTGATCTTAGAACCAGAACTTGTCTGAGTGTTCTTCTTAGAAGAATCAAAACCAGATGATGATTCAGAAGCTCCTTTGATCTTAGAACCAGAACTTGTCTGAGTGTTCTTCTTAGAAGAATCAAAACCAGATGATGATTCAGAAGCTCCTTTGATCTTAGAACCAGAACTTGTCTGAGTCTTCTTCTTAGAAGAATCAAAACCGGATGATGATTCAGAAGCTCCTTTGATCTTAGAACTTGTCTGAGTCTTCTTAGAAGAATCAAAACCAGATAATGATTCAGAGGCTCCTTTGATCTTAGAACCAGAACTTGTCTGAACCTTCTTCTTTGAAGATCCAGAGCCCTTGGAAGATGAGCTTATCTTCTTTGATGATGTCACATTCTCAGAATCTTCTAGTAAAACCATGCATACTGAGGCAAGAACATCACTGTAATCATCCAAAGAAATGCCTAACTTATTCACAGCTTGCCTTAAATAAGGTTTAACCCTTGTTGCACAACTTTCAAGAACACTTTCCCCCAACTTTCGAGCAATTGGCAAAACCATCTGAATCATAATTACAGCAACCAAGACAGTTATAAGCAATCCATAATGAAATATGTTATAGTTTCATAATCTATTAAAAATAATGACATTAAATTTCCAAATTGCAACCTCATTCTTTTTGTTTAGACTATCCAAGATTGGAGAGAGTAAGTCAAGAGATATATCTTCACTTTCTTCAAGAACAAGGACCATTGTGGTTTTCATGGAAGAGAAAACATTTTGTGGATGATATTCCCTGAATGTTTCAAATAGAACTAAACTTAGTAACATGATCACACAGTTTGCATCCGAGGTAAAGAAACCAATGACCATTGACAGACAGCAACTATAATTACTGCTGCTTCTAGCAATAATTTCTTATTAAATTCAAGGTTTAAATAGGTTTTTAGTCCATGTAAATATACCATATTTTTGCTTTAGTTCTTGTAAAAATATTTTTTGTTTTAGTCCTTGAATTTATAATTTTTTGTTTTGGTCCTTAGTATTTTGTTTTAGTCCCTCCAAATATGTTTATGTCAAATTAGTCCTTGTAATATTTATTTTAGTCCCTAGTTTGAGGGACTAAAATCAAATATTTTACATATTAAGGACCAACTTCAATAGAAATTAATTTTGCAGGGACTAAAATAAAATAACCAAGACTAAACACAAAACATTATATATTTACAAGGACTAAAATCAAAATTACTTATATTTATAGGGATCATTTACATATTTAAGCCTAAATTCAAACCATAAACAAAATAATTGCATCTCATCTGGCCTATTATTGTGAGAATGGTTAAGGGACAAAGAAAAATTGGAAAAAGATCTTATAATTAAGGAGCAATGAGAATACTTAGAATCAATAATGACACCAACCATTAAAATTCATAACCAAATGGAACATAAAGACTACCATTCACAGTCAAAAACAAATTCCTCAATGCAAGAATCTTAAGATTATATCATGCACAACGTTAAATAAAAAAAATGTTATTCGGAGAAAACGCCAATGTACAAACATCGCGTAGGGACCTGTCTGCAACAGCTCTTACCTTATTGTCTTAAAGAAATTCTGAAACATCTCCAAAATGAGGGCATCACATTCAAGATCCAGCATTACCACACATAACCTGAGTTTTGCAACTGTATTAAGGATTAGAATCCTTTTTGCATACCATCGGCTTGACTTATCATGTAGATTTTCAAATGAAGATACAATTAATCTAAAGACCTCCTGAAAGAAAATGAAACCAAAAATCTCAACAAACGTAATTTGTTACGAAAATGATGATAAATTAGTATTCAATTAATTTACAATATAAAATAATGAGTGCACCTTCATTTGGTCATCATCATAAGGAGCATCAGGTGCAGTGATTCTTGTTATCTCAATGAAGCAGGAGGCAAGTGCAACTTTGACATCAACATTTGAATGTTTTATAAGTTTATCAGCAAATAATGCTAACGATGGAGGGAGTGCATTGTGCATAGAACCAGTAGGTGCCTGTTCAACCCTTGATAGGCACCTTCTAACTTGCTGCAGTTCCAAGAAAATGACACAATATCAAAGCACATATGCTTAATATTTTGGTCTACAAGATGGGAAATTAATTAATATTATGTTATACCACAACAGATCGACTAACAAGGAAAGTTAAACAATGCTTTCTGGAATTTTGGCATTTTATGTTAAAATACAGTATTAACAGCAACTTAGGAAAAATTAAATACTTAAAGAACAAGTAACAATATTCAAATCCACATACAAGACTCAAGTAACTATGGTAATAACTTTCATAGAAAAGAGAATTCACAAACAAATTCAAGAGTGGAACCCGGAAGTAATGTAAAAAGTAAAATGAGATTATAATGAGACTATTTGATATATACAATGTTGTCAAAACCCAATCGTATCTAGGATAGAAAGGGGTTGCCAGAACATATTAAATGCAGTATTGTAATACGGATTTGCTTAGTAATATATTTTTTACATTCTCATTTCCATAATAATTATTCCGGTAAAACAAACAAGTCACAAATTGCTTATAAATCGAGGCTAAAAGTAGTTTATAAACAACACTTATATCCTCAACCCAACGAAACATCTTTTATAAAGAACAAAACCGTGAGGTCCAAACAGACATTAATATTTCGGAAATGCAATGTCGTGTGGCCTTGAGGTTAGAACATGATGCGCCACGTATGAGTCGAACCTCACCTATGCCACACTCGAGGGCTGACAGACCCTTTAGCCCCTTATACTAGTATAATAAAAAAAGTTTTACATTGCATGAGAATCGATTCTAATGATACTCCCTCCGTCCCAATAAGAGCGACTCAATTTGACCATGTACACTATTAAAATATTAACATATAAGATGTTAGCATTAGGAATATTTTTAAAATATCAATTTTTATAATTTTTACCATTATACAATACAATTAAAAATATTAACGGTCAAAATTATACATTGATACTATGTGTGAAATAATCAACTGAGTCATTCGTTGTGGAACATATGAAGTAAACAACACTCACACTCTTCAACTTCACCATTTACCTAAAAAAAGAAAACACTCTTCAACTTCACAGGCAAAAACCTCTAGGTATGAATAATTATAAAAAAAACCTCAAATAATCTCAACAAACTCATGATCAGTGCAATTAGGGCAAAAACAATTCCAATAACAACATGAAAAATCGATTCATGAAAACCTCGCCAAAAATAAAAATCTACGCACCAAAGAAGCAAAATGGGAGCGAAAAAGCAGAATGTGTTTACACATAGAAGACGAAGTAGATTATCGACGGAAGAAGGAGGGTCAAGGAGCTTGTTCCCAGCTTCTAGAAGCTTCTCTTCGAGTTCTTTGTCGATGGAAGCCATTATTGAAGCCAAAAGGGTCAAAGAAAGAGTGAATTTTGTGTCCGAAGAAAATATTTTGCACGAAAATGAAAATTTTGTTTATAAAATTTGAGTTAAATTTTGGATTTTCTTTAATTGCAATTTTAGCCCATAATTTTTTATTTTGCAAGTTTGATTCTCTAATTATATTTTGCAACTTTTGCCCCTCAATCGAGTATGAAGTTTAATGGCGATATTTTGATTGACAACCACGTGGAGTTTATGGTGCGATCGTAATAACATCATGTTTAAAGGAATTGTAGTTAATTTGCAATCCTTAGTGGATCAAATAATTTATATTTCTTGGTTTTGATTTATAGGGAGGATAGCAAGTTTGTCTTCCTTTGTTTTTTTTAGATTGGTGAAAGATTCATCATCGTGCATTCTTAGCATCTAATGGTATTTGTTAGAATTGTAAGGGTCGAATATACCTTATACTTTTTATAATTCAACTTTTGCTTAAAAAAAAGGGTTAAATATGTTTTTAATTTCAACTTTTATGTAAATTTTGACTTTTAGTCTCTATATTTTTTTTATTATATTTTTAGTCCTCCACATTTTCCCTGTTTGCATTTTTAGCCCATACCGTCAATTTTTCGTGACTTGAATAACGAAATCAGACATATAGAATGACACATAGATGTCACATCATTCGATGCAAATGTTATCCTAGTCAATTTAAGTTATCCCATGTGGTCAATTCTGTTATCTTAATCATAAAAAATTGACTAAAAATATAATAATAAAATGTAGGGACTAAAAATATAATAAAAAATATATAGGGACTAAAAGTCAAAATTTACATAAAAGTAGGGACTAACAACATATTTAACCCTAAAAAAAATTGGATGATATTTTGATGATTAAATTTAATATTATGTTATATTAAGTTATAAGGCAATGAAAAATAATTATTATTTTAAGGTAATGAAAAAAAAAATGATGTTATTAGTTTATTCACTTATGAGAGGTTAAAATGACTTTTTCTTATTTTGTGAGAACTAAAATGACTTTTTTTTTAAGTTTTGAGGGACTAAAAATGAACTTTGCATACTTGCTTTTAATGAAAAAAAAAAAGTGTTTTCTGCTTGTTGAAAATAAAAGCAAAATAACAAACCAAAACATTTTTAGCTTGCATCTATTTTTGTTTTCAAATAGTCCGGTGACTATAAATTATGCCGTCAAGAATGCATTTGAGACGCAAACTCCGACTCCTACGTATAAAATGTGACATCTCTACCAATTAAACTCAGCTCACAGAGACAACAATTTCTTATTTCTTTTTTGAATTGTAAAACTAAAAACACTTTTTAAATACTATAATTTTTTTAAAAAAAGCATTCCAAACTTGTTGGATCATAAGGGAAGTCTTATATAGAGATCATCATCATAGAGTTTTGAGCAATCAAACAAAATTAATTATACATTATATCTTAATTCAAAACTTTAAGACATAAAGTACATGAATCCTCCCATTTTTATATTGTTTAACATTTACATTTCCAATTTTCCATTCAACATGAGATTCTTAACCATACTTGATACATTAACATATATAACCCTTTCCCTTCCCATTGTAATTGTAACGATTGTTATGATGCAATTTAAATATTATATTTGCCTTAAAAATTTAGATATTATCTTGATGAATTGTTGTAATTTACCTTTTTGAATAGTCAAGCAAGACTTTGGCAACATATAAACATGCAGATATAAAGTTTGGTCTTATATTGTAAATATTTTTAAAGATAAATAACTTAATTTGGCACGAAAAAATTTCAAGCCAAAAGCACTATACTTCACCACATGACTGCTAGTAGAACATACATCATTTGCACCAAAGTTATATGATGTATATTGAGGCAAGAACATCACTGTAATCATCCAAAGAAATACACAACTTATAGCTTGCCTTAAATAAGGTTAAGCTTTGTTGGACAACTTTGAAGAACACTTTCCCCCAACTTTCGAGCGATTGGCGAAATTACCCGAATCATAATGACAGCAACCACAACAAATATAACCAATCCATACTGAAATATGTTTCAGTTTCATAATCTATTAAAAATAATAACATGAAATTTCCAAACTCCAACCTCATTGTCTTTGTTTAGACTATCCGAAATTGGAGAGAGTAAGGCAAGAGATATATCTTCACTTTCTTCAAGAACAAGGACCATTATGATTTTCATGGAAGAGAAAATATTTTCTGGATGATGTTCCCTGAAAGTTTCAATCAGAGCTGCTTAGAGCCATGTTCACAGTTTGCTTGCATTTAAGGTAAAGAAACCACTAATACACTACAACTACAATTTATGCTGCTTCTAGTAATAATTTAATATTAATTCAAACCATAAGCAAAATCATTTCATCTCATATGACCTATTAGTGTCAAAATAATCTTATATTAAGGATTGAGTAAGAAGACCGGGTTTCAAGTCTAAGGGAAAGACAAAAATAATAACATTAACAACTAATTATTAACTTTGGTCATTTCAAATAATAAAGTATGAAAAAAAATTAGGGTTTTAAGGAAGAAGAAAGAGGAACGAAAGAAGATGAGATAAATATTTTCTAAATATCTCAGAAAAAAATTCCAACAAATAAGTGTGCCTATCTCATTTGGAGATTGGAAATAGTTAATTATGTCTAAACAAACTCACTTAATTTGTAGGATTCATAGAAATAGAGTTTGAGTTGAAACTAGGCTCATAATTAAAGGT
Source organism: Trifolium fragiferum (assembly GCA_954870985.1). NCBI lineage: Eukaryota > Viridiplantae > Streptophyta > Magnoliopsida > Fabales > Fabaceae > Trifolium > Trifolium fragiferum. The sequence goes on from OX940796.1 coordinate 6,739,514, forward strand.
TTTTCATGTCATCTTACATGTCCTCATTCCTATATACCAATCAAATGATTTATTTGGACCCCTCAAATTGGCTTGGAAATTTTTATCAAACAAACCCCAATTGATATGGTTAAAAAAAGGGGCATCAATTGTTAAAGCTATGTTTGTGCTGAAAGAATACAATCAAAGAAGAATTATAAGTTTAGATCCTTTCTGTCATCAATAAATAAGTTGACAATGTGATGTTTGAGCACTTCCAAGCAGAATGCTGATGCAACATCATTTCATTTGTAACTTTGGAAGTCATGCTAATTAAAAATAGGAAAAAGTTTCAACAGCGAATCACTTCATTTGTAACTATGGAAGTCATGCTAATAAACATACATGTATGAAGTTAAGTTGTAAATATTTTGAAAGATAAGAACTAATTTGGCACAAAAGTTTCAATAGCTACTCAACCGCTTTTCACGGCCGCTATGACCACTTCTCTACTTGGCACTTCGCAGCCCTATGTTGTGGCACTGGAGGGCCGCTGCCACACTACGATGCTGTAGCGGTTCTACGGTACGCTGATCAACATAGCAACTTGCCAATAGGTTTTAAGCTGTGTTGGACAACTTTGAAGAACACTTTCCCCCAACTTTCGAGCGATTGGCGAAACTACCTGAATCATAATGACAACAACCATGACAGTTACAAGCAACCCATAATAAAATATGTTTCAGTTTTATAATCTACTAAAAATAATAACAGTAAATTTCCAAACTCCAACCTCATTGTTGTTGTTTTGACTATCCATGATTGGAGAGAGTAAGCCGAGAACTGTATCTTCACTCAGATCATCTTCCTCAAGAACAAGGACCATTATGGTTTTCATGGAAGAGAACACTTTTTCTGGATGATATTCCCTGAAAATTTCAAACAGAGCTGCTTAGAACCATGTTCACACAGTTTGCATCCAAGGTAAAGAAACTACTAACCCACTACAACTACAATTACTGCTGCTTCAAGTAATAATTTCATATTAAATTCAAACCATAAACAAATAATTTCATCATCTCATCTGGACTATTTTAGTGTGAGAATGGTCTTATATTATGGGACAGAAAATATGGAAAAAGATCTTATAATGATATCAGCCATTAAAATTCATAACCAATTGGACCATCAATCCTACCAATCAGTCAAAAGCACATTCCTCAATGCAAGAATTTTAAGATTATATCATGTATGACGTTAAAAAAATAAAATACTTATTCGAGAAAATATTAAAGTCCAACATCCCCTAGAGATATAAGCCTAAACATAACTGAGAGAGTTTTGGTAAGCCTATAATTCAATTTTGTGGGGTCAGTTTAGCCAAAATCTAAGAAATGCAATGAAAATAATACATAAGCTATAATGTTGGACCTGTAAGTAACAACTCTTACCTTATTGTCTTAAAGAAATGCTGAAACATCTCCAAAATGAGGGTACCACATTCAAGATCCAGCATTACCACAAATAACCTGACTTTTTCAAACACTTCAAGGATCGAAATCCTCTCTTCGTACCATCGGCTTGAATTATCATGTAGATTTTCAAATGAAGATACAATTAATTTAAGGACTTCCTGAAAGAAAATGACACCATGAAACTCAACAACATGTTTGTAAAGAACGGTACAATAGAATTCAATTAATTTACAATAGAAAATAATCGAACACACCTTCATTTGGTGATCATCGAAAGGAGCATCAGGTGCAGTAATTCTTGTTAACTCAATTAAGCAGAAAGTAACTGCAACTTTGACATCAACATCTGAATGCTTCATAAGTTTATCATCAACTAATGCTTTCAAAGATGGACAGAGTGCATTTTGCATAGATTCAGTAGGTGACTGCTCAACCTTTTGTAGGCACCTTCCAAATTTCTGCAGTGCCAAGAAAAATCGCAATATCAAAGAACATGCAATTAATATTTTGCTCAGCAAATTAATTAACACTATGTTATACTACAACAAAGTAACTATTTAATAGTAAGAAATTTTAAACAGTTTTTAGACTAATTGCATTTTTTGCTATGTATTAATCTTAGATAACGGCACAGAGTGCCAACCCCCAAAAATGATACAGCGGATAGTGAAATGACCGATATTGTGAAGACTAAAAATCCAAGTACAAATTATTAACAACATAGAATTTTGGTTAAAATTAACCCCCAAAACGAATATACAGTATTAACAACAACTAAAGAAAAGCTAAAGTAACAAAATATTCAAACTCACATCGATCGAAGACTCAAGTAACTGTGGTTATAGCAATCCACAAACAAATTCAATGAGTGGAACTCAGACAGTTATGCAAAATTAAAAAGTTAATCTCTAGCATTAAACTGTTCGAGGAGAATTTCATCAAAAACTTGTTTAATGAACAGACAAAAAAATCCCAGTAGTTAATGAGTGGATCTGATATTCCAACAAATTGCTAATCGATTCTAAGTGTAGTTTATAATCAAAATTCCCACTCTTCAACATAACGAGGCAAAAGGTTTTCTAGATCTAAACAATTCTAAAATCTCAAATACTCTCAACAAACGCAAAATCGATGCAATTAGGGCAAAAACAACATCCAAAATCATTCATGAAAACCTCAAAAACACCATGCATCAAACAAGCAAAATGAAAGTAGCAAAATGAGAGAAGAAAGTAGAGACTGCTTACATAGAGAAGACGAAGTAGGTCTTCGACGGAAGAAGGCAGATCAGAGAGCTTGTTCCTAGCTTCTAAAAGCTCGTCTTCTAGCTCCTTGTTGGCGGAAGCCATTGTCAGAGAGAGAAAGCAAATTTATGAATGAAGAATGAAATGTCAATTTTATAGTATCGGATTTATGAGTTTGTAAATTTAAGATACGTTTTGGATTTGGAATCAGACAATTGGATTTTACAATTTTTATGAGCATGAGATCAACCTGGCTTTTATTTTTCCTTTTCTTTGATATTAAAGTTGAATTCTTTTTCAGTTTTTGTTTATGGATTCTTTAAAAATCGCATCGAACTTTATTATCAAACAAAAGGAAAATTAAAAGCCACGTGGATCTCATGCTCGTAAAAATTGTAAAATCCAACTTTCAGAGTCCAAATCCAAAATTTAACTTAAATTTACGAACTCATAAAATCCGATACTATAAAATTGACATTTCATTCTTCATTCATAAATTTGCTTTCTCTCTCTGACAATGGCTTCCACCAACAAGGAGCTAGAAGAAGAGCTTTTAGAAGCTGGGAACAAGCTCTCCGATCCGCCTTCTTCCGTCGAAGACCTACTTCGTCTTCTCTCTGTAAGCACTCTCTACTTTCTTCTCTCATTTTGCCTCTTTCATTTTGTTTCTTTGATGCATGGGATTTTTCGTGAGGTTTTCATGAATGATTTTGGATGTTGTTGTTGGCTTTGTTTTTGCCCTAATGGCATCAATTCTGCGTTTGTTAAGAATATTTGAGATTTTACAATTTTTATACCTAGAGAGCCTTTTGCCTCGTTATGTTGAAGAGTGGGAATTTTGTTTATAAACTACACTTAGAATCGATTTTCAAGCATGTGTTTGTATACCGAATAGTAGCTAAAAGAACATTACAATAGAGTTCAATTAATTTACAATAGAAAATAATCAAGCACACCTTCATTTGGGGACCATTGTAAGGAGCATACGGCGCAGTGATTCTTGTTATCTCATTGAAGCAGGAGGCAAGTGCAACTTTGACATCAACATCTGAATGCTTTATAAGTTTATCAGAAAATAATGCTTTCAATGATGGAGAGTGCATTTTCCATAGATTCAGTAGGCGCCTGTTCAACCGTTGATAAGCATCTTCCAACTTGCTGCAGTTCCAAGAAAAAGACACAATATCAAAGCATATGTGATTAATATTTTGGTCTACAAGATGGGAAATTAATTAATACTATGTTATACTACAACAGAGTGACTAATAATGAAATTTAAACAATTCTTTTTCGAATTTTTGCATATTCTGTTAAAATACAGTATTAACAACTTAGGAAAATTTAGAATGCATAAAGAACAAGTAACATAATATTCAAATCCACATCAAAGATTCAAGTAACTGTGGTCATAGTGATTCATAAGAAACAGAATTAAAAAACAAATTCAATTAGTGGAATGCAAACAGTTATGTAAAAATAAAAAATTTATTGATGTCCTCCAACATTATAATGCTCGAGGTGAATTTCAACAAAGACTAGTACAATGAACAGAAAAAAAAAAAAAAAAAACTAGTTTACTGAGATTATTCGATATATACAATGTTGTCAAAAATTGAGGAAAAGAAGTAGTTTGTAAACAACATTCATACTCTTCAATCAACTAGGACATACCGTGAAGGCTTAGACATGGCGCAAAGTGGACAATAATTTGGAAGTGCAACATGATGGACTTGAGATTGGAACATGGTTCATGCCACACTAGAGGGCTGATAGATCCTTTAGCCTCTTAACCGGGATATTATTCCTGCACACCTAAAAAGTCATATGTAGTTTAAGAATTAAGACCAATGATAGTTTACAAGCAACACCTATACTTCTCAACCCAACAAAACCGTGAGGGCTCACACAAGCCCAAAGCAACACCTATACCAATACATTGCTTGAAAATTGATTCTAAGTGTAGTTCATAGACAAAATTCCCACTCTTCAACATATCGAGGCAAAAGGTTCTCTAGGTATAAACAATTGTAAAATCTCAAATATTTTCAACAAACACAAAATCGATGCAATTAGGGCAAAAACAAAGGCAACAACAACATACAAAATCATTCATGAAAGCCTCAAAAAACCACATGCATCAAAAAAACAAAATAAAAGAAGCAATATGAGAGAAAAAGCAGAGAGTGCTTACAAATAGAAGACGAAGTAGGTCTTCGATGGAAGAAGGAGGATCGAAGAGCTCGTTCCCAGCTTCTATAAGCTCCTCTTCGAGCTCCTTGTTGGCGGAAGCTATTGTTAGAGAGAGCAAATTTGTGAATAAAGAATGAGATGTCAACTTTATAATATCGGATTTATGAGTTTGTAAATTTAAGATACATTTTGGATTTGGAATCCAACAGTTGGATTTTACAAGTTTTATGAGCATGAGATTCACGTGGCTTTTAGTTTTCCTTTTCATTGAAAATAAAGTTGGATGAATATGATATTCAATGCTTAGGAAGGATTAAAAAAATCGGATCATTCGTTGCTGATTGTTGGCGGGGATAATGAAATGAGGGGCCACGTGCTGACTTTCCTTTTAGTTTTAAAAACAATTTCTTTTTATCCCCGCCAACGATCAACAATGAATGTTCCGATTTTCTTAATCCCTCCTGAGCATCAAATATCATATTCATCCAACAGAGCGGTACACGTATGCGATTTTAAAGAATCCATAAACAAAAAATGAAAAAAATCCAACTTTATGTTCGATTGAAAAGGAAAAATAAAAGCCATGTGGATCCAATGCTCATAAAAATTGTAAAATCCAAATTTTGGATTCCAATTCCAAAATTTAACTTAAATTTACGAACTCATAAAATCCGATATTATACAATTAACTTTTCATTCTTCATTCACAAATTTGCTCTCTCTTTGACAATGGCTTCTGCCAACAAGTAGCTCGAAGAGGAGCTTATAGAAGCTGGGAACGAGCTCTTCGATCCTCCTTCTTCCGCCGAAGACCTACTTCGTCTTCTATTTGCGAGCACTCTCTGCTTTTTCTCTCATATTGCTTTTTTTATTTTGTTTCTTTGATGCATGGGGTTTTTTCTGAGGTTTTCATGAACGATTTTGGATGTTGTTGTTGGCTTTGTTTTTACCCTAATTGCATCAATTCAGCATTTATTGAGAATATTAGAGATTTTACAATTATTTATACCTAGAGAGCCTTTTGCCTCGTTATGTTGAAGAGTGGGAATTTTGTTTAGAAACTACACTTAGAATCGATTTTCAAGCAATGTGTTGGTATATCTAATTGTAGCCTAAAAGAACATACAATAGAGTTCAATTAATTTACAATAGAAAATAATCAAGCACACCTTCATTTGGGGATCATTGTAAGGAGCATACGGCGCAGTGATTCTTGTTATCTCATTGAAGCAGGAGGCAAGTGCAACATTGACATCAACATCTTAATGCTTTCAATGATGGAGAGAGTGCATTTTCCATAGATTCAGTAGGCGCCTGAGGCGGCGCCTGTTCAACCGTTGATAAGCATCTTCCAACTTGCTGCAGTTTCATGAAAAAGACGCAATATCAAAGCACATGTGATTAATATTATGGTCTACAAAATGGGAAATTAATTAATACTATGTTATACTACAACAGAGTGACTAATAAGGAAATTTAAACAATTCTTTTTCGAATTTTTGCATATTCTGTTAAAATACAATATTAACAACAACTTAGGAAAATTTAGAATGCATAAAGAACAAGTAACATAATATTCAAATCCACATCAAAGATTCAAGTAACTATGGTCATAGTCATTTATAAGAAACAGAATTCAAAAACAAATTCAATGAGTGGAATGCAAACAGTTATGTAAAAATAAAAAATTTATTGATGTCCTCCAACATTATACTGCTCGAGGTGAATTTCAACAAAGACTAGTACAATGAACAGACAACAAAAAAACTAGTATACTGAGATTATTTGATATATACAATGTTGTCAAAATCAAATCTTACCTAGGACCGAGACGGGTTGCAAGACCATTTAAAATGCTGTATCGTAATGAGGATATTACTTAGGAATGTATTTTTCACCTTTTCATTTCCATAAGAATTGTTCCTGAAACAAACAAGTCAATAATTGCTTAGGAGTTGAGGAAAAAAAGTTATTTTATAAACAACATTCATTCTCTTCAATCCAGTAGGACATACCGTGAAGGCTTACACGTGGCGCAAAGTGGACAATACTTTGGAAATGCAACGTGATGGACTTGAGGTTGGAACATGGTTCATGCCAGATTCAAGGGCTGACAGATCCTTTAGCATCTTAACCCATCGGGATATTATTCCTGCACACCTAAAAAGTCCCACCTATACTTCTCAACCCAACAAAACCGTGAGGGCTCACACAAAGCCCAAAGCAGACAATGTGACTGTTTGGATTAAATTATTTTTGAGCTTATGAAAAATAACTTATACTTATTTATGTTAATTCATAAATTCTCACTAATGAAAATTGTATCTTCATAAGCTGATTTTTCATAAACTACATTGACAAGCTTATTAATAATACATTAAAGCTTAGTATTTATTTGCATAAGCTCAAAAATAAAACAATCCAAATAGTCCCAATATCTCATAAACACATTCAGATTATAAATAACACTCGCACTCTTCAACCTAACGAGACTTCAGAACAACATCAATTGATATAAGTTAAATAAATGATACAAAAAGCCCAAAGAAAAAAGTGAAAAAGCTTCTAGGTATGAACAATTATAAAAACTCAAATATTATTATCAACAAACTCTAAATCCATGCAATTAGGAGGAATAATAAAGGCAACAAGAACAACGGCATGCAAAATCGATTCATGAAAACCTGAACGGAAGAAGAGGATCGAAGAGCTTTTCCTAGCTTCTAGAAGCTTCTCTTCGAGCCTTTTGCGATGGAGTGAGTGAAGTTTGTGTTTGAAGAAAATTTTCTGAATGAAAATGAAATCCAATTTATAGCAGTGTCTCGGATTTCGTGGGTCAATTTTGTAATTTCAGTTAAATTTTGGATTTAGAATCTGACATTTGGATTTGGGCTAATTATACTTTTAACTCCAAACTTTCTCAATTGGGATTTGGTCCCTAATCTTTTGATTTTGTAGTCCTCTTATTGAGTAGACAATTTTTAGCCTAGATTGTTTGTAGTGGTAGCATACAGTTTTAGAGAGAGTTAGATTGCATACTTTACTTATAAAATCAACTATAATTAATTTTAGATTTTCGGTTATTTCGAACATTTAAGACGAGTATCTACATAATACATAACATATTAATTACGTCAAACTTTGAATATTTTTACATTTTTAACTTCGAACTTTCTCTATCGTGAAATTTCGGTTATAGCTTTTTTTGAATGGTTGTTGCCATTATTTTTTAATTTCTTTTTTGATTTTAAAGCCTCTTGTGTCGAGTATATTATTTTGGACTTGAATTAGAAGAATACTTGCATGAATATCAATATTTAGCCACTTAATCTTGTCGCATACATGTAATTGAGAAAAAGTAGAAAGAAAAAATAATTAAATAATATGTATTTTTAAAAATAATTAAATGACATAAATTGTTATGTGTGTGATAAAATCGAGTGTCGAAAATTTGTGACTAAACGACTATTTTTCCTTGAATTGATTGGTATAGCATGGAGTTCCACAACATTTTTTTATCATAGTCGTTGAATAGTGTTCAGACGGTTTAGATTATATAATTAAAAATTGACTACAATCAATTGCAGTCGTTGATTTTAAATCGGACAACTATGACGAGTAATTGTGTGATGCAATTTCTACGTCAAATTCAAGTCCACATTTTTTTATGACATAGCATCCTTATCACTGTGCAACCATATTACTATTTAGGTTTTTGCTAACCACACCCCAAAAAAACTTAGTTACACCCCAAAACGACTAAAATACCCTTAAACATAGTTAGTATGCATGCAATGTAAACTAAGTTTACAAAATGTTTATGTAAACTCAGTTTACATAACCTTGTGTAAACTGAGTTAACGTGAACCTCTTAAACCTAGTGTAAATGTGAACTGAGTTTACAAAAGGCTATGTAAACTGAGTTTACATATAATTTGAAGTCTATTTTAAAAGTACGTGATCTTATGTTACATTAGGAGTTCACGTAAACATTTAATTTATATTAGATCTGCTAACGATTGAAATCACATGGAAACATGAAATCACATGAAAAAGAGAATGCGTAGAATTGAAAAAGTATAAATTCACTAACGTATGCAATAAAATCTTAATGATATATCTTCAAAATTCAATCTTTTATTGTGAATTTGTGATTAATTACACATTAATGGAGTTTGTGAGTTTTGAGAGAGAACACATTAATGGGGTTCGTGAGAAAGAGAGAGAAGCGTGAAACAAAAACACAAAAAGATGAGAAACGGTTTTTAAAAAATTTATATAAAGAAGGATAATTTTGGTATTATGATTAAATTTTATTGAAAATTGGATGTAACTAGGTTTTATTGGGGTGTGACTAGCAAAAATCTACATATTATTATTATTATTATTATTATTATTATTATTATTATTATTATTATTATTATTATTATTATTATTATTATTGTCATGCTAACACCGCTATTCATTAGAGTACCTTCAAATTCAAAATACAACATATATTAAAAACTATGGTGCGTGTTATTTATAAGTAAACATTATGTACTAACATGCTAAAGATTAGATTCTCTGATCTATGGGACAGAAAGGGGAAAGGAAGAAGATGAAATTTTTTGATTTAGGGTTTTAGAAATTTTTTGGAAGCCAAATTGTCTCCAACTATTTTTGTTGGGAACCTAAATGCCTCTTTCGTTTATTACATTTTATATACATGTGGTCAACAACATGAAATCTCTTTATTTATTTTTATAAAGGACTATGAATTCTGCATCTTTTTTTCTATGACAAAACTAGAGTCCGCATTTTTTAAGACTCAAAATGAGACTTCGATTTGAAGCTTGCAAATTGTTAATTATGTTTTTAAAAACTCACTTGAAGATGTTTCTTATCATTTTTTATGTCCTCATTCCTAGGGGTGGGCATGGTTTGGTTTAAGAAGAAAATAGAACCGAACTGTTTTCAAAATTCATAATAATCGAACTAAATTATTTGTCTTCTGCACCAGTCTGTTAAAATGGTTTGGTTCTGAATCGAACCATAACTAACTTTTAAAAAATCAAAATTTACTATTCCAAACCTAATTAAATTGATTTTAACCATATTGTTATTATTAGTACTATTGAAAAAAAATATAAAAAAACCAAGCCAAATCAAATATTAGGACTTTTTAAAATAAAAAACCGATAAGAACCATTAAACTGAACTGAACCATTAAAGTGAACCGAACCTAACCAAACTGATAATCATAAACAGAACCGATCTGTTTCAGTTCAGTTTCAAAACTATTCATTATAGTTCAGTTTTTGTTTTTTAGTTTGGTTTGGTTCGACAGTTCAGTTCTTTGGTTTTTATGCCCACTTCTACTCATTCCTATATACCTTTCAAATAATTTATGTAGACCATTCAAGTTGTGCCCAAAGAATACCATCAAAGAAGAATAATTATAAGTTCAGATCCTTTCTGTCATCAATAAATAAGTTGACAATGTGATGTTTGAGCACTTCCAAGCTGAATGCTGATGCAACATCATTTCATTTGTAACTATGGAAGTCATGCTAATATTTTTTGGTACAAACATGCATGAAGTTACCTTGTAAATATTTTTAAAGATAAAAACTAATTTGGCACAAAAGTTTCAACAGCTTCTCAACTGCTTTTCGCGGCTGCTATAACCACTTCTATAACTGGCACTTCACGGCCCTATGTTGTGGCAGCGAGGGTCTTGCCGCCACGCTATGCTGCTGCAGCGGCTCTAGAATGCTCTGATTCCAACATAGCAACATGAATTAGAAGAACACTTTCCCCCAACTTTCGAGCAATTGGCAAAACTCCCTGAATCATATGATAGCAACCAAGACAGTTATAAGAAATCCATAATAAAATATGTTTCAGTTTCATAATCTATTAAAAATAATAACATTAATTTTCCAAACTCCAACCTCATAGTTGTTTACATTTTCCAAGATTGGAAAGAGAAAGTCGAGAACTGTATCTTCACTCAGATAATTGTCCTCAAGAACAAAGCCCATAATGGTTTTCATGGAATAGAAAACAGTTTCCGGATGATATTCCCTGAAATTTTCAAACAGAGCTGCTTAGAACCATGTTCACACAGTTTGCATCCAAGGTAAAGAAACCACTAACCCATTACAACTACAATTACTGCTGCTTCAAGTAATAATTTCATATTAAATTCAAACTATAAACAAAATAATTTCATTTCATCTCGTCTATTAGTGTGAGAATGGTCTTATATTATGAGACAGAAAAAATGGAAAAAGATCTTATAATTAGGTAACAACGAGAGAGTACTTGGAATCAATAATGATATCAGCCATTAAAAATTTAAAATTCATTACCAATTGGAACATACATCAATCCTACAATTCAGTTAAAAGCAAATTACTCAATGCAAGCATCTTAGATTATATTATGCATGAGGTTAAAAAAAAAAAAATTTGTCATTCGAGAAAATGCCAAAATCCAACATCCCCGAGAGATATAAGCCTAAACATAGCTTACAAAGTTTGGGTAATCTTCACCTTACAATTCAGTTTTGTGGGATCGTTCAGCCTAAAATCTAAGAAATGCAATGAAAAAAATACATAAGTTATAATGATGGACCTGTATGGAACAACTCTTACCTTATTGTCTTAAAGAAATGCTGAAACATCTCCAAAATGAGGGTACCACATTCAAGATCCAGCATTACCACAAATAACCTGACTTTTTCAAACACTTCAAGGATCGAAATCCTCTCTTCGTACCATCGGCTTGAATTATCATGTAGATTTTCAAATGAAGATACAATTAATTTAAGGACTTCCTGAAAGAAAATGACACCATGAAACTCAACAACATGTTTGTAAAGAACAGTACAATAGAATTCAATTAATTTACAATAGAAAATAATCAAGCACACCTTCATTTGGTGATCATCATCATAAGGAGCATCAGGTGCAGTGATTCTTGTTAAATGAATTAGGCAGGAAGCAACTGCAACTTTGACATCAGCATCTGAATGCTTCAAAAGTTTATCAGCAACTAATGCGTTCAGAGACGGAGAGAATGCACTTTGCATAGATTCAGTAGGTGACTGATCAACCCTTGATAGGCAGCTTCTAACTTGCTGCAGTTCCAATAAAATAACACAATATCAAGCACATGCAATTAATATTTTGGTCAGCAAATAATTAATACGTGTTTATTCTACAACAGAGTAACTATTTAACAAGGAAATTTAAACAATTCTTTTAGACTTAGGGAAAATGTTAATGTTTGCCCTATGGCACTACTCAACCACTTTTCACGGCCGCTATGACCAGTTCTCTCTAGTGTTTTACTGCTACGCCGCTATAGCGGCAGCAGCGCTATAGCGCGCTATTAGCAACATAGATTTTTTGTTAAAATTAACCCACAAAACGAATACACTAGATTAACATGACTTAGGAAAAATTAAAGTGAAAAAATATTCAAACCCACATCGAAGACTGAAGTAACTATGGTTATAGCAATTCAAAAGAAAGTAAGAAACAGTTCAAAAACAAATTCAATGAGTGGAACTCGGACAGTTATGTAAAATTAAGAAGTTCATCAAAACTAGTATAATGAACAGCAGACAAAAAAAATCCCAGAATAATGAGACTATGTGATATATCCAATTTTGTCAAAATCCAATCCTACCTAGGATTAAGAGGGATTGAAAGATCATATCAAATGCAGTATAGGAGAAAACCAGAGAGCCTACACAAGACCCGAAGTGGACAATATCGCAGACAATAATCTGCACATGCAGTGGGGTGGGCTGGTGGACTTGAGGCCAGAACAAGGTGGCCAGGTAGGGGTCAAATCTATATCACGCTCGAGGGCTGACAGACCCTTTAGCCCCTTAACCCCCTCGACTGGGGGCTACTATTCGGTATACCAACACATTGCTTGAAAATCAATTCTAAGCGTTGTTTATAAACAAAATTCCCACTCTTCAACATAATGAGGCAAAAGGCTCTCTAGGTATAAACAATTGAAAAATCTCAAATATTCTCATCAAACGCAGAATCAGTGCAATTAGGGCAAAAACAAAGCCAAGAACAACATCCAAAATTATTCATGTAAACCTCACGAAAAACCCCCATGCATCAAAGAAACAAAATGAAAGAAGATAAATGAGAAATAAAAGTAGAGAGTGCTTACAGAGAGAAGATGAAGTAGGTCTTCGACGGAAGAAGGCGGATCGGAGAGCTTGTTCCCAGCTTCTAAAAGCTCCTCTTCGAGCTCCTTGTTGACGGAAGCCATTGTCGGACAAAGAAAGCAAATTTGTGAATGAAGAATGAAATGTCAATTTATAGTATCGGATTTTGGGTTTGTAAATTTAAGTTAAACTTTGGATTTGGAATCCGACATTTAGATTTTACAATTTTAATAAGCATGGGATCCACATGACTTCTATTTTGCATTTTCAATAAAAATTAAAGTTGGATTCTTTTTCGTTGTTTGTTTATGGATTCATTAAAATCGCATCGCGTACCACTCGATTGGATGAATATGATATTCGATGGCCAGCAGGGATTAAGAAAATGACATCATTCATTGCGGATTGTTGGAGGGGATCAATGTAGTCAGGGTCGAGTTTCTACGTAGGGTCGTTAGGCTGGTGGCGAGTCGTAAGCACGAGGTGGAAGTGAGAAACTGAGAGCGCGATATGTTTGAAGGTGAGTGTTACGCGAGTTTTGCAAATAGGGATATAGGGTTAAATTGAAAACCGGGTTATGAAATAAACCGACCGGTTTTGCACCACCCAGTCCATTTGAAACCCAAAAACGGCCCAGCACTACGTCCCTGCCTCCAGCACGCGTACCTAACCACGAAAATGATCAAAAACGACCCTGAACATGGTCGAAGCATGTCCGGCTGCCGTCAGCACGTAAAAACATACGAACCTACGCTCCAGCACGCGTTCCTGACTACACTGGTGGGGATAATGAAATGAGGGGCCACTGGCTGACTTTCTTTTTGGTTTAAAATGTCAAATCAGCAATTTTCAACCAAAATATTAATAAATGAAAAACAAATGCAAAATGGACTAAAGTTGGGATTAAAATCAAGCAATTGAAACTTGGGAGGGTAAAAATCGAGTATTTGTAAATACCTATTCGAGAAAAAGCCAAAGTCCCAAATCGTCTTATAAGCCTAAACACACCTTACAAAGTTTTGATAATCTCCTTGCTTACAAGTCAGTTTTGTGGGGTCAAGTTCAGCTTCAAATCTAAGAAATGCAATGAAAAAAAAGCTATAATGCTGGACCTGTATGAAACAGCTATTACCTTATTGCCTTAATGATATGCTGAAACATCTCCAAAATGAGGGTATCGCATTCAAGATCCAGCTTTACCGCACATAACCTGACTTTTGCAACTATTTCAAGGATTGAAATCCTCTCGGCGTACCATCGGCATGACTTATCATGTAGGTTTCCAAAGAAAGATACAATTAATCGAAGAACCTCCTGAAAGAAAATGACACCATGAAACTCAACAAAATGATTTGTAAAGAACATTACAACAAAATAGAGTTCAATAGATTTACAATAGAAAATAATCAAGCACACCTTCATTTGGTGATCATTGTAAGGAGCATCCGGTGCAGTGATTTTTGTTACCTCATTGAAGCAGGAGGCAAGTGCAACTTTGACATCAACATCTGAATGCTTTATATGTTTATCAGCAAAAATACGCTTTCAATGACGGAGAGAGTGCATTTTCCATAAATTCAGTAGGTGCCTGTTCAACCGTTGATAAGCACCGTCCAACTTGCTGCCGTTTCAAGAAAAAGATGCAATATCAAAACGCATGTGATTAATATTTTGGTCTACAAATTGTGAAATTAATTAATATTATGTTATACTACAACAGAGTGACTAACAAGGAAAGTTAAAAGATTAATAGAACAAAAGACACATGCAACATTCTTCGTCAATGGGTGAATGAAAAAAGCTAAAACCTCAACATTCTACCTACATGCTGCTTGTAACCAATTTATTGGCTCAAGGAGGATTCACTGATGCCTTAAATATTTTGGCTTTAATGAGTAACCATGGATTTCCCCCTTTTACCGAACTCTTGATCTGTTACTCGAGGCAATGACCTCAGAAAAAATAAAGAAGTTTCCATCTAGATTGCATTTAAAAATTAAAAAAAAAGTCTCCGAACCAGATAACAACACCCAACACGACACTGATGAGGTCGTCAACCAAGACTAGACCCTTTTTGGTTTCATAAAGACAAATGAGCAAACTCACAACAATAATATCTAGCAAGAACAACAACCACTACAAATAGTTTAATAATCCAGTTATTAAGCATCATATGTAACACAGTGCCATTATCATTCATCCTCTCCCATTCCCAACAAACCAATCAACCATATACTACTTGTAGTACACTATACTCATTCATTCATATATAGCACCAACACAACTTGTAGTAAATATGCTAAAATACACTAATTACATGATTAATAATTCAATTACTGATTTCCCCATACTCTGGTTGTACTAAAGTAATTTATTTAAATGGTTTCAATGTGTTATGAACTGAAACCATTACTATTGTAAAATGTTCTATCAATGGCCTCCATTAGGAAATTGTAAGAAACATAAATGAACCTTAAACACCCTCTGATAAAATCAGTATACTATAAATCTCTTAAACAAATCAACAAATCACCATGCAAATCAACAAAAAATCAACAAGCTAGTGATTCCTATACCTCCTTATGCAAATCAACAAATAACCACAACCATTCACAGATTAAAACAAATAGAGAAACAAACATAATAATCAAAATCAAATATGAAATTAATCTCTGTGCAACAATATCAGTAAAAAGCAACCTGCTGTGATTCCAGCAACGTGGTCGGCGATGGCGATGAATGATGGAATCAGTGACGGAGATGATGATTTCGGCGACGGTGATGATGATTTCGGCGCCGGATGTCGTCGGAGAAGAAAGCGGTTAGCTGCGTGTGAAATTTCCGTCAGCTGTGTGGAGAAATCCGTTAGCGATCGTGTGAACAATTCCGTTACTCGCGTGTGAACAATTCCGTTAATTCTTGTGATGGCTGTGATTATTACACGTGTCTGAGGGATTTGGTGGCTAAGATCCACTTATGCACCATGCATAAGTATATTACTTATGTATAATAACTTTGGCCTATTTGGGTTATTTTAAGTTTTAACTCTAAACTTTCTCAATTGCAATTTGGTCCCTAATCTTTTTAGCAGTTTTGATTTACCCAATTTGGTCCCTAATTTTGTTTTTTATTTTTTATAGCTTCATGTTGAGTATACTACTTGAATTAGAGGAATATACTTCATTTTAGGAAGAGTACCGAGTACCGGTATGCGTACTGTACTCCTTGGGTATGCACCGATGGCGTACCTATTTTTTTATTTTTTATTTTGCAATGGGTACATGTGTGGTATTCATGTGGTACGCGCGTGGTACTCTTATGGTACACGAATCCAAAAAAATGCAATTTTTTTTCCTTTTTTTATTATTCGGTTTTTTATTTATAGGAAGATTTTTGTTTCTTATTTGTTTATAATATAGAAGTACCAGCTCTACTAATAGCAATAACAAAGTAGTAGCTTAATTAATTCACTCATTCATTGTAAAGGAATAGGCTCAATCTAATATTATCCATACAAATCTTCATTTGCTCTCGATAATGAGAAATATTAATACTTATAATGAAGGAACAACAAAAATATGCGATATTGGTAGAGATAAATGAAATCTATTTGATGTAGCTGGTATTCTTGATGTTGTAAGTTTTTCTCACGAAGAATTTGAACTATACGTCGCTCTTTTTAATGATGATGGAGAGGAAAACAATTTAAATCTTTTTAGCTAATTGCTTTTGAATTACTTGAGTAGTATTTTTTATGGTTAATTATTTGTTTTAACAATATAGTTCCATTATTTTATTTATATAATTATATTAAAAAAAAATATACAGACGTACCCGTATCCTAGTTTTTCTAAAAGTGTCGTATCCCGTATCAGTACCGGTACCATACCCGCACCTAGGCAACATAGATCCACACAATTTTTTTAACACAGTCGTTGAATAGTGATTGGACAGTTTAGATTACATGCTTAAAAGATCAATTACAATTAATTAGTCGTCAATTTTATATCGCACGGCTAAGACAAATAATTACATGACACAATTACTACAAATTACCCTTATGAAATACTTCAAAGATAGTAGTACATGCACATGTGTATCCCAAAAAATATGAAAGATATACATAAAAAAAGACGTAAGTGCGAATTTCATCCACGAAATCATGACTATACGCGCCTAAGAATAGTCACATTTCGGAAATCTATTGCAGTCTTCACTACAACCTTCAATGAATTTAAACTCACACAAGACCTCTGCCACGAACCTTATCTCTGTATGTTTCAAAACCTACATACCTTGCACATTAAATCCAAATAATCTTCTTTCAACAAGAGTATTGCGAATGTTTTGCCTTTGTTTAATGAGGATGAAACAAAGGAAATTAACCATGACTGGCTCATGATGTATCTTGGGGATGAAATTAAACGAGAACCAAACCATGATAATAATTCTTCCCGTTTCTTATGTCCACCACCACTTTCATGCTTCATTTCTTCTCATGTGTCACTTGGTTTTGACTTTTGGATGCTTATCACCATCCACACAAAAATGTAGACATTCTTCAATAATATCTACTAAATTGGATTTTAGTGTTGTTGGCTTACCATTAATTGTCCAAGTTGATCAATATTTTGAGCAATAGGCAACACCGCATTTATGAGATACAACGCCATATGACCCCAATTGATTCTTCACTTGTTCTAATTACAACCTTGAGGACGATTGTTGTGGACGAATCGAGTAATGATATGATTATATGTTTTAGGAAGTTAGTATATTTTAATAGGAAGTTAATATTGAAAGGTAGTTTTTTTTTTTTTACGAAAAGTATTATAGGAAGTTATTTGTGTGTTCTATTTAATGTTGTACAATGTGAATGTAGGAATAAGAAATGATTCAGTAAGAAAATTATAATTTTTTCCTTTTTCTATGAAAACATGTTCCTGAAGATGTTTCTTGTCATTTTATATGTCCTCATTCCTATAAACCTTTCAAATAATTTATGTAGACCATTCAAGTTGTGCTCAAATCATACAATCAAAGAAGAATTACAAGTTTAGATCATTTCTGTCATCAATGAATAAGTTGACTATGTGATGTTTGAGCACTTCCAAGCTAAATGCTGATGCAACATCATTTCATTTGTAACTATGGAAGTCATGCTAATCAAAAATAGGTAAAGTTTCAACAACTAATCATTTCACTTTTAACTATGTAACTATGGAAGTCATGCTAATATAAACATACATGTATGAAGTTACTTTGTAAATATTTTTAAAGATAAAAACTAATTTGGCACAAAGATTTCAACAGCCACTCAACCGTTTTTTGCGGCTGCTATGACCGTTTCTCTCATCGGCGCTTCGCGGCCCTATGTTGTGGCAGTGGAGGGTCTCGCTGCCACGCTACGCTGCTGCAGCGGCTCTATAGTGCGCTAATGAAGACATAGCAACTTGCCTTAAATAAGGTTTAAGCTTTGTTGGACAACTTTGAAGAATACTTTCCCCCAACTTTCGAGCGATTGGCGAAACTACCTGAATCATAATGACATAAGCCATGACAAATATAAGCAATCCATAATGAAATATGTTTCAGTTTCATAATCTCTAAAAATAATAACATTAAATTTCCAAACTCTAACCTCATTGTCTTTGTTTAGACTATCCAAGATTGGAGAGACTAAGTCAAGAGATATATCTTCACTTTCTTCAAGAACAAAGACCATTATGGTTTTCATGGAAGAGAAAACATTTTCTGGATGATGTTCCCTGATAATTTCAAACAGAGCTGCTTAGAAACCAACGTTCACACAATTTGCATCCAAAGTAAATAAACCTGTCACACACTACAAGTACAATTTATGCTGCTTCAAGTAATAATTTCATATTAAATTCAAACCATAAACAAAATCATTTCATCTCATCTAGCCTATTAGTGTGAGAATGGTCTTATATTAAGAGATAAAGAAAAAATGGAATAAGATCTTATAATTAGTGAACAATGAGAATACTTGGAATCAATAATATCAGTCATTAAAATTCATAACCAAATGGAACATCAACCCTACCATTCAGTCAAAACTCAAAAGCAAATTCCTCAATGCAAGCATAGTAAGATTATATCATGTATGGCGTTAAAATAAATTATTCGAGAAAATGTCAAAGTCCAACATTGCCTAGAGATATAAATACAAACATAGCCTACAAAGTTTGGAAAATCCTCACCTCACCTTACAGTTCAGTTTTGTGGGGTCGGTCAGCCTAACATCTAAGAAATGCAATGAAAAAAAAATACATGCAATAATGCTGGACCTGTATGCAACATTTCTTACCTTATTGTCTTAAAGAAATGCTGAAACATCTCCGAAATTAAGGCATCACATTCAAGATCCATCATTACCGCACCTAACCTGACTTTTGCAAATACTTCAAGGATCAAGATCCTCTCTGCATACCAACGGCTTGATTTATCATGTAGATTTTCAAATGAAGATACAATTAATCTAAGGACCTCCTGAAAGAAAATGACACCATGAAACTCATAAAACATAATTTGTAAAGAACATTACAATATAATTCAACTAATTTACAATAGAGAATAATCAAGCAGACCTTCATTTGTTGATCATCGTAAGGAGCATCAGGTGCAGTAATTCTTGTTAACTCAATTAAGCAGGAAGTAACTGCAACTTTGACATCAACATCTGAATGCTTCATAAGTTTATCAGCAATTAATGCTTTCAAAGAAGGAGAGAGTGCATTTTGCATAGATTTAGTAGGTGACTGATTAACCCTTGACAGGCACTTTCCAACTTGCTGCAGTGCCAAGAAAAAAACGCAATATCAAGCACATACAATTAATATTTTGGTCAGCAAATTAATTAATACTACTCCCTCCGTTCCTTTTTAAGTGTCGTTTTAGCATAAAAAACTCTCCAACCAAGGTAGTGGATTGTTGGTATTCTTTTTCCAATTCTACCCTCATTTAATCAACCATTTACTTTCTCTTTTCAAATAAATTTAGCACATACACTCTTTCTCTCTCCATTGAATTTTATGGAAAATGTGAAGTGGAGTTATTAAGAAAGTAAGAGTATAATTGATAAATTGTACCTTAAACTATCAAAATGACAAGTAAATAAGAACAAAGAAGTTCTTCTGAAACGACAGTTAAAAAGGAGCGGAGGGAGTATGTTATACTACATCAGAATAACTATTTAACAAGGAAATTTTGACACAGCTTTTAGACTAATTGCCTTAGTTAGCGGCGCATAGTGCCGATCCCCAAAAATGCTATAGCGGTGATTAGCGGATAGCATAACGACCGCTATTGTGAAGACTAAATATCCTTAATAACTATAATCAACTTTGTCATTTCCCATTAAAACAAGTTCTACATGTAATTTGCAGACAAAAGAACATTCCACCAAGTCCTAAATGTACTCATAAAGGAAGGAGAAAGCAAACCTTGCACAAAAATAGAGCAATAATGATAGAAGCAGAACACGGAATAGAGAAGAAGAAGGGTGAACTTGAAGAGAAGAAGAAGGAACACTCAAAGACGAGGGAACAGAGCAGCGATTGTGAACTTGAAGAGCAGAAGTATGAAAGGGAAAAGCGGAGACAATTTCCTCTTAAACACGGGGGTTTATATATATTAGGTCACCCAAAGGGGTAAAAAAAATAGCAAAGTACCCTCAACGAATTAAAAAATTAAGGTTTTCTAAAAATTTCCCACCAAAAACATGATAACGGGCACAAAACCACTATTGAACTTCTACTCAACCGCTTTTTGCGGCAGGTATGGCCACTTTTGCTTCTCTCCATTGCACTTTGCGGTCCTATGGCGCAGTGGTGGAGGGCCTCGCCGCCACACTAACAATATAGATTTTTGTTAAAATTAATCCCCAAAATGAATATACAGTATTAACAACAACTTAGGAGAAACTAAAGCACATAAAGAACAAGTAAAGTATCAAAATATTAAAACCCACGTCGAAGACTCAAGTAACTATGATAACAGTGATTCAAAAGAATCATAACTCAAAAACAAATTCAATGAGTGGAACACAGGCTATTATTTAAAAATTAAAAAGTTTTTTTATTTCCTCCAACATTATACTGCCCAGGAGAATGTCTAACAAAAATTAGTATAATGAACAGACAAAATAAACTAGTATAATGAGACTATTTGATATGTACAATGCTGTCAAAATCCAATCCTACCTAGGATCAAGAGTGGTTGCAAGATCATATAAAATCTAGTATCGTAACCAGGACCGCTTAGGAATATAATTTACACTTTTTCATTTCCATAATATTTGTTCCAATACAACAGAAAAGTCACAAATTTTTATGAATAATGAAGACTAAGAGCATCATTATCCATAACAGGTTCTTTAACTGTGTCCCACTTAATTTTTTATGCTATTTTACTCTTTCCAATTATTTAAACAACTCAACCACATTTCTTAAATATTCATACAACTCATAAAAAAAAATTAAAATGGATCCTACTAACCTCACAATATACTCGCACTTTCCAAAAAAGCACGTTTCTATGTTTGAGAACAATGTTGTACAGCCAAATATCAATAAAACTCTGACATAGAATTCTTTAAAAAAGTTAAAACACGGTATAAAACTACCGATGTGTGTGCTCTAAGGGCGTGTTTGGTTTGAGGGAAAGAAAGAAGGAATAAAGAAAAACACGGAAACCAACGAATGAACTTGGATTATTGGTTTCCGTGTTTTTCTTTCTTCCCCCTTTCATTCCCTCAAACCAAACACACCATAAAAGTAGTTCACATTTCATAAACAACACAAATACTCCTCAACTCAACATGGCGCGTTTTACGATAAAACTGCGACGACTTACACAAGAACCAAAGCAGACAATACTTCATAAATACAATGATGTGGACTTAGGTCACAACATATAGCACCAGGTAGGGGTCAAACCTATGTCAAAATCCTTTAGCCCCCTTAACCCCTTGACTAAGGTTACTATTCTGGTATACCAAAAAAGTCATACATTGCATGAAAATCGATTATAAGTATAGCTCATAAACATAAACATGTACCTAACATGGCAAAGTGCTCCAGGTAGGTATAAACAATTGTAAAAACTCATAATCAATGCAATTAGGGTAAAAACAAAGCTAACAACAAATTGCAAAATTATTGATGAAAACCTCACCTCAAGAAGAATGATGCACCATAGAAACAAAATGAAAAAAGCAAAATGGGAGAAAAGAGCTTACAGATAGAAGATGAAGTAGATGATCGACGGAAGAAGGAGGATTGAAGAGCTTGTTACCAGCTTCTAGAAGCTCCTCTTCGAGCTTCTTGTTGATGGAAGCCATTGTTGTGTTTGAAGAATGAAAATTGAAGTTATATAGTATCGGATTTTACAAGTTCTTAAATTTTAGCAAGATTTTGGATTAGGAATTCGCATTTGAATTTTACATTACTTCAATCAATTCTTATTAAAGACAAATTTATTTACGTATATTTTCGGTTATTTTTTAGCTTATAAAAATAATTTATGCAAATAAATAATGTGTTATGTTGATTTATATGTTTTTATCGACAAAAATGTTATTTTTATAAGTCGATTTATTATAAATTACCATGAAAAGTTGATAATAATACGTAAAAATTAATTTATTTGTATAAATTGTATCACATAAACTTATAAATAAGTCAATTCAAACTGATCCTTTATATAAAAGAAATTCAGGTAAGTTATTCTAATGAATTTTCGCATATAAAATAACTAAATATCTTTAAAAATATTATATTAATAGTAACATTGAGAATCTACGCATGGTTTTTAAGAGATTATCATAGACTTTATATACGTAAATATAAACACATAAAATACGCAACTTACACAATGTAAATATTTAATGAATTTTTAGATATAAAATATTCTCTCTTCTTTTTTTTTTTATAGAAATACTACATTTTTAAAAACAAAGTTAGTAATTAATATTTAATTATGTTAGCATTTTTCAAAACTCACGAGTTTTTGAAAGAAAATTTATTATATTAAACTCATGCGAATGCACACATCTTTTGTTAGTTTCAATCGAAGATAAAGTTGCATTTTTTTTTCAATTTTCTGTTTGGGATTTTTTAAAATTGCATATTTATACACGCTTTATTGGATGAATATGATATTTGATGGACAAGATAGATTAAGTTAATCGCATCATATACCGGTAGTTGTTGGTGGGGATAATGAAAAGAGAGGCCATGTGCCAACTTTCTTTTTGATTTTTTTAAAATTATTTTAAAATGTCAAGTCAAAATATTAATGAAAAAGATTAACATATACAAAATTGAGTAAAATTAGATTAAAGGAGTAGAAAATTTAGTATTTGTGAAACTTGAGGTACAAAACTAAACAATTATAAAATTTGATTGGGAAGGGCTAAATTCTCACAGTGTTAGGTCTATGGATGTAATTTTTTTTATGATTAGCTTTGTCATCCAAAAAAATTTAGCAGCACATCTTGTTGTTTGTATATCTTTCAATCATGTGTAATTATCTCGAATATATTCTAACCACACCGCTTCTGACAAATAAAAGTTTAGGCGAGTTTGATTTTTGAAACTCACTAGAGTCCAATGATATCTCAAAGTTCAACTGAGTGTTAACTATATTTACATATCATTTACTAGCCGTGGAAGTTGAACTCGTATTCTTTAAAAGTATGAATCAACTTCTTACCAACGGAGACAATGATTAAGTGGAGTTGGAGAACCATAATTAATTCAACATTCACATTCTATACACAAACAAAAGTTAATACTTTTTCTCCATAATAATAACATAACATAGAATACAATCCATATGTAACAGAACTTATTTATATGCAAGTATACACTCTTCAAAGATTCTCAAATATTCATTTTATTTAGACTAAGCTGAAGCATAGGAAAGTGAAAGCAACTTAAATGATAGTAAAGATTATTACTTTGCCTAACTATTTATTAAGAATCTCATCCCATCGAATAAGAAGGTGTTGGTAAGTTGATTACTGTGGTCTTAATCTTCGTCATCATGTTAATACTGTTCGTGATTCCTTGAGAACCAATTCCACTATCCTTCAAACCCTGCAACAAATCATATTTTCGTAGTTTAGACAGCTAAAAGATGGTTACAACCACATTAGGCCGCAATTTCAGACTGCGAATAGCTACAGCGCAACTATGACCGTAACTACAATTTAATAATTTGATTATATAATTAAGATTGCAGGTATGAAATTTTATGGCAACTTAGCAAGATGGAGGGAAAATATTGCACCTGAAAAGGGAAGTGATCAGGTCCGCGAGCTGGTGCTGAATTAATTTGAACCGTTCCTGTCTCCATTGCATCACTTATCAACATTGCTTTGTTTATGTCTTTCGTAAACACACATCCCTGTGATACAAATATAATCCGAGTAAGGTTAAATATATTTTTAGTCCCTGTAAATTTCACGATTTTTCAAGTTTTGGAATTGAAGACTGTGATGTACGCTCGTAAATTTATTTGAATATATACATTTTAATCATGTGAAGCCATACCTGAAGGCCGAAATTGCTAGCATTACAATGGTGAATTCCTTCTTCAACAGAATTTATTCTAATAATAGGCAAAACTGGTCCAAACGGCTCTTCCCATACTATCCTCATATCGGGACGAACATTATCCAACAACAATGGCCATATGAGATTTCCTTCCCTTTTGTACTCTTGGCAGAATGTTGCTCCTTTCTTCTTAGCATCCATCACTAACCCTTCAATGTAATTAGCCGAGGATTCTGTGACAACCGGTGTGATATCGTTGTCGTCCTCAGGAGGTCCGACAGTTAACTTTGTCACTTTATCATTAATTTTCTTTACAAGTATGTCCGCAACCGATTCCATGACCAAAGCAACCTTAACTGCCGTGCATCGTTGACCACTGACACATCATTTTTTTTTTTTCAATGAGAAAATTGCAATGTATAATAAAATGCTGAAGTTTTGTGCGGAATTATAAGTCTGCATGTCTGAATGAAACACGATGAATTCAATAATAATGATGGTACGATATGTGGACTATTGTTACCTGTAAGAGAACCCTCCTTTCACAATGTTAGCAGCTACCAAATCCAAGTCAGCATCTTCAAGAACAATGCAAGCATCTTTTCCACCTAGCTCCATTTGAAGAGGAATCATTGCAGACTTCTTTGATATTGCTATTCCAGTGTCCCCGCCCGTGAAACTGAGGTTTAATGTGAGTTATACAAACTAGAGATTCTTATCGATTAAGTTCAATTTTGTATCAAATCGAGAAAGGACTCGCCTGTAGAAGAAATGAATATTACCTTATGCAGTTCACCCCTGGATGCATTGTAAGAAAGTCACCAATCTCAGAACCCTTTCCGGTCACGCAACTAATAAGACCTTTCGGGAAGCCAGCCAAATGAAAGCAATGCACCATATGTAATGCGGCCACAGCACCCTTATTCAAAATACATTTCGTACTTGAGATTTTATTTAAATAATCGTAAAACTATCTTTATAAGTATCTTACACTTTGTAATAATATGTAATAATTTTATTCGGCCCATTAATCAGACTCTATTCATTGCTTTGAAATATATCAGAAATATTTTCAACAACGTTACTATGAATAGTTGTATATAATACCTGAGTTGGAGGTTTAAGCACAATGGAGTTTCCGGAAATAAGAGCCGGAGCAATCTTTGAAACAGCTAGATTGACAGGATAGTTAAAAGGTGGAATGGCTAAAACAACTCCGAGTGGAATCTGCACACACAAAACTTTCTTGTGATGAAAATTAAAACTAACTTAGTTACATGACTATATAAAAAGTATGAATCACTCGCCTTCGAAGTGAGACAGTATTTTGTTCTATCATTGCCTGGAAAACTATCAGAGACCAAAAATTTTCCTTCGCCAAGAACTCGGACCCCTTCTTCAGCACAGTATGACACTAAATCCCCTGATCTAACAACCTACATATATAAAAATCATAGCATGTAAACCGAATTGACCAACCACAAAAGATACATTTGAGACTTGAGAGCTAAACTAACTAACAAAACACCTTCGAGGACCAAAATGATTAACAAATTCCGCATTTAGAATTTTAGATATGTCTTTGTAATTTTGATACAATTAAAAACTATTGAGACCATAGTCACATAATTCTCCTCAAAGGTGACGAACCGCGAATTGGTTCGCGCGTACCAATTCGTGGTACTTTTGCGAATTGGTTCGTTGTAATTCTCTTCAAATTCTTCAAAACTTAAGTACCGGCGAACCACCCCAACAATCAAATAACAACAAAATATAGAATGTTGAGACTGATTTAGACTTAGATGTGAATATGATGGTTACAAGTATAACATCACTTATTCACTAGTACAATGCATTTTGTACAATGTATATTGGATTTGGGTTGTATATTGGAACATATAACAAATTGTTTATTTCTAACTTTGATTACTTCTCAATGTTAGTTACACTTCAGTGACTTGTTTTCCCTCAATGATACACGAAACACATGTGCTATCAGCATACACTCAACTTTTATTTGATGAAAATTTGATTCTCAATTTTATGATTAATATAAACTTTAGAATAATAATATTAATTAACATAAATTTAATACTAATTAATATTAATATTTTCATCAAATATTTTATTTAATTTTTTATTAACAACGTACCGATTAACGTACCGACTATGCATACCCCTCACGTACCGAATTCTTTAAAGGTAGCGTACCGCGTACCCAAACCCATACCACGTACCGAAGCGAATTGCGAACCGTGTGACTATGATTGAGACAGCGCCACGCTGCCGCACATATTTAAGGATCAAAATGACTGTTTACCCTATATTTCTCTATATTAAAGAGATGATTAAAAAAAACTCTAAAACCACTAAATAAATGAAAAACTCAAGTTTTTGTACATACTTCAGTAACAGCATCCTTTGCTGGTTTTGCAATTTCCCTAACAAGGCATTCAGCAATAGGTACTTTGTGTTCCTTCAATATTGCAGCAGCCTTATGAAGCAACTCAGCTCTTTTCCAAAGTGGAGTTTTAGCCCATAATTTTTGAGCAGTTTTTGCTGATTCTATCACCTTATTAACCTCTTCTTGTGTACAAGCTGTTTTTCATTTGGATTAAAATGAATCAATATTCAAGATGATGACATATATAGATGCATATATAATTTTGAACAATTGAGATTGTAAAGAGTAAAGATCATGTACCTTGGACCTTGAAATGAGTTTTTCTAGTGGTTGGATTGATAATAGGAACATATTTTCCAGAAGATGATTTTTTCCACTGTCCATCTGAGTAGTAATTGAAAACATCATCATCTATAATCTCTGCAAATGTGTCACTCCCTGCCATATTTTTTGTCAAGTGATGATTTGATTATAGACTTTGGACTTTAATATATATATATATATATATATATATATATATATAGGGAGCTTCTAAGGTGTAGTCAATATTTTGATAGTATTGAAAAAGTTGTTTGAATAGACCAATAGGAGTACAGTCTTTATTTGGTCCCACCAAATCATAATTATATGGTGCAGTTCCATAATTGTGTTTCTGTGTATCTTCAGAAATCTAAGGGTGTGAGTTTTCTCTATCCTAAGATCGAGATTTTGCTCTGATACCAGAGTTTTGGGCGGAGAGTTTCGCGCGTTTTTGGCTGGTTAGCTGTAAGATAAACGACGGAGTTCATTCTTCGTATATTGTACTAAAAGTCTGTAATTAGACAATAGATCTTTTCTTTCTATAAGCCTTGCTTTTATTATTGGATTAACATGTAGTCTATCCATATATAGCAGGTTTTTTAAACATCTATATTCAAAATCTAATTTTTGAATTCTTTTTCTATAGACTTTTAGATTTTTTCTTTCTTCAGCTAAGTTCATTGTTATCGTAGATAACAATTGTAACAGGTTGCGGAAGTTTAATTAGATTCTTTTATCTAATTTTTCGAGTTGTAAGGACAACTCTGCTACTGAGCTTTGTAGCTTATTTAATTCTTTTAGTTCTGAGATTTCAAAATCTCTTTTTGGGGGTGTTACCCTAAGGCTTTGGCTTCTGATTAATGGTTTTTCGTTTGTTTCTTCAAACAGATTTTTGTCATCTTCTATTAATGAACAACTCTTTCTTGCCAAAGTTTTAAATATAGGTGACTCTAATGTCACTATAGGGGTGAATAATTCATCAATATGAATTATATCTTTTCCTGTAAACTCTATGCTATGATGTGAATTACTTAAGGCATAATTAATTCTATAGCATATTGTAAAAGGATGATTTCCTTTTTTCATAAATTTTGAATCTTCTAATTTGTAATTAAAGATTATGGATCTGTCCAGATCCTTATCCTTTAGGGATAATCCTATTTGTAAGTTTATATCAAACTTTATTTTTCCATATTTTAAATTGCATCTACCTTGTGCAATTATAGATTGTCTATCATTTGTAATTCTAGAGTCTCTTAGAATTATATTTAACGGTGTATCAATACCTTTCATGAAAGTACTTTTGATTAAAACTTGAATGGTTGATATGTGAATATAACCAATTTTATTTCTTTCTTTTTCAGAAAGACTTGAAATTCTTTTTTGAATTTGTGTTCTATCTATAGTAGATATAAAAATATTTCCAGAAGTAGAATCAATTGGAATTGCTTCTTCTCCTATCATTATTCCAAATTTCAAGATATTTTTTCTCAAAAGACGTTCTTTGAATTTTATAGACTTTCTTTTAAAGTTTTCTTCAGCAGTTAGAGATAAGTCTGCTTCTTCTATTTTGTGATCTTGTATAACATCAGCAAAATAACTAGATGTTTCTTCAAAAAGTGAGATTTCAGACATAATTTTCAAAATTCTTCTGAATTTTCACTAATATTATCGGGCAGAATATTTAAAGTTTTTATTAGACTATAAATTCGAGAGTTTTTTAGTCTATAATGCACGCTTGCAAAGTCTTCATAGAATTGTCCTTGAAAACATTCTATGTATTTGGAATTTTTAGTAAAATTGTTTAACTCACGAACTAAACATTTTAATTCATGTTCTTCGAAGTCTCCTTCGATAGTTTCTTGAATTTTTTCGAGAAAAATCTTTTCTTGGTAATGATTAAATTTGATTTTATCTAAAATTATCTTAACCAAATTTGGTTCAGAGATTCTTTTCAGTAAATAGGTTACCTTTTTATCATAGTCTTCCATTAAGACTAATTCTAAGTATGTGTGATCAGAACTAGGTTCTGTGTACTCAATTTCAAAAAAATTTGAAAATAATCTTTGAGTTCTAAAATTCGAATTTTCCATCTGTTATGTAAACAGCATAACATAATAAACAAGTGTTGTGATAAGAATCATACCTGATATGATTTTCTTTGTTTTTGGTTTTGTTGAACCTTTCGATCCGAAGATGTCTGTGTTGTTTTGGGATATAATCTGTTTGATTATATTGTGTTATATGGTTGATCCCTCCAGAGTATTACCTCAAGGATCTAGCTCC
Organism: Trifolium fragiferum; assembly: GCA_954870985.1. NCBI lineage: Eukaryota > Viridiplantae > Streptophyta > Magnoliopsida > Fabales > Fabaceae > Trifolium > Trifolium fragiferum. The sequence goes on from OX940796.1 coordinate 6,769,138, forward strand.
TCCAGAGTATTACCTCAAGAGCTACTTCTTAGAAATAATTCTAAGGACAGAAGAAAATAATTCTTCAAAAACTAGTTAATAGTTTCGTATTTCTTTCAACTGTATTTTACAACTGAGCTTAGAGCTCTTATTTATAGTGGAGAAGGGCTCACATTAGGTAAACGTCCCTTTCCATGACATTGTACATGCACTCAGAAAAGTGACACGCACTCACACAATAGTGACATGCACTCAGAAAAAGTGATGCGCACTTAAAAAAGAAAAACGCACTAAGAAATACGACAAATAGTATTTTACATTATTTAGCACTAAGTGGTCCCCATCTGACTCAGATGTGATAAGGTACCACTGCACAATTTTGTCCTACATTGTGGCCAGTTGATTCGTGCTGTTCTCCTTGTCTTCTTGTGCCGACGTTTTTTGACAGTTTTTACAGTTATGATTTTTGTAATACTGTAAAAAATATCTACAGCATTCTTCTTGAATTACCCTTGGTAATTTTTCATAATCATCCTTCAGTTGGTCAATTCTTTCTTCAAGTTCTTTGATTGCCTTGATATCTTTTTCTTTTGCTGGTTTTCTGGAATCACTATACACGATCATTGATGAGTCTTCGTAGATTGTTCTGTAGTTTGTCTGGGATGACAATCTTGAAATTTTCCGACGAAAGTTCTTCATTTGATTGACGTACATAGCTGGATGCCATTCTGTGCTTTCTTTATTCATGACCGGATATTCTTTGTTGGATATCCCAATCTTGATTAAGTATATTGGTTTTGTGACCAGCTCCAAGGTATTTTCATCATACCAAGGATATGTTGAATCGACCTCTAGGAAGATTTCTTTTCCTTTGGCATATAAATTATTGAATTTTTCTGCCAAATTTTGTAGATTCCTTGGAAGAAACTTGAGTTCTCCAAAAGTTTTCTTTGGTTGTTCTTCCAAATATATGGTGTGGATTAAACCATTTTGAAAGAAAGATAGACATGTAGTACTATCTATTCCTGGTAATGTAACTGTTTTGGGACAGCTGAATTTGTTAGCCGGGTAGAAGCATTCAGTGGTGAATTCTTCCACATAATGGTTTAACCATTTCCATCTAAGACTGAATTCCATGTAAGTTGGGTCGGTTACCTGGAAATTCTTTTGATTTTCGAGCTGGCGAATTTTGTCAATCGACAGCTTCCTTTTTGACTCCATCGTTGGGGATTTCTGAAGGTTTTTTGCTGTTGTAACTTCCTTGTAGGCTCCGTAAAGTGCCTGCTCAGCTTCCTTCATGGTTTTGTATCCTTTGTGACGCACATTCTTGCCTAAGATGTGCTGCTTTGCTATTGCCCATTTTCTATAGATCCCTTTCATTGGTCCATCAAAAATGACATAAGCTTCAAACCTTCCCATTTCATTGTCTACGGGATCGCTTGTTTGAATGGTTGTTGATAAACCATTTTTTCTGGCTTCATCTTCTTCCTCGACCTGGTCAGCCCAAGACTTCTTGCTATCTGAGGTTGTTTCTGAAGATTCTGCTTTTCGTTCTATATCCCAACCACTGGGTACTATTGTTTCGATAGGGATTTTTGAACTTTCTGGGGTTGTATATTTTACATAGTAGTCATATTTTCCAGAAGGTTGTCCTAGTAAGTCCCAATTTTCTTCGTTCTTTAGAATTTCATTTGGGTCTTCTGTTGTCATTTTTTGTAAACCCTTGAGTGTTGTAATCATCTCCCCCCTCTCGGCAGAGATTTTTGCTCTTTTGATTTCTAGGGCGACAAGTTGCTCGTCCTTTTGCTTGATGTTGTTCTGAAGTAGCTTTATGGCTTGCTCCATTCTCTTGTCAATGTATCTGCAAAACTGTTTTGCTCAGATTTTATATATTGAACATATGGCTCGAATTGTTGTAATTTCATCTGCCATCTTATTAATCTGCCTTGTTTATGGTCAGCTTTAATTTTATATTTCCAAAATCCTGTAAGATATTTAGAGTCTGTGCGAAGAAGGAATCTTGATGGTAATAAGTCAATCTTCCATTTTTCTAATATTTTTACACATGCCAGAGTTTCTAGTTCCTGAATATGGTATCTAGATTCTGTATCTGTAAATGTACCAGAAACATATTTACATAACTGTAAATTTTCAGTATCCTTTATCAGGATTTTAGAAGCACTGTAATCAATGCCTTTTTTGGTATCTGTTTCTTCTTTCGAAGTTTCAGATTGTTTTGATTGAAGTTCTGATTCTTCAATTCTATATCCTTTCTCATTCAGAGAAAGTTTTGCTTTACCATTAGGTAAGGCTCTCATACAACCTGCCCAGGTTGTTTGTGATGCGTCCGTTTCTACAATTAAAAAATCTTTTATTGTTGGATTGTAGAGTTCGGGTAAAATTTTTATTTTTTCTTTAATAGTTTTAACATTATCAGAATCAACTTTAGTCCAAGACCATGGAATTTTTTCTGAAATTTTCTTTTGCAAATGCTTTCTTTCTTTTGCTAAATCTTTTAAAAATCCTTCATTAGCAATATAATTTAAACATCCAAGAAATCTTTGGATTTGTTTTCTGTCAGAAAGCTCATTTGGAAAAGCTTGTATTTTTTCTTGGGTATGAGGTGCTAGACTTAGTTCCCCATTTTCTTTTAAAATTAAACCAAGGTATTCTATTTCTTTTTGTAAAATCTTTGATTTCTTTTTCGAAATTATAATACCCTTTTCTTTAATTCTTAAAAGAACACTTTCTAAATCTCGAAGATGTTGCTTTTCATCTCCTTTTGTAAAAATGAGTATATCATCTATATATGCCAAACATATATGATCCAAACCTGCGAGAGATTTGTCCATAAATCTTTGATATATTGACGGTGCTTGTTTTAGTCCAAAAGGCAAAACATTCCATTCATAATGTTTTTGAGGTGGACATGAAAAAGCTGTTAATGGTTTTGTTTCTTCTGCTAGTCTTAGTTGATAATAACCAGACTTTGCATCCAAGGAAGAAAACCAATTACATCCTTTTATTTTTTCTAAAATAAAATCTTTTCTAGGTAATTTATAAGAATCTCCGACTGTTGCCAAATTAAGTCTCTTATAATTAATTACCATTCTTCTCTTTCCTCTTTTTATTTCGTTATGGTTTTCGACATAAAAAGCTGGTGCAGAGTGTGGACTTGATGAAGGTCTAATAAGGTCTTTATCAAGTAAATCTTTACATTCTTGTTGAAATTCTTCAACATCTCTAATAGAATATGGAATTCTATTTGGAACATTTATCTCGTCATTAGGATTTTTTAACTTAATGACTATGAGTTCATGATTAGTGTTTTTAAGGCTGTCTAGAGGGTTATCTGAACAGACTTCGTCTAATCTTTCTTCTATACTAATATGGAAACTTCTTCCTTCCCATATAGTTCTTAATTCCCTAAGGTTTCCCTTAATAAGGTTTAAGATTTCATTTCTAGTAACTATTTTGGTGGTTACTATTTTTCTATTTTTTGGATTTCCCAAATCCTTCCATTGAAGTGATATAGTATCCTTTCTTTGAGTAAAGGGTTCATATAACTTTAAAAAGTTATTTCCTATGATTAGATCTAATCCTGAATCATGGAGGTAGATTGTTGGAATAAAAAATTTATATCCTTCAATTTCTATAGACACATCTCTAAGGTTAAACCATATCTGATGTTTTGATTTATCTGCAACTATTATTTCTTTTGGCTTGGTTAATCTTTCCCAATTTCTAGAGATGGATTTTTTCCCAAAACAAAGAGTTGCACCTGTGTCTATATAGGCTAAAAGGTTTCTATTTTTTAGCACTATTTTGATAAATGTAGCACTTGGATTTCCTTTACCAAGTATCTTCTTCGACATCTGAATCTGTCTCTGTACAGTATTCATAAATGTCTTCATTAGATTCTATATCTGATTCTATAGGTTCATATCCCATTGCATATATTGCATGTAGGACATTTTTCTTAGAATTTTCCTTTTTAGGGCACTCATTTGCATAGTGGCCTTCTTCATGACATAACCAACATGTACATGATTTTTTACCTTGTGGGCATATCTTTTTCCTAGGGTAAGGTTGTTTTTTCCTAAAGAATTTTTTGTTTCCCTTTTTGAATTTTCTAAAAGGAACCTTCTTAAATTTCTTTTTCTTATAGGGCTTTTGTAACCTTGTTTTTCTAGGTTTCTTCCTAGAGTTGCAACCGTAATTTCCTACTTTGTCTTGTAGTTTATTACAACAAAGGGATACTTGAGCTTCTCTTTTAGCTATTTTTTGACTACACATTTCTTGGAGCCAAATTTTTAGGGTGGTTATTCTTCCTCCTAGGGTATCATCTACTTTTCCTTCTGCTAATGCTGAAGTAAAGAATGTTTTAACTTGAGCTGATACTCTTTCTGGTAACTTGTCATAGAATAGTTCTATCAAGTTTCTGGAAATTCTAGTACTATTATCTATGTTGTAATAATAGTTCTGAAATTCACAAATGAAATTATCTATATAGCACATATTGCAGATTTTTAAGTTAGTTATTTTCCAAAGATTTTGGTCGGAAAATGCTATCTTAGATTGAATGGAGTCCTTCCATCCTTTAAATTCTGTTACGAGTAACATATGAATCCAGTCTACTACTAAAGCTCCTGTTAGGGGTATTGTTCCCATAACTTCTGGTGGTAAGGTTGAAATGTATTTGTAAGCATTTCCTCTAGTTTTATATTGTAGGAAATTGAAAATTTCAATTGGTCCTAAATTTTTAAGGTCTTCATTTAACTGGACTAATACACTATTTGTATTGTACCAATCTCTTAGATCCTTGGCTGTATCAAAACTACAGTCTATGTCTAAAATTCCTTGCCCTTGAAATGGGTTTTGTGTAGGTACATAATAATGGGGTACCTTTTGGAATTTTTGTTTGGTAAATTCTCTTTCGAATTCTGCAGTTCTTTTCGTACCAGATGTTTCTGCTGGTTCGAATTTTACGAAGTAAGGATTTTCATTTTCTTCCTCTACTTCTTCTTCAGAGCTAAAATCGTAAATGATTTGGTTTTTCTCTTTTGGTTCTTCGTCAACTACTTGACTTTTTCCTGATATATCTAAAGAGACCATGAGTTTTTCCAAATTTTCTAATTGCCTATTAAGGGCTTCTTCTGTATCGTCCATTCCTAAAAGAATTTAGATGGTGGTTTAATTTTTAATTGTGTAGAAACAGAAGTTTCTTCGAGGTTTTCTAGAATCTTAGGAATATTTTCTATTTCTAATTCCTTTCCTTTCTCTTCCCCCTCGTGAGAAAATTGAAGGTTTTTGTCTTCTAAGAGTTTTATCATGTATGCTATCATACAAGATATATTATTTAGCTGTGGATTTGCTGTATGAAAAAGGTGAGGAAATTTATGAGTTTCATCTTCTTCATAACAAACAAAGTTTATTCCATTATGAAATTTCCATGTTTCATATGGTTTATATCTTTCTTCTTCATACTGTAAAGTTTCTAAATAGGATGTTTGTTTTTCTATCCTATCTTGTAGATCAGAGAAGTTATCTAAAACTTTCTGTAATTTACTTGTTAGACTCTCTTCAGTCATCTTGCAATATTCTGAAGTCTTTTTTGAAGAGTTTCAGCTAGTTTCTTATATTCTTTAGCTAGATAGAGGTCTCCTGAGTTTCTAAACCAATAGTGTAGTCTCTTAAACCATCTAATTTGGACTTTATATAGAGCAAGATCAGCTATGTTTGGTTTAAAGCTGATTTTTGGATAAATTAATCTTCCACACGGACTTCTTAGGAATTCATTCCCGTATATTTTTACTGTCATATTATTCATTGCACTAAACTTAATTGCTACGGATTAGCTACCAGATTTTTGCTACTAATTTTGTGCTAATGGGCTGATTGGTTTCTAGCCATTAGATTTGAGATTTGCACATAGAAAATTTTGTGCCTTTGCCACACTAGATTATGACTTTTTTGAAACATTCATTTTGGTGAATGTACCATAGAATTTGCCATATATATATGTGTGTGTGTGTGTGTATGTGTAAAACTATATAGATACACACGTGGTGTGAGAAGAGTGCATCTACTCAATATTTTTCTCAAAGAAATAGAGGCTTCACTATCATACATACTTTTGGATTTATTTATTTATTATTTATAATAGTCTTATGTGACATAGTATTAGAAAGAAATCTGTGTTCTATTATACCGGGTCAATAAACTGTGTTACACAGTATTTTGCTTACACCTAGTATTACTATTTTAGTCTAGTTTAGTCCTTGACCGATCAGTGTGCTTTTCATGCTGTGTGTACTAAGAAATATTTAGTATGACAAAATCTGATTCTATTGGGGTTTCGCCACCTATGGAGTCGAAGAGTGAGGTTTTTATGGGAGGATATACGGTTCTCAAAGCTGCTTTAAATAAAGTTATCAAATATAAAAATATATGTTTTAATAATTAATATGTTTTTATATCATTTGAATTTGACATTTGTGGGAGATACTGACATAGTCACCTGACTTGCAATTCACTTCGTTACGTGGTACGAGTTTAGGTAGGTGGTACGTAACATTGAAAGAATTCGGTATTTTTATTTGATATTTAAGTTTGTCGTTATATTAACATAAAAAATTATATATTACATTTTTGTTTCTATTTTTTTGTTCTTAATCTTTTATTGTAGACATGATTTTCTTTTTTGGATAAAACTTAGGTGTATTTCTTTAGATGCTTTTCGCATGATTTTTAATATAAAAACTATGATTTCCTCAAATTTCATGATTTTCTTAAAGTTTGTTATATCCACAAAATATAAATTTTATATTAAGAATAATACGAAAAGTACCTAAAGAAATGCACCTAAGTTTTGTCCATCTTATTTTATATAAGTTGGCCTAATCTTTTCCTTATTCTTTTCCACCCATACTTTCTTTTATTAGGTTTTTTTTAGTTGCTTACAACTTACTTTTATTTTATTTTTTATAAGTTGTTATATATTAGATTGGGTTACTATTTTGTATGCCTATCTTTTATCATGGTTTTAATTCCTGTTTTGTTTTTTTTTTTTGCCTAGATTTGCTTTAACTAAATATTTTTTTTGTTTCTATTTTTGTGTTTTGAATTTTTTTTTCTTCTTATTTGTATCTTTTATTTTTTTATTTTTTATTTTTAGAGGTAAAATTACATTTAAGGATAGAAAATTTGCAATATTATTGAAATTGATGAGGACAAATTAGATTTTTAGTAGTAGTTTCTTTTAAATAAATTGTTAGTAGATATAGACACCCAACGTGAGGTATGTGAGTTTGTAAAACAAGGATAGACACTCAACGAAGGTAAGTGAGTTTGTAAAACAAATATGTATTTTGAAGTCCCACATCGTTAAGTTTAATTCTAATCGTACAATAATGGTCTAAAACAAACAAATTTTTAATTGTACGACAAGTTGCATTGCACTAGTTGGGTCCCTCTTCACGGTGGATGAAGTGTTTCCAATGCCCAAAGTTTATTTGGTATGTGTATTTTTGCGAATTAGTTCACAAATTATGACAAATCAATACGTAAAAGTACCGCGAACTGATACGCGCGAAACAATTTGCGGTTCGCTGACACTGTAATAAATTATGTAACTATGGTACCTGATAGATTCCATGGTTCAATACTGTTGATGTCTACAACTTTCAGATTAACTTCTAGCTTTTTCAGAATCTTTCTCATGTAAGTAGTCTAAAATAAGATGTTCATTTGCGGGATCAAATTTAAACCCACGAGGTAGATGTGAAATATTATTGTCCAATTTAGATTGTAGACTGGACGAGATTGCTGTCCATTAATTTTACCAGAACAAATTGAATGAACCGGCACTTTGGTAAGGTTTTAATTAATGCTTACACACAAATAAACTTCTTAGTGCTAATAAGGTGAATTGATCAAATACTATTAAAAAATATTGAGATAAAAGAAATAATATTTTAGAGTGCACATGTATATGATGTTAAAGAAAAGTCATTACATTCATCAACAATTCAGTAAAATTGACATAAAAAATAAGATATGTTGCCTGTCCATATCTTAATTTAAGATTGAATCATGCATTTTGGTAAGGAATTTTGTTTTTAATTAACACTAATACACACAAACATGAACTTCTTAGTGCTAATAAGGTGAATTAAGCTAATACCATTAATAAATATTGAGATAAAAGAAAAAACATTTTAGGGTATATATGTATAATGTTAAAGAAAAATCATCACATTGACCAATAATCCATTAAAATTGACATAAAAGAAAGAAATGTTGTGGTCCATATCTTAATTTAGATTGAACCATGCATTTTTGCAAGGATCTTTATTTTAGTTAACAATAATACACCACACAAACATGAACTTAGTGCTAATAAGGTGAATTGAATGATCACGGACATTTTAGTAGGGATGTCAATGGGGCGGGGGATTGAGCGAATGATATTTTACCACTCCTTGCTTCATTCTCCGCCTCGGAGACATTTTTACCTCTATCCTCATTTTCGCGGGGAGATTTCTTCCTCCATTTCCATCTCCACAATATCAACAGATTTCCACGGACGTTAAAAATTAACAAAATTGTTATACATTTTAATCAAAAGCACAACATTAATATCCTATTTTTTCTAAAAAAAATACATATTTTGTACCTTTCATTTTATTAAAATAAAAGTACATTTTGCATCAATAACAAAAACTACAAAAGCACATTCTAATATTTTTTTTTGTCAAAAAAATTAAATATCCATTTGAACTTGTTGCCACCATACATAATCATGATCTTTATAATGTATTAATTATTATTTTTTATTTTAAAAAAACATATAAAGTTATATAATTATATATTGTATATATAATTTAAATAATATGGTCGGGGTCGGGGAATCCCCGGTGGCGGAGGGACCTTCTCCGTTCCCCGCCCCAAATTATCCACGGAGAAATTTCTCCCTCCATCCCCGTCCCCACGGGGATAAAAATCCACGACTTCGGATCACCGTACAGATAATCCCTACGGATAATCCGTTATCAGATATAAATTGACATTCTAATTTTAGAGTACCCATATAATGTTCAAGAAAAATAGTTACATTGATTACCGAAAAGGCCAAAAGTGATTGAATGATCATGAACTAAAAATCAACTAATATTGCAAGAACAGAAGGAGATCGATAATCAAGAAAAAGAAAGAATATTTAGAAGAAAATGGGTGATTACCAGAAAAGTGATTTAATCAAACTATGCTGTGACATATATATAGAGACAAGTTAAATAACTAACTTAAGCAGCGCAGTTTATTGTTCGTTTACCTTTTATTCAAGTGTAATTATCTTTTATATATATATAAATCGTAAAAAAAAAAAAAAAAAACAAAACTAACTAACAACACCTAATACTTTGTTTGGATTAGGAAAGAAAGTTAAGAGAAAGTGAAAGGAAAAAAAATTGTATTTATTGAAAGACATTAATATCCCCACATAGAAATTATATATATAAAATGTTAAATTTAATATAATATGTTGATTCCGTATTAAAATATAAGTCGTTTTGACAAAAAAAAAAAAAATTGTACCAAAATACTGTATAAGTCTTTTTCTTATTACAAAAAGAGAATTTATATCAATGAAACATTTAATGCTCTTTTTCTTTCAATTTTACAATTTATCCTTCTCATATCATTAATGAAGGATAGTTTCGTAAAGTATCTCATAATTTCTATTTTCCATTCAACATTAATTACATTTTTTAATTTGTGTAATAATGTCAAAATGACTTATATTTTGATACAGAAAGAGTATATATCATTTACGGCGCACATATATAACTACTCTAGATAAAATAGATAATGTATCATCGATATAAAATAATTTTTATACTCACATCTGATGAACATCTTGTATTCCGCCAAATCACAAAGTTATCTTAAAAAAAATATGAGTTGGAGATGTGGTGATTGATTAGTTAGATCACATTTTTTTTCCTGTATATTTATTATCATTTAGTGAGTGAGTCAACTCACCAATCCACCGACTTCGATTAAGTGGTGCACGGTGCATCTCTTGTGAATTAGACTTTAACGAATACAAATTTTACAAAATTTACTATTGGATTGGAAATTTAAAAGTATCATATAGATCATTCATATAAATTTTAAAAAAAGATTAAAAATAATTTGATATGTTATTGAGACTCGTCTAAATTAACGGTTTATAGATTTTTATCGAATACCGTTAAACTTGATGGGTCTCAATAACATATCAAATGATTTTTAATTTTTTTTAAAATTTATATGGATGATCTATAATCTATAAAATATAAATTTTTAATCGAATAATGAATATTGTAAAATTCCTATTCGTTATAGTCTTATTCATAAGTGGTGTACCGTGCACGATTTGTATGGCTTGTGCATTTTTGGCAAAGCCACTATTTCTATATTGTTTCCCCTTATTTTCCATATTGAATCATATAACATGATAACGGAAAAAATAATTGCATTTAATTATTATGCACCGTCAGTATAAATTTATTTTACACATGCATCTAATAATATGTTTTTTTTTTTATTAACAAGAGGGCTAACGCCCAAAGAATAAAGAGAAATTACAACGGAACAAGTCTTGGGGAAGATATTCCTAACATGTCAACAAGTAACAAACTACTTAACTGACTCGGACAATTTTCATAAAAGAGAGGATCAAAATCCAAAGTGCATCCAATAATAGCAAGAGCATCCGCACACTTATTTGCTTCACGATAAGAGTGGTGAACAACTACCTCCCAATCTAAATCAAACATCTGACGAATTTTCTGAATTATTGCACACCCATCAGAACTCGCTTTGCCGGTCTTTGAAATAGCTTTAACCACCACCATGGAATACACGTTCAATTCCACCGCTCGAAAATTCATTCTCTTAGCATGTTTCAAACCTTCAAGCACACCCCATAGCTCGGCTAAGAAAGCATTACCGATACCAATGAATTTTGCAAAACCACCCAACCATTCTCCTTCACTACCTCTCATGATGCCACCACAACATATTCTCCCATCTTCCAGACACGCACCATCAGTATTCAATTTTATCCAACCATGAGGGGGGGTGGGGGGCTTCCACGCAACCTGAATTATCTCTCGAGCCTGCTCAACAACGGCCTTATTAGCTCTAGATGCTTCCATATACTCTCTAGCCTTTTGAATAATGAAACTATGAGGATGTGTTGGTCGAATAAAGTCCTCCTCATGATGTTCTTTATTACGCCAACTCCATAACATGTGACACGCCATCCCCCAAATATTACTCCATCCCATTTCAAAGTTACATCCTATTTCATTAAACAAGTTACAATCAAACCATTGTTGTATATCACAGAGAAAAAGATTATCTCTGTTCCTCACATGCACTAAATTTAACCAAACATTCATAGCAAGGGGGCAATCTCTCAACACATGAAGGATAGTCTCATCAATACTCCCACAATAAGTACACGAAGAAGCTCCAAGCCCCATCTTATTTTTTCTCACATTAGTTAAAATTCTACCATGCAAAACCATCCACATAAAATGTTTAATCCTCTCAGGAACTTCCATTTTCCACATGGTTTTCCACCTTGCATCCTCAACATCATAACTAAAGCCACATATATCATAGTAAATAGTAGATATAGAGAAAGACTTTGCATTATTACCTTGCCACACCCGCTTGTCTTCTCCTGCACTAGCTTCTGGTGGAAGAACAGTAGCTATTTTATAAAGAACACTGGCAGGTAACCAATCTTTCAAAAGACCCCAATTCCAATCACCATTATCATCAACCACATCCTTCACCTTAGCATTCTGCCATTGATTCGGAATTACTAAATTTAAATCAGTGATTCTAGTATCCTTGTCCAGCCATTTATGATTACACAATTCCACACTACTACCATCTCTAACCGACCAATTACTAAGCTCCATAAGTTGATCCCAGCCTCGCACCACGGCCTTCCACAAGCTAGAATCCGAACCTTTCGCCTCAACACACAAACTGTCATTACCTCTTTGGTATTTCCCCTCAACACTTGACACCATAACTCATTTTCTCCTTGCTGCAATTTCCAACCAATCTTTTGAATACAAGCCTTGTTCATTGCTTGTAAGTGTCTCAGACCAAGACCACCCCTCTCCTTCGGTGTTGTGACTATTTCCCAACCTACAGCATGATATTTGCGAACACTCTCGGTATCACCCCATATGAACTTGCGTTGAAGCCTCTCAATTTCCTCTAAGCAACTTTTCGGAATAATTGTTGACATCATTGGATAAATAGGCATTGCTTCCAGAACACTTTTCGCCAAAGTTACTCGCCCAGCAAAAGACAACCGATTAGCCTTCCAAGCCATAAGCTTGGAACTAACTTGATCAATCAAGTAGCTATAATCATTTCTTCTTGGAGACTTCCCTGTTAGTGGCACACCAAGGTATTTACCAAGAGAACTAGTTTCTATAAAACCTAAAATTTGACGCAGTTGGTCTCTTGTACCTCTACTAACATTTTTTGAATAAAGAATACTAGTCCTCTCTATACTAACTTCTTGTCCAGACATTTTGCAAAAATTATTAAGAATCATCATGACACTATTCATCTGAACCACAGTTGCCTCCCCAAACAATAAAAGATCATCGGCAAACATTAAATGTGACACCCACGGACCTCTTTTACCCGCACGTAAGGCTCGCCACCATCCCGTCGCAACAGCATTGGAAATAAGATGGGAAAGTTTGTCCATACACAACACAAATAAATACGGAGAAATCGGGTCACCTTGACGAATTCCTCTTTGCGGACGGAAATACTCACTTCTAGCACCATTCCATTTAACATTAGTCTCCACACTAGTTACCATATGCATAATAATATTAACCAATTGCTCTGGTAAACGGCATTCCATAAGCACCCTCCAGATAAACTCCCAACTAATCTTATCATAAGCTTTTGAAAGATCAACTTTAATAGCAAAATATCCTTTTGACCCTTTCGTCTTCATCATGGTGTGAACCATCTCCTGAGCCACCACTATATTTTCATGGATGTTTCTCCCTGGCACAAATCCTGTTTGAAACGGCGAGACTAGGATGGGAATGCACTCTTTAAGCCTTGCAACGACCACTTTACTCACGATCTTGTAAACGATATTACACAAAGAAATAGGCCGAAATTGATGAATATATTCTGGATTCAAAATTTTCGGAATCAAGCATATATCAGTTTTATTTGCTGCTGCAATTGAACTAGGATTCTTCCACACCTCTTTAACAAACTCACAAACATTATTACTCACCACCTCCCAAGCTTTTTGATAAAAACCCGCTGGAAAGCCATCCGGACCTGGCGCCTTCCAAGGTTGCATACTAAAGAGAGCACACTTGACTTCTCCATCATCAATGAGAGCATTCAAGCGATTCAAGCAGTCGTCAGAGAGCATAGGGTACGTAACATCAGTTTGAGACCACTCACAAGCAATAACATTATTCGTAAATAATTTTTGGTAAAAATCATTCACTAAAGCATGAATTTTTTTCGGGTCATCTTCCCAATTGCCGTCTCCATCTTTTAGCATCAAAATATTATTCTTGCGACGTCTAGCCACTGTTTTAATATGGTAATACTTAGTATTCCTATCACCATCTGTTAGCCATTTTGCACGGGACCGTTGATACCACATTAACTCTTCTTTTTTAAGAATATCATTCAGCTCCCCATTCAGCCTTCTCTCAAGCCTTCTCAAACCACCCACATTATTGTTGTTATACATGCTACGTTGGCATCCAATAAAATTGGAACGATACAGAGAAGATTAGCATGGCCCCTGCGCAAGGATGACACGCACAAATCGAGAAAAGCATTCAATAATATGTTGCTACATCATGTATTATGTTTAAAAACACATGATATGTCACATTCATTAAATAATGTGGCATATTATTATTGGATGCTTGTGTAACATAACTTTACATTGATGGTGTATAACAATTAAATTCAAAATAAATTGCCACTAAATTATTCAAAAGTTCATAAACTAATTTAAAGAGTTTTGTTTAATACCAGTATAAACAAAATTTGATTTAGGTGACCAAAAGTTAGTTGGTACAGTGGTGGTTGGCGCTGGACTTAGTAAGGAAAACCATGGTTCGATCGCTGCAACTACGTTTGAGAGGAGTTGGAACTACTAGATGACATAATTGATTTCAAACCAAATTAAATTGGTGGTGAAAGAAAATGATTTAGGTGATATATAAATGATTGCAATATACTCCTATGAATTTGGGTTAGATAATCCAACTTTTTTTTTGACAAAATAATCCAAAATTAGTTGATATATAAATGTTTAGTATCCTCTCTTTGCTCCTAACAACTATAATATGAAAGGCCTCTTATTAGAACCCTAAAAAATGAACAACAGCACTCAAAGGAAACATCATTTAATGAACTTAGCCCAAAATTCATCTTATCGTACATGCTTGAATTATTTTGGCCTAAAGTATCAAAAGGGAATCAATATTTCCGGAATGAACATAAATTAGAATGATTCGTGCAAGTAATATACAGTACAACTCCTATCTATAATAGTAGTCAATTTGTGCATCATCGCACAAAGTTCAACTTTCTCTTAGAACTCTTAATAGGGAAGTGATCATGGCAAACACACCTAGTATTCCATCTCAAACAAAAGCTTGGGTTTATTCTCAATATGGTAACATAGAAGAAATGCTAAAGTTTGATAATGTACCTACACCACACCCTAAGGAAGACCAAGTTCTCATCAAGGTTGTGGCTGCTGCCCTTAATCCTGTTGATATTAAGAGGGCTCTTGGTCATTTCAAGGACATTGACTCTCCTTTGCCGGTAAGATTTTATTGACCATTTTTTTATATACTATTGTTTCAACAAATGTTTTAAAAATTGGGTCGACCGATTGAATCGGAAACCAATTAGTTCGTCAAATGATTTGATTTTGACTACATTGTAGTATGGTTGAACCATAATTTGTTCCATTGATTTCCATATTTTATTTTAATCTTTAAAAAAAATTCACTTTTTTATTATTTATTTGTCATATGATGAACCAATTTAACCGGTTAATCCATGACCTAAAAATTTCACCAATTCAACTTCCGAGTCGATATTTAAAACAATTGTTTCAATATTAAATATCGGGTTGAGTTATTATGCATAAGGAATATCCTTATGTATGGTGCATAAATAAATCTCCACCATGCATGCTTTAGTGTATTTCATTGATCAAAAAATATAATTGATCAAAAAAGCATTGGATGGTGGAGATTTATTTATGCACCATACATAAGGATATTCTTTATGCATAATAACTCTTGCCTTAAATATCATTATTATCTCAAGAATTATATCATATGTAAAATTAGCATGATTTTATTACTTTGATTTTAATTCAATATTTTGTGTGGTGGTGGTGTGAAGATTATACCAGGATATGATGTTGCTGGTGTGGTGGTTAGTGTGGGAGACCATGTGAAGAAATTTAAGGTTGGAGATGAAGTTTATGGTGATATTAATGAGATCACTTTAGATCATCCAAAAACTGTTGGTTCTGTGGCAGAGTATACTGTTGCTGAAGAAAAAGTACTTGCTCACAGACCATCAAATTTGAGTTTTGTTGAAGCTGCTAGCCTCCCTTTAGCAATAATCACTGCTTATCAAGGACTCAAAAGAGTTGAATTTTCTTCCGGTAAATCTATACTTGTTCTTGGAGGTGCCGGTGGTGTTGGATCCCTCGTTATACAGGTTTGAATTCTTCTATCTAAAGGTAAATTAATTGAATGTAGTCACACGTGTCAATGTCTTATTGATGTCAAACATCAACACATGTCAGATACTAGACACGTCTTCTTTCAAAAATGTTGGTGCTACATATGATTTTTGTATTACTCAGTAAATGAATTCTCTATGATCCTTGTTTTGTCTCTTGCATATTTATCAGACCACATTTGTTTTGGCACATACAATGCAGTATTTTATTCCTAATGAAATGAGATTATTTGTTGTGTGACTATAGCTGGCCAAACATGTTTTTGAGGCATCAAGAATTGCAGCAACTGCTAGTACTACAAAACTTGAATGTTGGGAGCAGACTTGACTATTGATTATACTAAGGAGAATTATGAAGAACTTTCAGAAAAATTTGATGTAGTGTATGATGCAGTAGGTAAGACATTTGTACTTAATTCGAATTATAATTTTTGTCTATTGATAAAGTGGTAAGCACCACGTGAATGCATACAAACAACTGCTAGGTTCTGAGTTTGAACCCAAGTGACAATGTTCAGCCTAACATATCGAAATTACCTGTTGAACTAGGCCTTACGAACAATTTGAATCTATATTATTATGCTTTATTTGTGTAAAATTTGCATGCATAAGTATAGTTGAAAACTCATTGAATATTTTTTACTCCGAAAACAGGTGACAGTGAGAGGGCGCTCAAAGCTGTTAAAGAAGGGGGGAAAGTTGTGACAATATTGCCACCCGGAACACCGCCCGCTATCCCTTTCTTACTCTCTTCAGATGGAGCTGTGTTAGAGAAATTGCAACCTTACTTGGAGAGTGGCAAAGTGAAGCCAATATTGGATCCTAAGAGTCCCTTTCCATTTTCTCAGACAGTGGAAGCATATTCATATCTTAATACTAATAGAGCTGTTGGGAAAATAGTTATACATCCCATTCCATGAACTTGATTAATCAATTTCCATGGCTTTGGTTTTGCACTATTTTGGCTACTTGAAAGTGTGTTTGTCTGAATGTATAGTAATAAATCTCTTCAGAATGTTCTGTTATGGCTATAGAATATGAAATAAAACGATACATTGTTCCACAACTTATAAATAATCATTGTATTACTTCACAGGAGTATAATATTTCTATATGCATCCAAACTAGTGATCACTGATCAATTTTATCTCATCCAACACTTAGGAGTCTACAGATCAATCCCTTTCTATATGCATCGATACAAGTATATTTCTCTTGGCTAGAAGGATTTACTGAAATTGTCAGAAGCACTTAACTGGGTGATTGTTGATGCTCATAAAGAATTAAGCAAATATGAATTCAAGAGAGTACATAAATATTACAGAGAACAATACAAATATGCATTAATGTATACTCATAAGTTTTTTTTTTTGACAAATGTATACTCATAAGTTTATACCTATGAAAACCACATAACCATTATCTCATGGTTCAAAATATATTCATACACATAACACATTTTAATAGATCCTATTTACTTTTAAAGATTTGAGCACAAATCACACACAATTCATAGATTCAAACACAGCACATTTTAACAGATCCTATGTTTTTTTTACAGATTTGTGATATATATTCATACACATAACACACAATATCAACATTCTCTGTGCCTGTGAAATCTGAATATTTTGGACTTAATTATGGCGTCTTTTGTTGGTGTTACAATACCAACTTGGTTGGATGCTTTGTATTGTTGGATTCTATACCTCAATGTTGTTTTCCTAATGCTATCGTATAATTGTCTGTGGCAGACACAAATATTAACTTCTATTCCTTCAAGATGCTGCTCGTTTGAGCATTAAGTGGTATCAGAAAAAGGGATCAATCGAGAGAACATGCAATATATTATAGAAAAAATTACACTAGGGGTCCGTTATCCATTAAAAACAAATGTAGATAACATTAGGGATATTTTAGTACCTTTTGCATTAGTATTGCGGCCATTTGATAATTCTGAGATATGCCATACTCTAAATATGCCTACAAAATTTAAGTCAAATAAATACATTTAACATGTTAGGCGAGGTAATGTGATATCAAATTCAAAACAGAGACATCATAGAGGCACCTCTTACAAGGTCTGCCCTGTAGTGAGAAGTAACAAATGAGTGACAGGAATTTAATTTGCAGGAATATACCGCTGGTTCAAACTACTGTTTAGCAATTACAATTGTACTTTGACTACTAGTTTAATATTCAACCTATTTTCCTTTGGTACATTGATAGACGATATAGACCGAGAAAAGGCTCTATGTCATGTGTATGTGTGCATGTATTTGTATGTATAGACACACCTGCTCTTTTAAAAAACAAATTCATATATGGAGAGTGAGCAAATGCCTAAAGTGCACTTTCTTCCACATGTTATGAATTGTAGCTCCAATCATCCATTGAGTTGGTAACCATTGGTCAAATCTGCAATCAAACAAAGGGAAGTCTTTGTGATTTTGTGATCCATTTTGGATTTTGAGAAGTTAAATTAAAAGATAAACTGCACGCGCACCAAATATAATTGTCTTAGGATCCTCATCTTGTCCATCTTCTAAGTTTATCCTGTTTTGCTAATTTGAGATAGTAAAATTGTTGTGCTTTAATATCAAAATGATATATCACTTGGTTTACACTCATCTTCCATGTGGTTAGTGAGATATGAGAGGCACTTATTAATCACTTCTAGATGATAGTGCGAATTGTCTTCAACAAAGAAAGGCACAATTTTCTGGTTAATCTCAATCCAACTACACCCCGGATTCTTCTTTAATCCAAGCTCTTTCATCTTTGATCTCACCATCCGTACCTCATCCCATTTACCGAAAGACGCATACATATTCGATAAGATGACATAGGTTGACGAATCATCAGGATCCTTGTCAATAAGTTTTTCTGCAATTTCAACCCCTAAATCAATATTTTTGTGTAAACGGCATGCAGAAAATAAGGTGCTTAGCAGCTGAACATCATCACTTATTTCAGGGTTTCTCTGTAGAATTTCATACGCTTCATGCAATCTTCCAGCACGTCCAAGAAGAGCAATCAAGCATGAATAATGTTCAAGTCTAGGTATGATACCATACACATTGATCATTTGATTGAAATGATATAATCCATCGTCAACCAATCCAGCATGGCTACATGCAGATAATATGGCAAGAAAAGTAACTCTATCGGGTTTCACATTCGACAGCAGCATTTTAGCAAAAAGCTCCAAAGCTTCATAGACCCGACCATGAGACCCATAAGCAGTAATCATGGAAGTCCAGGACACCAGATCTCTTTCCGGCAAACATTTGAAAACATCAAATGCTTCATCTACGGCACCACACTTTGCATACATATCAAGGAGAGCCCCCATAACCACTTCATTGTTTTCCAAATTTCTCTCAACAATCAGATTGTGAATTTCTTTACCTTTCTCTAGTGCTGCTAGTTGCGAACAAGCTGCTAAAACACTGGTGAAAGTAATAGCGTCTGGTTCAACAAATGATTGTCTCATTTTACTGAAGAGGCCAAGGGCTTCAAAAAGTTTCCCTTCAGTTACATATCCAGAAATCATAACATTCCAAGAAACTGCTGTTGTCTTCGGTATCAATTTAAAGACGTTTTCAGCTGACTCGACCTTTCCACATTTGATGTACAGATCCATGAGTGAGCTACTAATAAAAACATCAGGCTGTATTCTGTTGCGTATTATATATCCATGAACAAATTTTCCCTCAACTAGTCGCGCTGATCGTGAACAAGCCATTATTATATTGCTCAAAGTAGTCAAAGTTGGCTTGACTCCTTCACTGTACATTCTCTTAAAAAGTTGAATGCATGAGAAGCAATCACCTTTGAAACCATATCCTGCAATCATTGAATTCCAAGCAACCACAGTCTTTTTAGGCATTTGCTCAAAAACCTCGATAGCCATTTCCAATTGACCACATTTTCCATACATGTCAACAAGAGCAGAGCTAACAAAAGAATCCAACCGAAACCCATTATTAATCAACTCCTTATGAATTTCCCTCCCTCTATCCAAATCAATAAGCCTAGCACACGATGAAATAGCAGTCGTAACTGTAACTGAATCAGGCTCAAATCCAAATCTTCTCATCAAACCAAAGTATCGTAAAGCTTCTTCAAATTCCCCACTTTGATAATAACAAGAAATCACCGTATTCCAACACGCAACATCCTTCTCAGGCATTTCATCAAACATCTGAACAGCATACTCAAATGCATTACATTTAGCATACATACCTACAAGAGAACTTCCAACAACAATGTCCATCATTAAACCAGTTTTAATCAAACATGTATGAATCATTTGCCCCAACACAACCCTACAAAGCCCGCCGCAGGCTTTAAGAACACTAGGGTATGTATAACTATCAGGTTTCAAATAAGGATAATGCATCAACTTATCAAAAAGCCCTAGAGCTTCAACATACATATAATTCTTAGTATAACCTGCCATAAGACCATTCCATAAAGTTATCTCAAAAGGGTTTTCAATTGCATCAAAAACATGCTTAGCATAATCATACAAATTGCAAGAAACATATAGGCTAATCAAGTTTTTGCACAAAAAAATATCATTTTGTAAACCAAAAGTTACAACTTTGTTATGGATGAGTTTGCCTTGCTTCAATGACTTGAAATTCACACAAACCCTTAAAAGGGGTATTAGTTTTCTTGTGTCCATATTCAACTATACAACAAAAGATACAGTAAATAAATGCAAAAGGGTAGAAGAACAAGAATTGCTTAAAGACTGAAACTTTAAGACACCCAATATCATTTTATTTTCACTGTGATAGAAGATGGATTCACCATTCTACGTTTATTTTTTTACTGAACTTTGAGGTTTTTTTCAGTCAGAAAATTCAAAATTTCAACGATGAAAGATTATTTGAGAAAAAATAAATAAAATAAAGTGGGGGGTTTTTTTAGCAATAAGGGAAGTGCGTAAGTGAGGCCCTTTTACAGATGAAAGTGTCTATGGGCTTTAATTTGTTTGTTAAGTAGAACTGTGAGATCTTCTTTTAGCACCCACTATATTTTTTCACGTAACCTGCTAAATTATTTAAATATCCTTGTCCGTTATTTTGGTAGAAAACAAAATCTGCTAGATATGTAGCGGATGGGCAAAAATACGCAAATTCCACAAGGTTTTAGAAATTCACACTTCCCAAAAACTCCGTGTGAAAAATTAGAACTTTTTACCATCCGCAACGCCTCTAAGACATATAAACAAAAAATTGCATTGCAATTTTAAATTTTAATAGAATTTTTTTTATTGATTTCACTACAACAAAAGACAAAATTACAATAGTGAGAAAAAGTATATAAAAAATTTCCTCATGGAGAAAAAGTAAACTTGGACCAATGCCTCTAAGTCACAACAATCCAAACCGAAAAAAAATTTGATGTGGTTTGGTTCGGTTCGCGGTTCCGTTTTCAGATCCATTGGATTGAACCGAACCAAATCAATATATATTCTTATGTTAATTTTTTTTTATTTTAGGCAGCCCAACTCAACTACATTTGGTTTAAGTATCTTTATAAAAAAAGTCACTACATTTGCCTTCATTGAAAACACTTATTTAAAAACATACCTTCATCACAGATTCACAGCTGCCTGCTTCCCTTCTTCCTCACCTCACCTCAAATTTTTGGTTGATTTATCAAAGCTAATTAGCACCATCAAGAATTAATTCAAGGGGATCATATTAGAAATATGGCTAAAGGCACTACTTTTTTTATTGGCTAAAAGTGTAATTTTGAATATCAACAAAATTAGTGTTACTTTTTTGATGTATACATGTTGAGGAATGAAGAAAGTTTTTTCCATGCCAAAATTGTAGCACATGGGATGCGTAATAAGTTTTTATGAATCACATGGATTGAACAATGACATTAAATTTTAAATCTTGAAACGAATTCATTCTAACCAAGTTTAACATAAGAATGCTGCTAAAGTGGATATTGTGAAAATACTAAAGAATGAATGAACGAATTTAGAGGGCAAACAAGAAACATACTTAAAATGTTCATACTGCACGAATAGTCTGTCTAATTTAGAGAAATGTGTTATATTTTATTTCAAATTTCTATGTACAGATAAAATTATCAAACCAATTCATTATTGTCTTTCTTAGCATCAACATCATTGAATATGTACAGTGTGATCGGGAAGAATTATTTTAAAAAAATATTAAGAATGAACGAATTTTAAGTTAGGATCGCTCCCTAAAAAAAAGTAAGAAATACATTGAAAAAAATACAATGTAAAACCGATCAAAGTATCCGAACCAAACCGACGTGTTTGGTTCGGATTTATTTTTGAAAAACAGTAAAAACCGAACCAATAGAAAGTTCATTGGTTCGGACATTGGATTCGCTCAAAACCGAACCAAACCGATCCAATTACACCCCTTAGTAATAGGCCCCAAAAAGTCTTTTGCTGGTTAGCATAATAATCTCAATTGTCGTCATTAAAGAACATTGATGAGATCATTATGACTAACTAACAACATACAATGAGGCCGTTTACGCCTGAAATAACGAAACTACAAAAAACATTAAAATGAGAGAGTGAAAAGAAATGAGAATGGGGAAATAAAGTTTCAATTTATAAATTTTTTGTTGTTGCATTTGATTGTTTAGAGCAAAGTAACAACCCTCTATCAATGCCTAAACAAAGTACTATAGTAGCAAATAAATGATAAGTTAGTTATTGACTTATAGCTTGTAACCGGTGGCTAATAGTTTGTAGCTGATGGCTAATGATAAATAGTTTATAGTTAATAAACTAGTTTAAGTTTTTGGTAAAATCAACAGTTCAAATAGTTTATAAATATAAAATGACATAAAAAATAATTCTTTATTGATAATAAAATTTAACTAATTAATATTTAACATTTGCATCTATTAATTTAATGTATAAAAATATATTTTTTCCGTCTCAAAATATAAGTAAAAATTAATCAATAAATTAAATATATTTGGTCCAAATTTTGAACAAAATACATTCTTCTAATAGTTAAATGGCAATTACCTAACCAATGGTTTTTAATCACATGAGTTTATAAACTATCATAAGCTATATTATATTAGTAGCTCGCCAAATAGAATGGATTTAGCTAAGTGTGAAAACTTTGAATGATGTAAAGATGATCAAGTTCCAATATCTTTGTCCTTAATTACGCCAAAAGAAAAAGTTGTATCATCAAGAAAATATATGTTAATTATCGTAAAAGAAAAGAAGAAAATATCCTTAGCAATGGAACTCTAGTTCAAGACTCGAAAGTGTGGTCAAAGTGTTAAGAAAAGTATGACACAGCTTACTGAAATTTCAGAATATTAAATGAGGAGAAACACATTTTCGATGTTACGATCAAATGATTAAACGTGCCAAATGCATTGGTCTCTTTCATGGAGATCAAACATCAAAGAATTGAAAAAAGGTACATTGTGTTGGCCGTATAATGTGCCTATCCAACATGAGTAAATTAGAATTAGGAACACAAATTTTTAGTTTGCTACGTAATTTAGACCGACAAAAAATCCAATTAGTGGACGTAAGTTTTTTTTTAAGAATGCAAGTTAACAAGTCTCTATTTGATTTGGTAACTAGTATAATTACTAATTTTCGGTTTGTATAAATTAACAAATTACAATGCTCTCAGAGCGAGGTAAGTATAGTTATCTCTGTATTTGCTCCAACAGCCCTAATGTTTTTTCTGCTTTGAACTGAGACATCATTTCTTTAATGTTTTTGTTCCGAACATCTTCAACTATACATTGTGATTATTCATTCCTTATGGTTGGTGAAAGCAATAACATTCTCAGAAAATTGTGCTTTTAGGGTTGGTGCCTTATAATAAATCTTGCAGCAGAGTTTTGTTACATTGTTGTTGGCCTCCCACACAAAACACCAATACTAGTATTGATTAATCTAAGAAAAATAGTAAGTTCAATGTTTCCAACTGGTCAAATATTGGTTGGGTAGAAAGGAAATGTGTATGATATATTTATTGTAAACACCAAACTTTTCCGGTTATTTTAATGTTTGTACATGTACTACTATGTTGGTGTCATTTAATATAGATACATGGTTAATTTCAAAAACTTTTGGAACATGACTTCATTTTATGCTTGTAAAAAAAAGTATATAGATCGATGTGATAAAATGATTGAGTAACTTAGAATAAGATCTTATATGAGATGTATCATTATTAGAGTCTAAAATTGCAAAAATTGTTGAATTTGATATGGTATACATAATACATAGTAGAGCCATGAAAAAAAAAAATATAACTTCAATTTACACGATATACATTATTATTATTATTATTATTATTATTATTATTATTATTATTATTATTATTATTATTATTATTATTATTAATGTGCTTAATCTTGAAAATAAGAAATATTCTCTATTAATACAGTTGCAATATATTTAAAATTAAATGGGTTAATAGGTATTTAAGCAAAGTAAGCGAATTTTGTTTTAAAAAAAAAAAATCAATAAAGGATAAAATACACTATGAAAAAAATAAAAAAACATTATAGAGATAATCTCAAAAAAAAAAAAAAAAATTACAGAGGAAAAACAAAACTTACCAAGTAGATGTGCGCTATATATAGTACTATGTACAATTGTACATAACTAAATTAAAGGCACGTTTAAAAAGAAGGTATATACTAGTATTATTTATTATATATACTACTATACTACTACTAAGAGATAAATGTATATGTGTTTCCAGTTGTAGATATATCAACAATGGTTGTCATCTGCACATCTTTGAATTGAATTGAATTGAATTGATACGCATGCATGGAATTGATGGCTACCGATATTTTTGGTCCAACATTCTTGCATTAATTCACCGTACAGTTTCAATCATGCAACACAACATCCCCTACAAAACTTCATATAGTATTGCTTTGTACCTTAATCATAAATATAAAAGTGAGTCAAAGAAAGCAAATTTTTTATTAACTTTTGCGCGCTTATAATTAATGTCAAATGGTGTATTTTGCCTTTTTGTAATTGGCTAATCTGAGTTAAATGATTATTAGTTGTGTTGATTTTAGTGATAAAATAAAACCTAACTTATCAAAAATATGTTTATTAAGAATACTTACAGATATATAGCACTCCTTCCATCTCAAAATATAAGTAAAAATAAGTCAAAAAAATTTAATGCATTTAGTTAAAAATATATATGGACCAAATATATTCACTTTAGTTGAACAATTTTTGCTTATATTTTGGAACAAAGAGATTACTATATTAATAAAACTTTAAGAATTTTGATCTAGTGGTAAAATGATATTAGACTCTGAGATTGAGGATGAGCATTTTTCTCTCACCTTTGATTCTTTTCATAAAATAAATAAAGGAATAATCCTTATCAAAATAAGTATATAATTAGTGAAAAAGAAAGGATTAATACTTCATTTGTAATATAAAGAGACAAAAATAAAATCAATCTATAGACAAAAATAAATAAAGAATAAGACCTATACATATTGTAAATGTCCCAAATAATATGAAAAAGGTGCATTAATTTTAATTGTGTTTGAGTACATGATTAAACGAAAAACAAATTACATGATTGAAGGGTAAGTAAAGTGTAGTACTTCTCTAGGCTCTAGCTCTAAGGACAGTCTCTCTGAATTAAAAAATTAAAGCAAAGGTATTATGAAATGTGGTAGCTGTAATCATCATCTAACCTTTTCCTCTCTATTAAAGGCTTTCCCTTTCTTTTGCCTTTGCAGATTTTTCACTCGATAATTCAAAATTTAATTGCCTAATCTATAGTAAGATACTGAATTACTTGGATAACTCTCCTTCAAAGTTAGAATAATAAATAAAGAAATGTAGTAAAACTCTTTCTCAACCTAGCTACCTTATGATGTCACCTTAATGTTAATAGGCTTAAATATCATTCCATCTCTATCTTTGTATCTTTACGATTTTTTGATTTTAGTTTATGTATTTTTTTTGTTGCAAATAAGTTTATGTATGTTTGCGAATTTTTTGTTTTAGTTTTTAAAGTCAAAATCTGCAGGAAAATTTGCAGTTTTCGTGCAGATTTTCCTACGAATTTTGACTTTATGGACTAAAACCAAAAATTCACGTACATACATGGATTTATTTGCAACAATAAAAGATACAGGAACTAAAACAAAAAATTCGCGAACATACAAAAATCAAGCCATGTTAATACGATCCATTATCTCCATATATACAAACCTTGAATGAAAAATATACACAATTTTTTGGCTCCTAGACAACTAATGCCCACAAGTCCACAACATATAATGTCATATCTGAGTGAGCTCCATTTTTCAATATAAATCACTGACTATCTCTCACAATTGTCTTTTACTTTGATATTATTCAGCTTCTTTTTGGTAATGCTTTTCATTTCAATGTGTACAAGTGCAATCATGTGCATTTAATGGATTTTCACTTTACAAAAAGAGAAAGAGATAAGTAATCAGTGCAGCTATAATAACATGGAGTACTCACATATTTTACCTTGAAGTCAGAGAAAGTTAGGGAAATATGCCAAAAAATTGGTCCACACCACATTCAGAAATTAGTTGAAAGGTGTGTGGTCCATTGTAAGCATGGTTAGTTGCCATTTTAATATGGTTAGTGCCATTGTTGGATGACCAAATTCCTTCATATAATTATTGTCAGCCAAAATATGTGTGTGACTTAGATTTTGCAAATTTAGTTTAGTTTTGATTTATTTTTGAATGGATTTTGTTGAGGCATCTAAGTCATGATTTATGGAGTATATGGCAATTTATATCGATATTTTTATTCGGTTTGAATCCAGGATCTTGTAGTTGTGTTGCGTGTGTGAGTTTTTAGCAGTAATTATTACTTTGTTCATAAACAATAAAAAATATGAATTTGTAAATATTTTAAAGGTCATGCTAATAAGTATCCAAAAAAAATTGTCTTCAAGTTAAAAGTCAAATATTTGTCAAAGTAATAATTACATTGTTAAATTATCTTTTTTCTATAAGTTGCTTAAACAATCTCCTAAGGATATTTGTTAGTGTTACTAGCATTTTCCATATTTTAAACTAACAACAGTTTATGATTATTAAAAAAAAAAAGTGTCGATATATATTCAACTAAAACTTCTATGCGGCTACCAATCATCAGTTGGTTCAATAGTAATTGACGCTGAACTTGGTAGGGGGCTAGAACCACTTAATATCATGCGGCAACATTTTGATTAGATAATAAAATCAGTTTGAATACGAATTTAAAATTGCCAAATGTAGGAACTGCATTTTATAATGTCTGTCCTAGTGTTAAGCTACTCAAATCACTTAAACATGTGATTAACAAATTTGTTCCAATACACCTAAATTTTTTACATTGCTTAAGAATTGAAATCAAAAGGATAAACTGTGAAGGGTTTAAATTGAAAGCAGACAATTTCTCATAAAAATGGTATAACGAATTTCAGGTTGTAATATAACGAATCTCAAAACAATCCTTACATGCGTTTTAGATGAAATTAATCTTTGCAGACGTGCATGAAGATATTTTACAAAATAACAATAAATTAATCTCTCGAATTTTGTAGGACTCAAATGAGCGACAAATTTTTCCTCAGATCAGTTTTAACATTATTGCATGTTCAAATCAAAGATCGAATCCAAGATCTTGGTTAAACTTGCATCATCTCATCTAAGTGCATTGGTTATAAAAGCATCCGTTTTACTATATATATTAGTTGTGACTCAACAAATGCTTGGCTTGTAGCTAATAACTATTCAACATTAACTAGAAAATTTAAAGCTACCAGTTTTGCTTACCCCACTTAGCAGATTGCTATGTAAAAATTAACTGAACGATCTATAAATGATAAGTACCTAACTTGTTGCTTTTGCCCACCAATTTTTTTTTTCCCAAGTTGGCTGGCTGAACTGAATTTGTAGGAAAATAGGCAAGCAAAGATATGTTACACTACTGGCCTTGAATGATATGTTATGGAAGTGTACTTTTGCTCTTTCAAATTCACTACTATGTTCCACTATATATAAAAAACTTGTTATTAAGTTATTAGATCGGTTTTGAGAGAAAAAATCATTTGATCCAAGTCTTTTTGTTTCGTTGTTTGATTTTAAATCAAATTTGATCAAATATTTTGATTTCAGAAAAGAGTTTCTCCTTGTGTGCTCAACATGTTTTCAGGCAGAGATTTGTCACCTCTAAACATCGGTAAAAATTTCGTATATATATGATAACAAAAAACAAATAAAAGATTAACATTGAAAATTATTTAGATTGAAAATTATTTAGATTGAAATATTCAATGGGTGTCAAAAATGGATATGCATCAATCACTCATGTGTAATTATTGTCTGGACCACAATTTCTAAACTTATGGCTGTCCTAACAGAAAAAAACAGTAGCTTTTGGAACTGTTGTGCACAAGAAACTCATGGAATCTTGGCTCAAGTAAAATAAAGAAAATAAACCAAAAAAATTCAACCATTAATTGGCATATGATGCATCAAGAGTGGCCTAATTGTTACTTATGTTAAGACCAAAACTGCATTAACATTATAATATTTACACTATATTTTAAAACCAGGACTGCATTAACATGCTTGTTATAAAAAAAAAGACTGCATTAATATTAGAATATTTACACTAAAAAGTCAGCATAAATAAAACAATCACCAGAAGATAGCATTACAAATTATATTACCCCACACAAGAGACATAATGCACAGCATTTACATAGTGGGGACATAATGCCCTTATTTGAAACTAACAGCTAAGCTCTCTCCATACCAAACCAGATCTGAGTTTTAATCCTTCCATTCCATTTGGATCTGTGTTGAAAAATGAAAATAATTCAGTAAACTAAATGCATGTGACATTAATTAAACAACACATGTAACAAAACAATTAGGATGTTATGTGTTAACAGCAAAGTATACATATAACAAATTAACAATCTCACTGCAAATAACTTCATAACAAACTTTCAATCAATTCACACCCAAATTAGAATCTTGAAGACATAACATAACACATGGAATTGACAAACCAACAGAGGAAAGAATCTCAAATAGAAAATATCAATGAATAGTCCCTATTGTTTTTATATAAACAAAGATGAAAACGACCGACAACCCTTTAATACATTAGATGATTAAGCATAATAAAACATAATGTAGGACCCAAAAGAGTGACAAATTGTACTGTGGTTTGAAAATGACTCCATGAATGTAGGGACACTCATAACAATGTTTTGACCTTACCATCCCTAAGATTATCCAATTTTGCATGACATACCCTTGGAAGCCACCATCCTTATTATTATTATACAATGATAGTACATAAAGACACAGAACTGATATAAAGCACCGTTGGTATCGTCTATTTCTATAGCATGGAAGATTAAGTGTATGTTTGGTATTACAGTAGATATGCCAGAATCACGGATTCACCGTGATTTTCTAAAAGCTAGAAAGTGTAGCTTCTGCAAAATCATGATAGGTCACCGTGATTCTGATACATTCATCGTGATACCAAACATAGGCTAATTACCAAAAAGGATGCAACCTTAACAAGAAACCTAAACTAGAAATATATTCTATAACTATCTATTAAGATTTTGATAAGCAATGTCTAATTTAGCAATGCTAGCAAACAAGTTAAGTACTTCTACTACTATTACTACTACTACATACAAAACAAGCTTAAAAGCTTAATGAAATAATGATATATAAAGACCAACATACATTATGGTTCATTATCTTCAACCTAGACTCACTGCACAGCTAAAATTCTTCAGAATGGTAAGCTCTTTGAAGTTGAACTTGAAGTGAGTGACTTAAAATGATCTGATGGAACGATATCTTGAGGCAAATTGGCTCTCTTCGCAATTTTTCTCATGTTGTTTTGCAAACTTAATTGGACTAATTGTTTCACTGCTTTCTTTTCCTCACTCATCATATCTTCATCTTCGTACAAGCACTCTTTTCCTCCTCCATCTGGTTTTGAACTCGACGATGAAGTTCCACAAATTGGGGCGGAGACAGCTGTGCCTAAATTTCCACCGTAGTTCCCTGAAACCTGTTTCCCTTTGTCTATTCTCAAACTTTCCAGTAGCCTTGACGCCCGATTCTGAGACAAAGTAGTGCCGATAAGCGACAACTCAAGGAGCGACGACATAATCCCAGCTTCAATCATGGCCTGCTTGTCACCATAAGATTTATGCGACATAACCATCAAAACATAAGAAACCTTTTCTTGGCATTCAGGTGAATCCGTCCAATTCAATACATCCACCAAGATAGGAAACGCATCAGGAACACTACTTATCGCTTTTCTACCCGCTCTAGTCGATACCAGATTGCTAAGGATCGAGAGGTTTCTTTCGGTCACTTCCATGTCGCCAATAGAGTTTATCAAAAACGGTACCAAATCAGTTTCCAAAATGAATGGAATATTGGCTGGGAAAATTGAAAGATTGTAAAGTGCTCTAAGAGCATCTTGCTTAACTTGATTTCTACTACTTTTCTTATCTAAACTCTGAAGGGTTCTAACTAAAAACGGTATTGCAGCAGAAGACCCAATTATCGGTTTATTCGAATCCAAAGCACTTAATCCAAGAAAATTCGCAACAATCGCTTCAGAAACCGCAGAATCAATACCATCCAAACATTCAATAAGCTTAAGCATCTTATGAACAGAACCAACTTTAACAATGGCTGCTTTATTTCTGTAACAATAAGAAAAAATTACAATTATTCTCATTATCAGAAAACCACAATCATACACATGCAAGAAACAATGAAAAAAAAAAACACATCATTAAAAAAAATTATTCTCAAACAGAACAACTTTAATACTAATAAAAACGAATGCTAACTACCAAAATTAAAATCACATGCTTGATGCTTGTCATTTTAACAATTAAATACAAAAAGAATAATCATAATCAATTAATTAATGAGTGAAAACAACATAATCAATAATAATTAGCCACCAAAATTAACTTAATACACAGAAAAAGCAAATTGAAAAAGACTAAAAACTAACCTAACCACAAAAATAGAAATTAACAAAAAATAACACAAAAATTAATCAAAAAATTAAAATAAAGAAGGATTCGAAATTCTCACGCATCGTTTCCGATTCCGAGATTGAGCAATGCATAGAGTGAAGCGATCTGAGAATCAACTTCTTGCGAATCGAGCATTGTGACGAGAGGTGGAATCGCTCCGAGCATAGCGAGAGTTTCACGAACTTCTAAATTCTCCTTAGCGAGCATTCTAACGGTGGTTGCAGCTTCTCGCCGTTTAACTGAATCTTCTTCGTTGTGTAAATCCTTCACGAGACGCTTCAGTTCTTCTAACACTTCTTCTTTCTTCTTCGCTTCCGCTTCTGTTTCAATCTCTTCTATGTTCAGAAGATCGGAAAGTTTCTCCGATTTCGCATTCGGTTTATAGCTTTGATTTTCTTGTTTTTGTTTCCGTTTATCGAAGGAAGAAGAAGAATCCGATCTCGTTGCTGAAGAGAACTCTTCGGTGTCATATTCGTCGAGGTTGCTTCGTCGGCGGTGATTGTAACGGGAACTAGCACCGCAGCTGACGGCGTTGAAGATGATGCGACGGAGGGAAGCGAGGGAAAGAGAGTTCCATAAGCGGAAGTGGGTGGAGAATGTCGATGTTTTGGTTGAGTTGTGGTGGTGGTGGCCGAGAACGAGGTTTCCGACGTTGTTCCGGTGACAGTTAGCCATTTTCCGGCGACCTACATTGCAGAGAAGAGAGAGAGTGTGTTTTGTGCGAAAGTGAAAAAGGACCGTTAAGTACACGTTTATGAGTATTTATAGAATGGTGAGTCGTATTGTGTGTGGCTCTATGTGTGAATGTGCACCGTGCAATATACTGTACTATCACTATTTGATAATGATATATATAAGTCGTTTAAGTTTAAGCATTTCACATAAATTAAGGAGTGCAATTAATTTTGTACAGAAAAGAGAAAGGAATATTAACAGTAATTTAAGGAGTGAAAAATGTAAATTAAAGAATTGAAGAAATAGAAATGTTTTATTGTAATTTAAAGCTAATTTATATAGTGTGTAGTAGTAATATGGAAATTTTATATAACACATTAATTTTGACAAACTCATCTATTTCGATAGATGAGTTTGTCAAAATTGTGTAACCATTTTGATAATTTTTTTTTCAAGTAATTTAGATTTTATAGGCCGTTTGTCATTATAGCTAGTTTTATTGAAAATTACTCTCAAATAAAAAAATTTGACAAAAATAAAATATGGAAAGTTCATTAAAAAAAAAAACACAACCATTGATGCCAAAAGCAATAATGTTGCTATGATTGAATATGAAATTCAACAAATTTGTGGCAACAAATTATGTATGTTGTTCCCAACAAAAAAAATCAAATTAAAATATTAAATACAGGATAAATCACCAACCAATTGTTTAATGATTGGTTTTTTTTAAGCAAATGTTATTTTTATTGGTTATTTCAAAATAAACCTCTCAAGTCATATATATGTGAAATAGAGGTGCAGTGAAGAAATCACATAACAAATTGAGAGCAAATGTTAGAAAATCTTACATGTTATAATTTGGTGAAATGAAATTTTTGGTGATGAATTTGAGAAGAATGATTTGAAGGAAATTTAATAGAATAACCATAGATGAGACAAATTATAGTATATGTTTGGGTCAATGTTATGGTAGACCACCGTGGACAAATAATTAATACTATTCTAATATGAATACGAATTTTACAAAATTTATCGTTGAATTGAAAATTCATATCATATAGATCATCCATAAAAAAATGTAGAAAAACTGAAAATAATATGTTATGTTATTGAGACTCATAAAGATTGACGGTTTATTAAATACCATAAATCTTAACGAGTCCCAATAACATATCAAATGATTTTCAATTTTTCTATTTTTTTAATGGATGATTTGTATGATATATCAATCCAACGGTGAATTTTGTAAAATTCATATTCGTTATAGCGTTAATCTACCTACCGTGAACCACTTGAATAAATGGTCATATTAGAATTTACTTTATGTTTGAGATTGAACCATGAATAATTGATCCGTAGAGGATAAGTTAGAATTGAGAATTCTTCTACATCTAACTGATGAAATGAAACATATATATTTGTATAGTATGGTTAATATATATTCATCAGCAAGACAAAGATATCTTAACGGGCTTACCTGCGAGAATAATCAAACCCATCACAAATTATTCTCAATTACAACTCAATTGTTAAATATTCATATATTTAAAAGATTAGTGCGTAATTATAATTAGAATTTAATTGTTGATTAAGGTTAATCCACAAAATAAAATCCAATATGATTATAAAATCTAAAATTTGTTCATCGAATAATGTATACTGCAAACATTTTTGTCCAAAAAAAAAGGTAAGATGTGGACAGCAGAAAATAAATTAAATCATATTTATAGCAAAAGATTTTTTCCTTTTAGAGTTTATCTTAAGATGTTTTCTTTCAATAGTAAAACTTTATCTTCTCAAAAAAAAAAAAAACTTTACACCATTTATATAAAGGATATGATTTATTGTTGGGAGAGATTAAAATAAAAGTTGATTGGTCCCGTGAACTTAGCTCAATCGATAAGACAATGCATTATATATGCATGAGATCGGAGTTCGAACTCCAATCATTCTATTTATCCACTTTAAGAATGAAATCTCTAACTACTAAACTACTTAAAAAAAATAAAATAAGAGTTGATTGAGATGATCCAAATTCATTAGTTTATTGAGCAAAGGAGTATTCCTCACTTATAAACTACAACTTTTTCACTTTTATCTTATCAAATCTGAAACTCCAAACATATCCATGATACTATGAGGAAATTTTATTTGGGCAGAAACCTAAATAAAAGATTTTTAGGCATGGCTATGGAAAAGGTAAATAGCATTTTTCGAGTCGGTGTCAGACTCCAAAGTTCATTAAGTAAATAAGAAATTTAATTTCATATTTTGTTTATAAATATATTTTTTTGACTCGATGTATAAATAATTTTTTAGAGACTTTGAAAGGTATCAAGAAATATAAGGCACACTCACATAAATTGAAAAAGATAATTAAAAAAGTATTTAGTTACCTCATGTCATTTTTTTTAATATAAATTGCATTTAATATATCCTCTCTTCTTTTTTTCATAATCAATAATTTTTTTTTACATCTTTCCATAAAAATTTTATTTTTATTTATTTTTAAACAAAATCATACTTTATATTATCGTGTTTAATTTTTCTTAATAAGTATAAAAATTTTATTTTACTTATAATATGAAACTGAGTGAGAACAAGGTTATTCAAAACTTCAAATAACTTGATACTCCATGAATTTCCATGAATTTTGTTTCTGATATCAGAATAACTCAAACTTTGTAAAGTCATAATTTAATATGATGATTGTCCACTAGGGGTGTGCAAAATATCTGGTTAGAAGACCTAAATTCATAACCGGATCCAAATTCATTTTAAAAAATCCGAATTTTCGTATATGGTTATTAACCAAACCATTTTCATCTAGTCAGTTATCCATCCAAATTAAATTTTTGAATTTGGTTTAAATTGGTTATTATATCATTTTCAAATTTATTTCTGTCAAAAAAAAAAAAACAAATATCCTTTTCAAATTTGTTTTTGTAAAAAAAAAAAACAAATATCCTTTTATTAAAATTAATTCACGCACAAACCATCATCATGTGCGTGTGATCTCTGCAATTGTGATTTGCGATGAATTCTAAATCCCAAATCTACAATAATCTCTCCAATTGAACTATAGTCGACAATATTCTCTTCCAATCGAACCACACTCATTCTCTCCAATTTGTATATCCTTATCTCGTTGGAATTGGAAAAAAGAAATCTAGAAGAAGGAATGCAAAAAATAAAAAAAGTCAAATTACACTAACCTCCCTAAGGTAGTAAGGTTTATGTAAATATATCTCACCTCTCCTCTATTTACAAACTCAACAACCACACCCCCTATTGTTAGCTTCCGTTAATCTTCGGTTAAAAGAAATTAAATATGATGCATCCTTTTGATGTCAACAACTTATTTTCAAAAGGTTCGTCAAAAAAAAGAAAAAAACTTATTTTCAAAAGGTGAATAAATCAAACAACCATATTAACAATCATCTTCATATACTCCTCAATACTCAATTTCTTCATCAAAGATGAATAAATCAAACGGGAAAAATCACGACTGCCTTCTTTCATGAATTTTTCGTCGGACACGGCGAAGAAGACGAGAATGTGTAAGATGAATTGTCATTCAACATTTGATAGGGAATTGTTCCAAATGATTAGATATTGAATTGGGAATATAGAGAGCGGTATGGGGTTGATGATAGAAAAAGTTATTTTTTTTAAGGAGATAGAAACAGTTTCTCTTGAAGCCATTGTACGGTTTGTATTTGGGGATTAAAAATTAGATCACTATTTTAATTATTGTTCTACATTGTATGGTTTGTATTTTAATTATTTTAATTACTCAGATCACTTGCTGGTTAGCAATTAAAATCACTATTTGGATATTGTTGTTTTACATTGACAATAACTGGGTGCATTCCTCTCTCTTTGTGTTTTTTATGAGAGACAACATTCTTATCTTTATTCTTTTGGATTTAACAGAATAATTACGGTGTTAAGTTGTAAGGGGAGGTGTTTATCTATTTTAATAATGTTTAGGGGAGGTTAATGTCTACTAATAAAATAGAGGGGGTGTTTGTGTCGTTTAAAAAGACCACGAGGGAGGTCAATGTAATTTTCCCATAAAAAAAAAGTATATTTTTTTTACGGTTTTCAATATGTTTTTCGTCAGCGTAAAAAAAAACCAAATTAACCGTTTATTAATCCAGTTTTAAAAATAACCAGTTAAAAACTGGATTTAAAAATTATCCGCTTTAAAACCGATTTTATAAAAATATCTGGTTATATATCCGTATCCAAATTTATAATCGGTTATATAACCGGTTTATAAAAAATAATGGTTATAGTCATGTATCCAAATCCATATATGTGGTTTTGGTTTGGATATGATTTAGTTTGGCAAAATAACCGACCATGCACACCCCTAATATCCACTACTATTGGACATATTTTCAAGATTATCTTTTTTAAATGTAAACTCTCAACATACTGTAAAGTGTTACATGTTCATTGTACCACATACTTAAACTGAATAAAGTTTGTGATAGAAATTCACTTTGTAAATATTCGATCATGGGATGATGCGTAATAATGAAATAAACACAAGTAGTCCAGTGTTTTATAACTTTTATCTAAGTTCGAGTTTTAATATGGGATGTTTGCTAGTCCATATAAATTTATCTAAGTTAATATATTTATAGTCTCGTGAGCTTATCTCAATTGAAAGAACATTGTAATTTATATATAAAAGGTCAGAGTTTGAACTTCGGTCTTCCTACTTATCCATCTTAAAAGTAAAATTTATAGCCACTAAGATTAAAAAAAGAGAGACATCATTTTATATTTAGTAGTTGAATTCAAACTACAAACTCATTTATTTATTAAAAAAATGTAAATTTCTAACTATTATACTACCTAGATAAAAAAATATTACTAAAGAAAACGTATAGTATTTTTATTGATTAAATTGTATTTTTATTATCGAAATTATTAAATTGGACATTGTAATTCAAAGTTTGAAACTGTAATCTCACAATTATGTGAGTTTAATTTCAATAAATTATTACTTTATCAAGACAAATAAATTATAGCAAAAAGTTTTATTAGTAGTATTTTTAGAATTGAAAAAATATATAAAACTTAAAATTTCTAATTTTGTACCAAAAGAACAATCCTTGAAAAGAGGCCACGTGGTGTGCGTGCGCTCTATGCTGTGGTGTGTTGTGCAAATTTTGTCGCTACTACTGCTGGCCAGCTAATACCGTTGATGAGGGAAGTTTCTTATGGGACCCGCATCTTACGAGATTTAAACGGTGGGGGACCCATGATGACGCTGAATCAGGTGAAATTAATGTCAAAAAGGGTCAACCCGTCCCGTCTCGCTCCATCCGTCATTAACTCGTCTAAAAAGGGGCGGTGGGGACGGACTAACTAGTTATGGTGAGTTGAAAATCTCACCCCGCCCTGTGTCTTGGCGGATGGTGGGTTGGCGGAAGTGCCCCGTCAATAAAATAAAATATTTAAAAAATCAATAAATTCACAAAAATATCGTAAAAAATTATAAATAAGATATAATCAAAATGATCCAATGAAATCAAAATATAATTATAAACTAAAAAGTGTCCCAAAAATAAATTATCAATCAACATTGAACATCCATAATTTATAAAACTAAAAAATCCACAATAAAACTTTAAGAAAATACTCAATTTAAATCAAAACAAACATAAGTAAGGAATGCAAACAAAACTTGAATTCAATGTTTAATTGAGTAGTTGCTATTTTGTTTATATGAGTAAAATTAAAAGATTAATTTATAATGGACCAAGATTTTTTGCAAAAAAATAAAATTAGTTCAACCCGACGGATCAATCGGTCCCGCCCCATCGTCATCCCGTTTTTTTTGCGGGTTAGGCAGAGCGGGCCCCTCTATTTTTGCGGGTTGAAAATATCAACCCACCCCCATCAAAAACGACGAACTAAACGGGCCATTTCGACGGGTCTAACCCATTTTACCATCCCTATTTGTGTTACGGTGGGTGTGTTCACAAATAGCGTGACATGCTGTGAGGGTTCTTTCTAACGGTGCTCTCCATTGTCAGAACTCAGAACCGAAGTGTCCAAAACCTTGACACACGAATCTATTTCGAAGGTGGTAAGTAACCAGATGCTAAGATTTTATGTGTCAAATCATAATGATATATGTTTAATAGAATGACAATAAGCTCCTACGATTTTATATTTGATTTAATTTTCATTGGCTCGTACATAAATTTTTTTTGACAATAAGTAGACTGTGAGTAAGATATTATATTACTTCCGTCTCAAAATATAATATTCTTTTGGATA
Source organism: Trifolium fragiferum (assembly GCA_954870985.1). Taxonomy (NCBI): domain Eukaryota; kingdom Viridiplantae; phylum Streptophyta; class Magnoliopsida; order Fabales; family Fabaceae; genus Trifolium; species Trifolium fragiferum. The sequence goes on from OX940796.1 coordinate 6,807,069, forward strand.
AATTACGGGAATTAAAAATGTTGATTGTGATACTAAATATGTAGATTATTAATGTACCCAAAAAAAAAATGTAGATTATTAGTATTATTTTTACAAATTTTTCTTTTATGAGAGAGAATTAGTTGATAATTTTATAAAGTATTTATTACCAATTGCAGAAAATGATGTATGAAGGAAAAGAACTAATAATTGTATTTGAAAATTGAAAAGAATTCTTATAAAATGAGACAAGTAAAAATGTGAAAAAGGTCTTATATTTTAGGATGGAGGTAATAATATTTTCTTTGGCTTTTAATGTATATATATGAGCTAGATACATTTGATTTTTAGTGAATCTAAACAATAATTTTTTTTATATTTTTTTTATATTAAGGATCGAAGAAAATATTCCTCTCTAGCTGTATGTATTATAGTATGAAAAATTATTTGTATTTGTATTTTATCCACATGCATAAAAACATTTGTCATATTTTTTTTGGTAGGTAGACGAAATGACAAGTCATTGGAAATTCACACACACAAAATGGAAAGAATGGAATTCGAATCCCGATTATGGCATCTGACACTAGCAATTTCTAAATTTCTGTCAGTTGAATTAGAATTTATGGACAAATATAAATCATGTTTGATTCACTCAAATATAAGCTAATAATAAATAATAAATAATTTCACTATGTTTTTGTGCATGATTATCTATGTGAACATAGTTTAATTGTTCAAAGTCATATTTAGTCACTTATTCATTTTAAGAGGTGAGATTTTATTTTATTTTTTTTTTTTTTTTAAAGTTGATGGTTTATAAGTACCACCAACTTATTTACAAAGAAAATACTACATTTGCTGCTGCCAATGATCGAACCCCTGACCAACAGTCTACACCCGCTCAGTCAGTAAGTGCCAACTGAGCTACCCCACCCACCCCAGCTGAGATTTTATAAACTAAACTATTATACTTAAAAATAAAATGAAATATTTTAACCATATTTAATATTACATTTTTAAAAACACCATTCAATTTCATCCTTCAATTTATTGAAAGAGTTAAAACATTTATCAATTTAACAGACATAAATCAAATTGATTTCTCTGTTATATATTGTCTTGAAAAGACATGATATGTACATGTCATCTACACGTAAACAACGACCATTTCGATACAAAATTTAGACACCAATTTGATTTATATATGATAATTCAAGGACTAATTAATTTGATTTATTTTTCTAAAAGTTTTTTTATAATATAAAATTTTGTCAACATCTAATACATTTAAAAATTTGTCAAAGTTTCTTATAGAAATTTACCAATTATTTTTTTCTTCTAAAATGTTCCTTATTAAAAAGATTGAAGGTGTTTTTTTTCGACAATACATCAAAACAAAGATTAAATTAATATAACTTTTGATTTTTCCAGAGATGCAATTGATTGATTTTAAAAATTCAACTTCATATTTTATCAAACATGAAATTTCTAATGAAGGTTGAAGATGAACTTGAGGTTTGAGTTGTTTCTCTGCACTTGTTATACACAGAATCAACCCCCATCAATCAAGTTCGTCTTTGAAAATGTGGCTTCTAATGCGGAAGGACACGTCAACAGTTAACCCCGAGAGGAGATCCTCTCCAGTGGAATTTACCTGCAGTGGCATTTCAGCCACTACTTTTATTATTGCAGTGCACTGTTCAACTTTTTAAAAATAAATGGATGGTGTAGATCCTAACTGGACAGCCTGCAGTGGATTTTTCACTGCAGAGGATCTGTTCTCGTTAACCCCACACATCAACACTGTTAACAACCCACCCAACTTGACGTAGGGAGAAATTTGATGACATAATTTCATAAATTAAGGGATGTTTTAGTTCTTTCTTTTGTTCTCCTTATTTGACTTATACACAAGTGTCATGCTGATATTTAATATTGGAAAAACAATTTTTTTTTAAGGTATTGAATGTACATATTTCAAGACAAAATTTTTATTTAGTATGTTTAATCATTATTTCGAGGATACTGTTTATCATTTTCCTATATACAATAGTAAAAAAATAAATAGAGTATATCATATTTTGTTGACTCATATATAAGTGAAATATAATTAATTATACCGAATTAAACATTAATTTTTTCCCATGGTTGAGGTTGGGGTATTAGAATCATGATCATCTCACTTATCCACTTTAAGAGTGGAATTTCTAGTCACTAAATTACTTGTAAAAAAAATATTACATTCTTAAAAACTAAACTCGCACCGAATTAATTATTTTGTTGACTCATATAATTAATTATACCAAATTAAACATTACATTTTTTTTGTACACCAAAAAAAATAAAAAATTACATTTTAAAACCATTAAATTAATATAGTCATGATAAATGAATTCACACATAAAATAGAAAATTTACTAAAAAGAATAATAATTTTAAAAAATACAATTGTGTATAAAATCATATCAAGAAAAACATTATTTTTTGGTCTTCGTTTTAATAACTTGTTTTTGGGTTACTAAAGTTTGCTTAAACAAATGTCATCCTCGTAATTTTACTGTACTCAGTTGGTAGGAAATTCGCATTATATATATTGAGGTCAAAATTCGAACTTTGAACACTCATTTAGTCACCTTAAGGATGAAATTCTAGCCACTATAATACTTACATTTTTTTTAATGATACAATCTTTTTAAAATCATATGAAGAAACAATCTTTTTAAAAATAAATTTTTTAATTGATTTCCATTTAAAAATAACTTTTAATTACCATCTATATATATATATATTAGGTCTATTTTAGCTTATATTTGAATTAAGAGGGAGAAATAAAAAATTTATGGCACCACCTTTTCAAAATTTGGGAAATTTACTTTCCCTCTAAATCCCTTTTTAGGAAAAAAAAAAAAAGAACCGTTGCTTTAGTTTTTCCTCATTTGATTTATCCATCATAAGAATAATACCATATTTTTAACTTATAAAGTATTTTATTTATTCTTGACTAAATAAAGAGTATTCCATAACTATCTCTTTTTTTTTGGTCAAGATTCCATAATTATCTTTATTTTAGTCAAAAAAGTATATTATTACATCATTTTTTTATCAATCAAAAAATAAAATTTTGCTCTATGCTTGCATTTGCATGTGACATTCCTACTGTTTCATTCAAATCCAGCTTTTCTGATTTCTCAATTTCGTCAAAACTCGAACCTTCTAGCTCGTGTCACAAATTTTAGAGGATTCTTGCTCTCTAAGGTACATTACTTTACATTGTGTCACACTTTAATTTTAATTTTTAGTTTTTTATTATGAGCTGTGAAAATTGTTAATTTGATTTTATTTATGATCTTACTTAGCTTCTGAAATTTGATTTGGTGGATTTTTGTTACTGGTTAGGATTTTATTGCTTGTTAATTTGATTTTGGGAGATAGGAAGTAGAAATTGTGATGTGCAGGTACATTGCATGTTGGTATTCTGGATGGATTGTTTGTGTTAGGATTTTTTATAATTTGTTTTTATTTTTTGTGAGAATATTGTAGCTTATTTTGAGTTGAATATTTTATCTTGCTTGAGAAATGATGAATGAAATTGGTTGAAATGAAAATTGAACAAAGAAATGATGAATGATACTGTACTTGGTTTGGATTAGTTTCTGATTTGTGGTGATCATTTGTTGGAACTTAATTGAAGAAAGTAAACACACATAATTGGAGAATGAGAGAAGAGAGAATAAACTTAGAAAAATGGGATTGTCAAATTGATAATCCACACACTTGCACTATTTCACTATATTACACACTACTCATATCACTTTACATATGTATATATATAGGTATATTCCTTTCATAACAAGTCCCTCAACAAACTAGTAACTAACTAGTAACCAACTTAAACTAACTAACTAACTTGATACACAAGTAAGAACAATTGGCTAATATGAATTACACTCTAACATCATTATCATCTGTGTTTAGAATTTGACTTGTAGCGTACGAAAAGGCGTAGTAAGTTTGAATTTGATTAGAAATGATGAATGAAGTTTGATTTGAATTTGCTGTACTCCATTTTTGCTTACATGAAAATTTGTATCCTTTCAGGAGAACATGAGTAGCTTGGTTGAGAGGCTTCGCGTAAAACCTGATCGCAAGCGATTTAATACTATAGACGTGTCAGATGACGAGGCTGATTTGATGCCCAGAAGAAAACCAGCAGCTCAGGAAAAGTCCGAGAGGATTGTTAGTAGCGATGCGGTAAGTTATTAGATCCAATTTATCTTAATTTTGGTAACATGATGTTATGATGTTTTTATACTTTACCAACTGAGCTTTTCTTTGTGTGTGTGCAGGTTAGTCCACTTAATGATATTGACAAGATATTGGATTATGAGACGCGTTCCGCTGTAGCTGGCGAAATTGGTGGCAAACAATATCTTGTTAAGTGGAAGGGAAAATCATATATGCACTGCAAATGGTAAGTTTATTGAAACTCATCAAGTGCGTTTTAAGTTTTTATTTCCCGAATAGTTTTATTGCTACGGCCTACGGGAATTGTCGAGTTACCAACTACATAATTTTTCTCTTTAGGGTGCCAGAGGAAGAGTTTCTTCAAGCTTTCAAGTATAATACTGGTTTGAAGACCAAAGTCAACAACTTTCATCGCCAATTGATAGAAGATCGAAAATTGAACAAAGACTTTGTTGCTATTCGACCTGAATGGACTACCGTTGACCGAATAATTGCTTGCAGGTTCACCTATTAGAATTCTTTTCTCCTTCCTTCCCCTCTTAAATTTTTTTATCATTTTTTCTATTAGACTCGCTTAATGGCTTAGAATTTTTTTGGAATTATTTTATTCCATCTTTTCTAGGAAAATGTCGTCAAATTCCTAATCTATAGAGTGTTTCGTTTAAATGGTACAGGGGCGATGGTGATGAGAAGGAATATCTGGTAAAATGGAAAGAACTTCCTTATGATGCAAGCAATTGGGAACTTGCGTCAGATATCTCTCTGTTTCAGGCGGAAATAGAGAGATTCCATTTATTTCAGTCTAGGTCTCGAAAACTTTCTTGTAGCAAGCAGAAAGAATTTCAAAAGTATGAACATAGCCCGGAGTTTCTTTCAGGCGGTATGTGTTTCAACTAATCTATATTTTGGTAATAACATACCTTTTTGTCTTTGTTTTATTAGATTCATACCATATTGATTTCATATATTCATGTAAATGAAGGTACACTACATCAATATCAACTAGAAGGATTAAACTTTCTACGATATTCTTGGGCCAATCAAACTCATGTTATACTTGCCGATGAAATGGGACTTGGTAATTAGTCTATGTTGCTCATGCTCAATATACTTATTCCTTCTCCCTAACATTTGTTTTTCGTACTTTTATTCCTAATTTGGAATTTCTAGCTGAAGCATCACCTTGACGGCTTTGGTGATGTCATCTCAGGAAAAACCGTACAAAGTATTGCGTTCTTAGCATCTCTTTTCAAAGAGAATGTTTCTCCACATCTGGTGGTTGCTCCACTTTCTACACTACGAAACTGGGAGCGCGAATTTGCAACTTGGGCACCTGAAATGAATGTTGTATGTATTATACTTGATTTCGTAGTTTCATTTTTATTTATGTATTTATGGTTTTAATGTATGTTAATTTCCGTAGATTATGTATGTTGGATCTTCCAAAGCTCGTACCATTATTAGAGAACATGAATTTTACTTTGCGGAGAAGAAAAAGAAAAGCAAAAGCATCAAGTTTGATGTACTTTTAACATCGTATGAGATGATAAACCTTGATTCTGCAGCATTGAATTCTATAAAGTGGGAGTGCAAGGTAAAATTCTACTCATTTCCTTTGTGTTCAGTGCATTATTCTTTGATGCTAATTGCTAACAACTTAACATCATCTGTATATACATAACACATGCAGATAGTTGATGAAGGTCACCGACTCAAAAACAAGGATTCAAAATTGTTTTCTTCGTTGAAGCAACTCTCTAGCAGACATCGCGTGCTTTTGACAGGAACTCCTCTTCAGGTTTATTTAAAAAAAAATTTAGTAATTAAATTCCTTTTTAATATGATTTATGGATTGAATGAACTTCTTTTGAAATGGACTGTCGATGGATTTGATTTTTTAATGCATTATAAATGGATAAATCTTAGTATTAACACTTTTCTTATAGATACAGGAGCTTTCTCAACTAGATTGAATTCAAAGGCTAATTAAAGTTTGATACACACACACACACACGCGCGCGCGCGCATACACACACACAAATCAAATCTGTCCTGATTATGAAACCTACTTGACAATATGTCTGCTGCATTTCAGAACAATCTGGATGAACTCTTTATGCTGATGCACTTCCTTGATGCTGGGAAGGTTAGTATATATGAGAACTATATTATAAAAAAAGTATGATTATTATGTTATCGGTTTAACATATCTTATGGACTTTCATTTTACTTCTGGTAGTTTGGAAGTTTAGAGGAGTTTCAAGAAGAGTTTAAGGATATCAATCAAGAGCAACAGATTTCGAGGCTTCATAAATTATTGGCTCCGCATCTCCTGCGAAGTACGTACATCTATTTCTTGAATAAAGTTACATATTTTTGTCTGATTTTCTCGTCAGCATTTCTGTTTATGCTTACGATTTGTTTACTGAATAGTTTATGACAAATAGGACTATCATATGCACTATTTTCCATAAACAATATGCAAAAGTTTACTGACAAATATATGTGAAATGTTGATTCAAATGTTTTATACCCTTGCAGGAGTGAAGAAAGATGTCTTGACTAAACTACCTCCTAAAAAGGAGCTTATTATACGCGTTGAATTGAGCAGCATGCAGAGAGAATATTATAAGGCGATTTTGACTCGTAATTATAATGTATTAACTGGTCATGGTGGAGCACAAGTAAGATTTATGCTTTAGCAAACTGAGCTTTTTGGTGTCTATTCTTAACTGTAGCTTCATATGGAAAGAAGCAAAATTTGTTAACAGTATCATAAGTGTTTCATATGTTTTATGAATCAGATTTCTCTTAACAATGTCGTTATGGAACTGCGTAAGCTATGTTGTCATCCATACATGTTGGAAGGAGTTAAACCTGATCTGTATGAAGAAAACGAAGCATATAAGTAAGCTTCGATGCCTATTATTTTCAAAAGCTATTGATAGTGGCGCAGTCCTTGGCAGCCATCCTGCTATAGATTTTATTTGGGATTGATAACATTGATCGGATCACTATGTTCCGTTTTTATGTTTCTATGTTACAGACAACTGCTGGAATCATCAGGGAAGTTACAATTGTTGGACAAGCTGTTGGTGAAGCTTCAAGAGCAAGGGCATAGAGTCCTTATATATTCCCAATTTCAGGGAATGCTGGACATGCTTGAAGATTATTGTGTTTACAAGGTATTTCATATCACAATATTTTACATTACCGGGCATTTAGTTTTTGCGCATTTGAATTTTTCTGTGTTTTATTGAATTGGTTTTATTTTTAAAAAAATACCAGCACTGGCAGTATGAAAGGATAGATGGCAAGGTTGGTGGAGCAGAAAGACAAGTACGGATAGATCGATTTAATGCGAAAAATTCTTCAAAATTTTGTTTTCTTCTTTCTACTAGAGCTGCTGGAGTGGGTATAAACCTCGCAACGGCTGACACAGTTATTTTATATGACAGGTGACCCTTCATATTTTGAAACTTCTTATTTATTTAAGGACTCATTTTAATTTATGTATTGTCTAATTCGGTTTATTTTTTTCGCTCGATTTGCTGATCAAACTGTTATTCTATAGTGACTGGAATCCTCATGCTGATCTACAAGCGATGGCAAGAGCTCATCGACTTGGACAAACTAACAAGGTTGGAGCTTTTTTTTCCTCACTAATATGTAGTGGTTTTTGTTTGGCGGGAATATCACAGAAGTTCTTGTGTTTTAGGTGTTGATTTATAGGCTTATAACACGAGGAACAATTGAAGAAAGGATCGTTGAAATAGCAAAGAAGAAAATGGTGTTAGAACACTTGGTTGTAGGTGGCATGAAGAATCAAACTATTAACCAGGTAATACTTTGCTGAAAAATTTAATTAAGTTGACAGTAACTTCTGATTATTATCATAGTCATAGTACTCTTGAATATTTAATTTGATGGTAAATTTTGATTATTATCATGCTTAGGAAGAGTTGGACGATATAATAAGGTATGGCTCAAAGGAGTTGTTTGCTGATGAGAATGATGTGGTGGGAAAATCTCGTCAAATTCATTATGACGATGCTGCTATAGACAGGTAATAAAGACAGTTATACTTTGTGCATAACATATGATATATTATGCTTGAAAATTTCCCGTCACACATATTTCTTTATATCAGATTATTGGATCGCGAGCAAGTTGGAGATGACGAGGCCACTCTGGATGATGAAGATGAAAATGGATTTCTGAAAGCCTTTAAGGTTGTCTCTCATATACATTCTTGTCACAAGCCATTTGAACTTTAATTTTTGGTTTTGTTCTTTTTACTTACCATATATATATATATATAATATGTTCTAGGTGGCAAATTTTGATTACATAGATGAAGCCGAGTCTGCAAGCAGTTCAGGAAGACAAAGTTACTGGGAGGAACTGCTTAGAGGCAGACATCAAAGGAACGAAGATGAAGAGCATGATTCCTTGGGCAAAGGGAAGCGAAGTCGGAAAAAATTGCTGGTATGTCACCGCAAACGCATAATTTTTCTCTACTTTAGATTGTGTCGCTGACTTTTCAGATGGTTTCTTTTAAGGTGAGCAGTTTTGCTTATTTAGATGTTGTAAGCTCCGATGAAGAAGATGAAGATTACGAAGTGAATCTGTCTGCAAATACTTTTGATAGTCATAGTAATAGTAAGTATCAATATTTACTTTATATTTCATTGATGATATATAATTGACTTCATTTATGTATATTAGTTGCAGATGACACAAATTCACTTCCTTTAATGGAAGGTGAAGGAAACTCTCTGAAAGTACTTGGTTTTACTCGAAGTCAGAGGAAAACTTTCCTTCAAATTTTATCAAGGTTACATTCTAGTTATTGGTTTATGATTAGGCCTAGTCTTTCCCTAAACCTTATGTATTAAATAGGGTTTTTTTTCCATAGAAATATTTGTTGTTAATCTCATTTGGTTAATCAATAACAGCTTTGGGGTCGGTGATTTTAATTGGAAGGAGTTTGCTCCGCGCATGAAGCAGAAGACTTGGCACGAAATCGATGCGTAAGTAATCTGATTTTTCATTAACATGTCACATCTTAAGTCATTATTTGCTAGCAAATTTGATCTATATATATTGAACAGGTATGGCAACCTTTTCTTGTCTCATATTGCTGAAGAAATAAATGATTCCCCTACATTCTTAGGTGATAGATCCCTTATTCCTGTGGCTGTATTTCTCAGTATCATCTCTCCTTTATTTTCAGCTAACTTCTTTTCCCTGTTTGTTGAAATGTGCCTTTAGACGGTGTTCCGAAAGAAGGACTAGAAATACAAGATGTACTTGTTAGAATTTCGATTCTGCTATCGATAAGGGAAAAAGTAAGTTCTTGAAATAAATTTCACAGTATTTATCAGTTGCTTTTTTTTTTTTTTTTTTTTTGTATATTATTGTGTCATTTTGCTTTCTTATGCACCAAGCTATCCTATTTACATTAGTTCTTACCGTTTATTTCCTCTAGTTGATGAATATGTTATCCTCATCTTTAAATATGGAATGTCGACAGGTGAAATTTGCATCAGAAAATCCTGACAGTCCACTTTTTTCAGATGACATCTCGTCACACTATGCAGGCTTGAAATCAAGAAAGGCATGGAAGGAGGAGCATGATTTAGTCTTACTGCGCGCAGTTTTGAAGTATGTCTTTTAATAGATAATTGTCTGTCATCGTAGCTATAGGCAATTTGTTTGTGTGTGTATGTGCGTGCATGTGTGTGTGTCTACGTATGTTACCCTCCATTTATTCTCTAACATAGTTCTTTTCTATTAAGGCACGGGTATGGAAAATGGACAGCTATTTTTGACGATAAGGATTTGAATATTCAGACGATCATCTGTCAAGAGTTAAATATCCCAGTGTGCAGACAAGTTAGTTCTGAAGCGAGAAATAGTGTCAGCATGACAAATATGGAATCCATCTGCAACCAGTCTACGGAAAATAGCGTCAATATGATGGAAGTTGATGGAGAACAAGGTTCTTGTGTTGCTGCGAACCAAGGAAATTTGTATCAACAAAAAATGCAGAGAAGACAAATTGAATTTATAAAAAGGAGATTTCTCGTTTTGGAGAAATGTCTCAATGAAGAGTCCGTGCAAGAATACAATGAAATGTCTTAATTGTTATGTTTATTTCTATCATGAGTAGCTAAATTTCTATTGATTAAAATTAGTAGATGAACTTACTTGAATTGATTTGAATCATGTAAATTGTTGAGATCCATGGGACCTTTTTAATATTATTGTTATTCAGTTATTTCTGTGCGTAATGCTTTTTATAAATTGACGAATTTACGAATTGAACTTAGGAATCAAATGATTACTAACCCTAACTTTTGATACTTGAATCTGAAATAATTGTTTGGTCAATAGTCGTTTTAGAAATATCGGATTATTAAACCATGATAAGTAGAATTAACGTGTATAAATCTTTCTATAAATTTGAGTTGACTTAAGGCATTAGGAAATTATTTTTATATAAAAGGGTTCTTAGTCATTGACACTGGTCTGAACCACTTGGTTAATTCATTGTGACAATAAGAGTGAAAAAGTAGCCTAGGACCGCATTTACCAAATCATGAAGAGGAAGTGATTCGAAACTTCTAATCATCCGTTTAATCTCTATTAAAATAATCTATTTTAGTTTATTGTTTGATCACCAAATAGATACTCAGCATACCCCCTTCCATTTACTTTTTTTTTTTGAAACGGTTAAATTTTATTAATGAACAATTCCCTAAACAAGAAGTATAAGGAATTGTTGAATCATACAATGAGAAGCAAAGTGATGAAAACACTTTAACCAATAAAAAAGTACATCAAACATCACCTAAAAACCACCCCTTACGGTACAACAAATAAAAATCACCAATGACCACTAGAGAAGACACCAACCCAACCCGTAGAGACGCCGCTAGACACTAACTTCCGAATTCGAATCAAAATTACTCGGCCCATCAGAATCCAAAAAGCAGCTCCTTGAGTCGAAAGTTGGTGGACACCAATAGAAAGAGAACTAACGGTCAACTCCGATGTGGTAGAGTTCAACCTGCATATACAAGAAACCTGCAAATCCCAACAGATTTGGAAACCCTCAACGACTCAAAAAAGTCCTGCAAATCTCAACAGATTTGAAAACGGTCAGAGAATCAAATATCAAGAAAAACTAAACACGCATGGTATCAACCACTCACTGACAGCGTCAAGTCATTTACTTTTAATCCTAAATATTATACAATTACTTTGTCGAGATTGAAACAATCGCTGTGAAAACGAATTTAATTTATTACTTAACGTCGAAGTTAGTTCACTTGCTAAAATTGTCATCATGAGTCACCAACTGTTATATCACCTACTCCTCCTAACATATCTCATGAACCAAAAAACGCTATACGGGATAACTTTTGAAGATCTCAAAGAACTCGTTAATTTGCATATAGCAGCAAGGCTTAAAAATTTGGTATTAGCCAAAGTGTTCATTTTATTTTTATATTTTTTTATTTTGTTTTGGATTTCAAGTCACATGACTCGCAATTCACTTTGATATGTAGTACGTATTTAGATACACGATCGTCAAAGTATTCGATATGTTAGGGGATATACATAGTCGGTATCCTATTTGGATTTGTGGTACGTTACACATGATGAAAAAAATCACATTCTAACAAAAACCACATCAAAGATGATACTCCAACAGTCATCACTGACCTATGAGTTTTTGCACCTGTAATCAAACATAGATAAAGCACAATATAATTAGTCCCACATCAGGAGTTTTGCAAACACAAAGGCGCATATTCATTATAAATATAACCAGTGTAGGAGTAGATTTCAATAAAAAGCATGGTGATTGCAGTAGTATGCTTAACCTTATCTCACTTTATTAAAGTGATGAGTGCTTTCCTATATGGGTGTCGTCCTTCTCTGGTTCGCTATTACCGGTACGCGCCAACCAATTTGCGGTTCGTTGGATATTGAGCGAATTATGTGACTATCCGTCTCTTTCAATTTCGAGAGGTTCAACACTTCAACTTCTACTTTGTTCCCCTTAAGATTTCTAGTTTGTTTTGAGCCGTTGACTCCGTTTATCTCACTATTTATTTTTGGCTTACCTACACATTTGATCCTTTATGTCTATTTTAAATTTTAATTTGATCTCTTATGTTTAAAAAATATCAATTTAGTCACTTACATTTCCACAATTTGCATTAGTCATTTCCGTTAGTTTTGTCACTAACATCAATTCAACTATACACGTGTTCAAGTATCTACGTGTTTATCCACATTTTATATCTTTTAAATCCTTCTTAAAAAAAAAATCGTTTCTTTCCCATTTGACTTTTCCATAGGGTTGAGTTATTATGCATAAGGAATATCCTTATGTATGGTGCATAAATAAATCTCCACCATGCATGTTTTAGTGCATTTGATTGATCAAAAAATCTAATTGATCAAAAAAGCATTGGATAGTGGAGATTTGTTTATGCACCATTATGCATAATAACTCTAACCTTTTCCATAATAATATCATTCTTTTTAATATATAGAGTATTACCATCTATATAATTTTATGAATATTTTAGCTTATATTTTAATCTGGGGGGATGAATCCACCTTTTTAAAATTAGGGAATATTTTTTTTAAATCCCTCTTTAGAGAAAATAAAAAAAAAGAACCGTTTCTTTTGTTTTTCCCCATTTGACTTTTTTGTTTGATTTATTCTCCCATTTGACTTATCCAAAATAAGAATAATATCATATTTTTTAAAATATAGAGTATTTTATTTATTTTTTACTAAATATAGAGTATTCCATGATTATTTTTATTTTGTAGTAAAAAATAAGTAAATTATTATAGTATTTTTTATCAATAAAAAATATAATTTTGTTTCAAGCTTGCGTGTATATAATATATATTGACCTATCACCATTTCTTCATCTTTATCAACAAACTCTTTTACTCTTATCATTTTTTTCATCTTCACATTTGATTAAAATTTAAGTTTTTCGGTATCTCAACTCTAGGGAAACTCCGACCTTCTCATCTCGCAAATTTGAGAGCATTCTTTCTCTCTAAGGTACATTTACTTTATATTGCGTCTCACTTTAATTATTATTATTTTTTCAGTTTTTTATTATAGTTGAGCTGTGAATATTGCATATGTTGTTGATTTGATTTTGTTTACGACTTTACTAATTAGTTTCTGAAAATTGATTAGATGGATTTTGGTTCTTGCAGGTTGATCTTGGGAGATAGGAAGTATAGGAATTGTGATGTGCATCACATTGCTTGTTGGTCAAGAATGGTGGAATTATTTTGTGTGATGGTGACCTGTCCCAACCCTAAATATTTATCAGGTCATTCTTTAGAACTGAAACCGACTATAGACTTGATCTATTAATTGAAACAAATTAAATTGTGATTGAAAGTTGAAAGTGAAAGATTAATTTTTTAAAATGATTTATGGATTGAATGAGTTTCTTTTGAAATGGATCGACTGTGGATAGATTTGATTTTCTAATTGTAAAATTCTATTTACAATCTTATTACATTTGTATATACATAACACATGCAGATAGTTGATGAAGATCACCGTCTAAAAAACAAGGATTCAAAATTGTTTTTTTGTTGAAGCATTTCTTTAGCAGACATCGCGTGATTTTGACAGGAACTGCGATCTTTAGGTTTATTTAAAATTAAAACTTTGTAACTAAATTCCTTTTTAATATGATTTATGGATTGAATCAATTTCTTTTGAAATGGATTGTGGATGGATTTGAGTTTTTAATGGATTATAAATGGATATGTTTATTGTTTTAATCCATGCATTACAATTCAAACAAAATTGTGCCTAATTCATCCATTTTTCAATCTTAGTATTAATAATTTTTCTGTAGATACAATATCTTTCTCAACTAGATTGAATTCAATCTTAGAAAAATTTCTTTTATTTTTTCTTTTTTGTTATTGTTTTGCCATTTTTTAATTAGTTATTTCGTTGCAAATTAACATTAATTTTTTAAAGTTTTTTTTTTTTTAAATGAAGAACCATCTAGTTTAAGGCACTCATCAACGAAGAATAGTATTACTAGAGAACATCAAGGTGGATGTGTCTATATGACATCATTGCATCACAATACAAATAAAGAAGTGGCTTATTATATTGTGATGATAGCCTCTTCAGCTCAGGGCGAAGTAAAACTTTCTCTGAGCTGCAACTCAGCACTCTAGGGTTTAGATTTTCGCATGCCTACTCAAGAACAAATTCTAAAGATTTTTAGAAGTTGTTCTTGAGTAGGCATGCGGAAATTTGATCCCTGGAGTGCTGAACTGCAGCTCAGAGAAAGTTTTACTTAGCCTTGAGCTGAAGAGACTATTATCACAACATCAAAAGCCACTTCTTTATTTGTGATGTAATGATGTCATAGAGACATGGCCACCCTGCTGCTTTCTAGTAATGCCATTCTTCGTTGACGAGTGCCTTAAACTTGATGCTTCTTCATTTTTTTTAAAAAAAAATCTTTAAAAGATGAATGTTAGTTGGCAACAGAAGAACATAAGAACTAAATTAAAATATGGAATGATAGATGAAATTTGCATAAGAATATCCAGGCACTCCACTCACTACCCCAAAAAAAGGATTTAATAGCACTTATTTAAAAAGCGCTATTAAAACATAAACATGGATGCTTATTATAGCGGTTTTAGGAAAAGCGCTATCAAAACCTTGCACCAGAGTACTCTATAATACCTTTTCCTAGAAAACCGCTATTAAAGTTAGAATTGCGCAGTTCCACAATAGCGCTTTTCAGAAGTGCTAATAAAGCTTATATGCTATAATAGCGGTTTTTACATAACCGCTATAGTATAGGAAATTATAAAATCAAAACTTTGGTTAGTGAGTCTCGAGTCTCGAACCCTTGACCCCCCTTTTTATTTTGATTTTGTTAAAAAATAAAAAATAATTTATTAATTATTATTAATAATAATAATAATAATAGAAATAGAAATAGAAATAGAATGCAGTACGCGCTATCACAAATTTCGTTTCCCGCACTAAGTTTTCACCCTTCAGGATTCTGAAACCCACGATCTTGAAGCCAATTCCCGTCAAGTACTGAACTCAAACCCTAATCAATCTTCTTCCACCTTCTTCAAACCATCGTCAAGCCCCTGAATTCAAATCGATTGTCTTGTAGCTTCTAACCCAAAGGAATCAAACTCAGAGAGAAATTGTTTCTCTGGAATCAATCTCAGAGCTATCGGAACTCAGAAATTGTTTTACAAAAATCGAAGTTAGAACGGTTGTTTCCCATCAATCGTTTCTCAGAGAGGTTGTCTTCGTAATCATTCGTCGTTGTGTTCTCACAACTCAATTACTGCCGTCATTAAGGTATCGTGAACCTCTCATAAATTTGTGAAATAGCAATTTAAGTCCAAATGTATGTCTTTTACTGGTTTTGGTGGATGTTTACTAACATATATATTTTGATGGAAATACTAAATTCATTGATATATTTCAATTTAAGGGACTAGATTGTTGTTTGGTGACTGATTTTGTTTCTTGCTGGTGGTGTTCTGGTTTTTTGTGGGGTGTTTGTAGTAACTGGTTTGCATTGGTGTTTGTTTTCCTAGACTGGTTTGTTGGCTTGTGTGGTGTTGGGCTCTGTTATTTGTTTTTCTTAGGGTGTTTCTGTTTTTGTTTGGTTTATCACAATACACTAGGAATTTCAATGGACTGGGATGTCAAATTCCTCGTTAAACCATAGTTATGAACAATATTTCAATGGAGGGGATGTCAAATTAGTTGTTTATTGTATGCTTGTTTGCAACTTTGTGGCATACTAATGTCAGCACGAAGTAAATTGTGGTGAATCTCGTGTTATACAAATGGGTCTTGCACTCTTGCTATCATATGCCCTCAGGCACTTGTTAATGTATCTATAAATAGAAGTTCTGTGTTTAAGGAATTGAGTACACAACTTTTTTTTTTTTGGTTTTCACCACCAGTTGAATCTGGTTCGGGGGTCAGTTCTGGCATCAAGTCAAGTGGTTCCAGCCCCCTCCCGATCGCAGTTGCGGGGGATGAGTACACAACTTTTGATACAACATTTCTATATATGGTTCCTTAACAAGTGCACTTTGCTATATAACTAAGCCACATAAAAATCCCATTACTCTCCCAACATGTATGTTTCAAGTTTTGAGTATGCTAATTAAATATAAGGTTTTGGACTTGGATAGAAGTTTGAACTCATTATCAACAGAATTAAGTTAGATGATAAAGAAAAGGGAATCAAAAGAAATTTTTCCCCAGATTAGTCTGTTACTTTTAAGTGACTGTTTTTTCGTTTCACTGATATGCTTTGAAGAATATGAAGTATACAAGTAATATAATTGAGTTTTGGTTTTATTAAAATGCATAAAAATATTGTTTTTCCTTATCTGCGTAGTAAATAAAAGCTTTTTGTTGCTTAATATTGACATTTCAGTATATACTTGGCAGTTTTCACTTAACAAGGTGGATTTTTCACATAACAATTTCACATGCCCTCTACCTGTTTGTTTTAGAAACTTACTTAACCTTAGTGTTATTGATCTTAGTCACAACAGGTTTCATGGTGAAATACCAAACTCTTTCATAAGGCTTAAGTTTATCACAGCATATCTTGTTAGTTGGTTATGACTTACAAAAAAATATTATGTCTTTTAAACCTACTGATTGCACCAAATATTGATTCAGTGTAGGTGTGCTTTACCTGAATTATTTAGTGAAATATTAGTATTCATCTCAGTTTTCAATTCAGTTCTGATTTCCTCAAGTTAAACGTTGAAACATAAAACAACTCCTCAAATAAGTCACAGGCAAATGAAGGTAACAATTTATTGACAAATTTTGAGTTCAATAGTGTAATGAATCAATGAATCATCAGTTTCAATTCTTGTGTCAATGAATAATACATTATAGACATGGTATTAGCTAGCCAAAGTGTTCATTTAATTTTATTTTTTTCTTTTGTTTTGGATTTCCCATCTCTTTCAATTTCCAGGGGTTCAACTTGTATTTGTTTTCCCCTTAAGATTGCTAGTTTGTTTTGAGCCGTTGACTCAGTTTGTCGCACCATTTATTTTTGGCTTAATTACATATTTGATCTTTAATGTTTATTTTAGATTTTATTAATTTAATCTCTTGCGTTTAAAAAGTATCAATTTAATCAGTCACTTATCTTTCCAGCATTTGCATTAGTTAGTCTTTTCCGTTAGTTTTGTCACTAACACCATTTTAACTAGGGTTAATAGGTGTTTACCCCCCGCAAAGTAGGCGAGTTTTGTTTTACCCCCTGTAATTTAATTTTTTTAGAATACCCCCTATAATGTTTTATTTTTGTGTTTGTAGTGTAATTTACCCCCCTGTAATGTTGTTTTGTTTTACCCCGGAGGGTAAAATGAACTACGAAAAAAAATAAAACATTACATGGGGCGTAAAACAAAATTCGCCTACTTTGCAGGGGGGTAAACACCTATTAACCCTTTTAACTATACATGTGTCCAAGTGCCGATGTGTCTATCCACATAAGACGGTGCGATTTAAGATTGATGGTTTAGTTTGAAAACTATGTATTATTAGGTGTATTAATTACAACAGCAAATCCTACCTCTCACTTCACTATGGACTTCATTTTCTCCTTCTCACAAACATACCATCCGAGGTGGTAAGAAAGACGGTAAATTCTCACAAACAGTGTATAATGCGGGAGATTTAGATTACACATTCTAACATTGTGTTGGTGATCGGATGTACAACGTGACTACAAGTGTACATTCTTGTCGTGTAGTTTTAAAAAGATATCGAACTCACTTGATCAACAGTCGATCTACTATTATCTAATGCTATTGTGTAAAACTAAGGCTTAATGATTAAATTAAAGGGATTTAAATTATAAAATATATTTTTTTAGGATTTTTAAATTAAATTGGAATAAGTATTATTAGGATGTGCTTTTAGTTGCTTCAGAGGGTTCAGTATTTAAATCGTGCTAGATAAAATATTTAGTTTTTGAAACTATATTGTTTTAAAAACACTAATCTCAGCTCTCGCAAATCTTGACTAATATTATAAATTAT
The DNA here is from genome assembly GCA_954870985.1 of Trifolium fragiferum. Classification (NCBI taxonomy): domain Eukaryota; kingdom Viridiplantae; phylum Streptophyta; class Magnoliopsida; order Fabales; family Fabaceae; genus Trifolium; species Trifolium fragiferum. The sequence continues at coordinate 6,825,447 of OX940796.1, forward strand.
AAAGGTGGTGCTTAACTCTCGTCCTCACACCCGCTAATAAAATATTTTTTGAAAAACAATATAATTTAATTAACTCTAAACCCAACTCTCGTTGCTGATTAAAATTAATGTTCAGTTTTTACTATCTAGTAAAAGTCTCACGCTCTCGCTCTATTGATTTTTACTTTAATTAATTTTCACTCTCGTGACAAATTATAATTATTAAATTAAAAACTGCTTTTTAAAAACTCGTTAAAACCAATCGCACGAATTATCTACCGAACCCCTATTAGCTTCAATCTACAGATCCTAGCAATATTAAATTAGCTAAACATAACTAAAACTAAAGACATAAAAATAAAATAAGCAAATAAATAAAAAGACATAATAAAAATAAAAGCAAAAATTAAAAGCATAAAATAAAAGCAATAAAATAAAGACAAAAAATAAATAAGACAATAAAATAAGAACCTAAATTAAAAAGGCCGAAAGTACGGACACCGAGAATAAAATTTAAACTAAAACTCTCAACTTAGAGAAGAAAACCTTGTGATATTAAACCTAGTTCTCAATTCTCAAAGTCAAGTGTTGTGTCCCTCGTGAAACAAAACTACACCTATTTATACTAAAAATTGGAGACAAAGTATTTGTTTTGCCCGATGTGGGACTTTTACTTGCAGACTAAAATGAGGCGTACGGCTTGATGCATCATGTTGGGACTTGGGCGTGTTGTTCAATGACAGCTTGAATTACCATCAAGCCTCATTTTGTCTCTTCTTCTTCTTCACATGCAGAGATGCATGTTTTGTTTGCAAGTGGAGCATGGAAATACATTCTGTGCAGTCGGAATTTTGATGCAGTCATTTTATAGCCGTTTGATCACGATCGAATGGTTTAAACAAATGCAGTCATTAAATACAATCTTTAAATTATGACCGTCTGATTTTGATCGGACCGTTATAAATAGCGTGACTGCACGACTGCACCAGAAAACTGACTGCATGGAATCCGGATCCGTGGAGCATGCATATTGATCGTGTGGCTTTGTTTGGTTGGGCCACGCAGGTGTGGTCCACATGGGCTGCACTTGTGTGGTCCTTTTTATTCTGTTTCGCTCCTTTTCGGTCCGTTTTAGCTCCTTTATTCAGTTCGAATGATTTTTATCTGATAAAATAAAATACTAGAAATTAATAACGATTTATTATATAAAGTTACGAAATTGAAATAAAAATAACTTAATTATTATATTAATTTAACTAAATAAATAGTGCATTTTCTGGTGTATCAAACTCCCCTAAACTTGAACCATTGATTGTCCTCAAGCAATTTAGCTTGCATATAGAAAATTTAAAGTGCGAAGCAATTTACATAGACAGACTCAGAGAAAAACATCATCACAAATACTCATACGCGGTCAGAAATTCAAATCGGCTACGATTAATTAATTCGGTGCTTATTCAATCAAGAAGGGTATTTCAACGACACACAAAGTTCTCCCTCTTATGCATACCGAATTTGGATTATACCGTTGTACAAAAATCTAAATCTTCTCATTTGTTTTATCCTTTTTCATTCTAGACAGTCACATTAAGACCCGTTATCTATGTCACACACATGGTAAGTAAATCGGTTAGCGTCTCTATTCATCTCTTTTCTTTTTGTAATAAAGCTTGATGTGCACAAATTTTTTGTATCACTTTGTTTACTGTGAAATTTGGTAAACAAGCGCTAGTCTAAGTATTTTAAGACTTACGAGATCGACTAGTAATCTCAGGACAATTTTATGCTTGTTCTCTTGAGAAAGTTTATGTATCGTTTGTTGATTTTAGCCTTTTGATTTAGAATTAACACTGAAGTTTTCGAATCGCCTCGAAACAGGAGTGTTTTGAGAGAAAATTAACAATAGAAATACAGGAATGATAAATTGCATTAAACGTAAAAGCAATTACAAATAAAAGGTTCACAATACATACATCCTTCTTCGCAATTCTTTTCCTTCGATCGCTTGAGTACTTAGAATTTTAGTAAGAAGTTTGTAAAACGAAATTGTGACCTTGTTTCCAACAAAGAAACTAAACTAAATACTTTCGAAACTGACAAACTGCCGCTTCGATTCGATGCTTCAGATTGCTCCACGCGTCCCACGTTTTCTCGTCTTGAACCGTTGATTTCGAATCTCCTTTGCTTCGCGCGCGCTGAACTTCGTTCTTACTTGGTATTTTCGAACGACGCCGTTTCCTTCGAAATTCTTCCATTTCGCTTAAACTTGACAAAAAGCTTAAGACATTAAATGCTTTAATAAACATCAAATTATATTTTATTTGACATTTATTTAATTAGACCAACAATTAAATGTTTATTTAACTCAACATAAAAATTAGGTCTAACAAATTGCCCCCCAAAAACTCTGATTTCGAATAGAGATATCGAAATGAGAAGAAGAAGTTTTTGAAGAGACAGCACTCAATGTCTACACATTTCCCAATGACGGCGCTGACGTCATAGTCATCATGATATTTCTGTCAACCGTCACCTCTTTTCCCACAAACATCAACTCACGTGAAATTCGAGCAACTACAGCTGCCACGTTTGTTAAACGGAAGCTGATAAGGTGACACAAATTTTACTTTGATTTATTTAAATCAAAATTTTGAAGTCTATAAATAGTACTTCATCCCTTTCATACCACTTTTTCTGCATTCATCAACTCTTCTTTGCATACATAAATTTTTTTTCTCTTTCTTGCGATTCTCATCATCGTTTCTTTTTCTAAACACTTCACCATATCAAAACGTGTTTAAACGTTTGATTACGACAACGTTTTGTCACCTTTTGTTCAAAACCCTAAAAAAGTTTCAAACATTGTTCGTGTAACCTTAAGATTCAACAATGGCAGCAAGCTCTTCTGACATTACAATTCCTTTTGTGGGAAAATGGTCTGATCAAACGATGAAGTCCATGAATGATGATGAAGTTCTAGACTTCGGAGTACAATCAAAACACGATGCCGTTTGGGAAAAACAGGTACTCATTCCTTATTCTGTTAATGGTGTAGTTCATGCTTACGGAGGCCCTAAGCCTGATGCAACGAATAGAAATAGGAACACCATAACCTTTTTTCCTCTCTATAAGCCTAGCATTCCTAGGGTTTTTACTACTGACCCTTACAACTTTAGCTACATTAAGCCCCCTAACACCCCGTTTCGATCAGCAACGAAATATTCTTCACAATACGAAGCTTGGTTAGAGAGGGTAGAGCATGATTATGCTGGGTTATGGCAAGATACAGGAGTTTATCATTTGATACAACTCTCAAAAACTGGTTTAAGTATTAATCAAGAAATGATAATAGCTGCTCTTCATTTCTTCGAATCATCTACTAACACTTTCCATTTCGAGTGTGGTATGATGACCCCTACTCTTCTCGATGTGGCTGCCATTACTGGGCTACCACCTACTGGAGATGATTATGACCCAACCAGATCTTCTGGCAATGTTAAGGTCACCATGAAGGACAAGACCTATAATAAGTACATGGTTGAACATAACGAACTCGAAGGAGAAGTTGGTCCTGAAGAGCACGTTGCTTTCTTAGCTCTATGGCTGTCTCAATATGTTTTCTCCACGAAATCTTTGCAAGTAGCTGTCAAGTTTATCCCAATGGCTACTCAAATATCTGAAGGCCAACAATTTGGATTTGGGCGCTTGATCTTAGGCTGCTTGTATGAAAGCATGAGGACTGCTTGTGAATTCATCAAGAGAACTGGAGATGGTTCAACTTTCCTGGCTTACGGACCATTTTGGCTTCTACAGTTATGGCTCAATGCCACATTTCCCAGCGAACTTGATTTGTTCTTGCCTGAGATGTATTATGACGAAGCTAAAACTAGAGAAGTTGAGGGCACTAGGCTTGCTAGGATGGTAGCTAGGCCAAGAGGTTTATCCTTGGAACAAACCTTCCTTAAGTATTTCGAAACTTTCTTAAACCTGAAGGAATTTAACGCTGCTTATGCTCCCTTCGTCGAAAGATTAATTGGCCCTACTTGGTTCATTCACCCTTTACCTCCCTTGCCTGAAAGTGAAGAGGAAATTACCCTGATCTGGAGAACCTTCCTTGTTCCAACCTTACTGTCTTGTCGATTTGGACAGACTTCATCAGACTTTGGCTTAGTTGGCTATCATCCCAACTTAGTCTCAAGACAATTTGGGCTTGCCCAAATATTTCCCAAATGCATTTACCCTGACGAGAAACACATCTGTTTAGGCTACTATGGAATGACACCAGCTCATTTCCATCAACTGTTAAAACAATTTGAGGGTGCAGATTACGAAATCCAACCCTTTTACTTCAAACCTGTCTTTTCTCACACTAAGGATTTTGCCAAATGGTGGTCTTTGCATTACGAAATGAATCTTTCGAACAAAGACGCATTGATGATTGCAGTTCGAAGTGGATTCAACGCCAACATCTTAAACAAGATAAAGTCAAAGCTCAATGTTAGAGGTAAGAAATCCCTCTTTAGCTTAATTCAACATCTTAAACTTGTCACACTTTAGATTCTTTAACTCACTGAAATATTTTCCAGGTAGTAAATCTAAGGTTGAATCCAACACTTCGAATAAACCACCACTCCCACAAGTCAAAATTGAGCCTGGGGTTAGTTTTTCGAATTAATGCTTTTCGTTTTCACAACTTGTAACATTTTTAACCTCTATGCCCTTTTTGCAGGTCGCCACAAGGAAAAGAAAATCTGAAGCTCAAGGTCAAAACACTTCGAAGAAAGGCAAGGCTGCCTCACCAGTCATCGAACTGATTGATGACGAAGGTGAAGAAGAAGAAAGGAACGCAGAAATGGAGGTAAAATTCATTTCATTTCTTTTTTACTTTCGACAGAACAATATCATCAAATTTTCTTTAACAGAAATCCCCTTTATATCTTTTCAGGATAATATTGCTCAAGAAAATACACAAGCCTCCAAATCCAGCGTCACTTCTTCTAAAGCTCCAAATGCTGATGTTGGCGAAGCCAAGGAAAAGGAAAAGAAAAAGAAGAAGAAGAAAGAAAGAGAGACAAAGGATGTTGAGGCAAATGCTGAAGCTCAACCTGAGGCTCCAAGCAACAAAGGCCAATCACCAATCCTCTCAACTGAAAAGAAGAAGAAAAAGAAGAAAAAGTCTAAGAAGACTTCTTCGAATTCAAAGACCAATGATTCAACTCCTTCTGCTGAAGCAAAGACAACCAACTCCCCTGTTAAGGTAAATTTTATCTTCACAATTCCTTCTTCTCAATTTACTTTCAAAAGCTTAACAGTCTTTTTCTTCAATTTTCTTAGGAAAAATCCCCAGCACCAACAAACACCGAAGAAATTTCTCCAGACACAACCGTCAAGAACATTGTTCAAGACTTAGTCCAGCAACATCCTGAGGATGAAGTCCTCGAAGACTCACCAACTCCCAAAATTCAAGAAGTGCAGCCAGAAAATCCTGACGCGCACCAACAGCATGTCGAAATCCCAAACCCCGAAATCCAAGACAACGAGACAGGTAATAATGTTACTATCTTGGAGCCAATCAACACTGAAGACCCACCTCAAATGGTCTCAAACAGAGCAGCAACTCCAAGTGAGCATTCGACCAATCACAGTCCAAAAAATAAAGGCCCAAGTGGAGAGTACACCATGAATACTGATGATTTTCTTCGTTCAAGTGCAGACTATGAACGCAGCACCCATGCTGATGATTCAATCGAAGATGATGGAACTTCAAGACCAAAAATCGATATCTGTCTTCCTTCAGAAATCCTTCAAGAGCTTAAAGGTTTATCTGCGGACAACGCTTTAGACAAACTGTTGGAAGTTCATGGCGACTTCGCTATTAGCACTGCTGAAAAGGAAGAATCGCGTCGGAAAGACTTGGAAGACAGCGAAAGGAGCTTTCGTCAAGAAATCATTCATGGCAACATCTTAGAGCGCTTGGAGCAAGATCCTGATCTGTATTTCAACCTTAAGGCCTTGTTCCACAAGCTGCAGGGACTGTTGGAACAAAATTATGATTTTGTATCTCCTTAATTGATTTTGATGATAACAATGTATTTAAGGTTAAATTGGAATACTAATAATTTAATTCAGTGTGCAGGATTAAAAGTTAAAATTTGCGTACTAAAGAACCTTAGAATTTCTGAAGGAATTACTTCTGAGCTCACCAGATCTGAAGCAAGTGAAACTCTGAAGTTATTATCTGAACCTTAGAATTTCTGAAGGAATTACTTCTGAGCTCACCAGATCTGAAGCAAGTAATTCTGAGCCTGTGAAACTCTGAAGTTATTATCTGAACCTTAGAATTTCTGAAGGAATTACTTCTGAGCTCACCAGATCTGAAACAAGTAAATCTGAGCCTATCAAAATCTGAAGAACATCTGAGCTCACCAGATCTGAAACAAGTAATTCTGAGCCTATCAAAATCTGAAGAACATCTGAGCTCACCAGATCTGAAACAAGTAATTCCGAGCCTATCAAAATCTGAAGAACATCTGAGCTCACCAGATCTGAAACAAGTAATTCTGAGCCTATCAAAATCTGAAGAACATCTGAGCTCACCAGATCTGAAACAAGTAATTCTGAGCCTATCAAAATCTGAAGGCTCGTCAGATATAAGTGTTAAGCTACATTTGTGAGTACAATTTTATTGAAGACTGTGCCTGACTAAGTCCAAACGCAGAAACCAAGAATGAAAAGGTTTGACCATGGAAAGGTCCTTTTCAAGTCAGGCTTCAGAAACGATTATTTCCTTATTTGGCTTTCACCAAGGTTCAAATATCAAAAGCCAAAAGGAATCTCTCATTTTGTAGTAAACGTTAAGCTCCTAAGCTACTGCAAATCAGAACAGCTAATAAGCTCACTGATCTATACAAAGGAGCGTCTCAATTCTTCAAACGGCTATAATCTTCAACGTTCATTTTATCATCTATAAAAGGAAGAAGATTTGTGAAGAAATGTAATCAAGACTTAAGCTTCTGAACGTGCTGAAACTCTGTCAAATTCTGAAGCTATCAAACACTTAGAAACTTTGTGATAATTTTCTAAGTTAGTCTTGTAACTGAGTTGTATTTTGTAAACACCTCTGATTGTATATCAAGTGTTAATCTCTTATCTTTATTAACATTAAAACCAGTTAGAAGTCTCTTGCTTTGTGCTTGAGCATTGGAAGTCTCTTGCTTTGTGCTTGAGCATTGGAAGTCTCTTGCTTTGTGCTTGAGCATTGGAAGTCTCTTGCTTTGTGCTTGAGCATTGGAAGTCTCTTGCTTTGTGCTTGAGCATTGGAAGTCTCTTGCTTTGTGCTTGAGCAGTTAGAAGTCTCTTGCTTTGTGCTTGAGCAGTTTGAAGTCTCTTGCTTAGTGCTTGAGCATTTGTAATCTGAGTGATTATAGTGAAATCTCTTGTGAAGGACAAGAGGACTGGACTACTCCTGTTAGTGGGAGGAACCAGTATAAAAATTCTGAGCATCTCTCTCTAACCCTATCCTCATATATTGTGTGTGTTATACCTTATCCGCTGCAATTTGTTTTAACTTAGAAAAAGTCTCACACAATTCAACCCCCCCCCCTTCTTGTGTGTTTTTCAACCTTCAATTGGCATCAGAGCTCCGGTCTGTTGCTCTTCACTTAACAGTGAAACAGTAAAAGATCTAGGGGTACTTAGTTGAAAAACATGTCTGGTGTTACCTCTCCTTCTGCTTCCTCTGGACCTGATCACTCTGCTGTTCTACCTCCTCACAACTATGATAGGGAAAGGAACAGTGATAATCACAGAGACAAACCACCTTACTTCAACAGTGATCCTACTACTTTTCCTTTCTGGAAAACCAAGATGTATAGTTACATCATTGGGACCGATGATGAGTTATGGGATATCATTGAAGATGGTATACATTTTGAACACATGGATGATGAAGGTGTTGTAAGAAATACCTACAGAAAGTTCTTTGATGCTGAAAAGAAGAAACAGTATAAGAAGCATCATACTGTTAAGAATATGCTTATTGGTGCAATATCTCATGCTGAGTATTTAAAAATATCCAACAAGTCATGTGCCAAAACTATCTGGGACTCTCTATGTTCCACCTATGAAGGAAATAAGCAAGTCAAAGAAGCTAAGGCAAACTTATTAGTTCATCAATATGAGCTGTTCAGAATGAAGGAAGATGAAGATATTGAAACCATGTATTCAAGGTTTCAAACCCTTGTCTCTGGTCTTCAAGTTCTGAAGAAAAGCTACACTGCATCTGATCACGTGAAGAAAATTCTGAGGAGCTTACCTTCCAAATGGAGACCAAAAGTTACAGCTTTTCAGGAATCCAAGGATTTGGACAATGTGACTCTTGAAGATTTAATAAGCTCACTCAGAAGTCATGAGCTAGAACTTATGTCAGATGAACCTGTCAAGAAGATGAAGTCCTTGGCTCTAAGCTCTGTTCAGACTTCCTCAAAAGCTGCAAAGATCAAAGTGTCTGAACAAGAGGAAGAAACTTCTGATGATATGATGGATGAAAATTCTGAGAATGAAGAAATGGCACTAATGGTTAGAAGGTTTCAGAAATGGAACAAGAAATACAAAAGGTTTCCAAACAAAGGAAACAACTCAAGAAGTTCCTTTTCAAAGGATAAAAAGGAAGAACTGAACAACTGCTATAACTGCAAGAAATCTGGACACTTCATTGCGGACTGTCCAGAAATGTCATCCAAGGACAAAGGAAAGAATAAGAGCTTTGGGAAAGAAAAGTACAAAGAAAAGGTAAGGAAGAGTTTGTTAGCCACTTGGGAGACCATTGAGAATGACTCTGAAGGAGAAGATGATGAAGAAGGCAATCTGGCTTTAATGGCAAGAACTTCTGAAGGTAACAACTCTGATAGAGATTCTGAAGATGACTCAGATGATGAAAATGAGGTATACTCTAACATGACTAAATCTGAATTAATTGATTCTCTTAAGATTGCCGTGAAACATTACTCTCGTATAGTAAGTCAACACAAAATTCTGAAGAATGTTCATGAATCATTGAAAAAGGATGCCAAGATTCTTTATGATGAAAATGAATCGTTAAACATTCGTATTTGTCATGTTGAATCTAACTATGTCTTGGCAGACAAGCTCAATGATGATCATGAAGATGCTCTTCACGAATTTATTCGTTGTACCTTCAATAGGAGTAAAATGGCTTCCATGATTTATCATATGACTCGTAACTATGGTGAAGGCATTGGTTATTCTCGGTTTAAGAACTGGGATAAACCTCTGAAATCATATAGTGAGGATGATACTCCACCTGAATTATTCTCTACCTTTGTTAAAAGTGGTACACTTGATCTGAAGGCATCCAACTCTGAAGGAGGTTCTGAACCTGAACCCAAAGACTCAGAAGTTCCAAGTTCTTCTGAACCTAAAATTTCTGAGTCCAAAAGTTCTCAAGTTAAGGCTCAGAAGTCATCTGAACCTCTGAGAAATCAAGGTAAAGTTACTTCAGATCCTTGCTTGACCTTTGGAACTGTGATATACTCCAGATCAAAATCCAAGAATCAAATTAAGCCTAAACATTCTTGTCAAAGCTTAATTAATTCTAGATCTTGTGTTGATCATAGAAAACAAAGAAGGAATACTATTCAGAAGACTAACTCTAAAGGACCCATCAGAATATGGGTACCAAAATCTGAAATAATGTTTGCTTCAGATGCTCATGCAAGGAAAGGTAAAACAGCAGCCCTGGTACCTGGACAGTGGTTGCTCACGACATATGACGGGAGAAAAGCATATGTTCCAAACCCTAACTCTGAAAGAGGGAGGCTCTGTGGGATTTGGAGGAAAACAAAAAGGGAAGATCATTGGTACAGGTACAGTTGGTAATTCTTCTCTTTCCATTAAAGATGTTTGGTTAGTTGATGGACTTAAACACAATCTATTGAGCATTAGTCAATTTTGTGACAATGGGTGTGTTGTTACATTTAATAAGGAATCATGTACTGTATCAAAAGACTCTGACAAATCTGTAGTATTCAAGGGAATGAGAGTTGGCAATGTTTATAAAGTAAACTTTTCTGATTTGGTTGACCAAAAGATTATATGTCTTTTGTCTCTGAGTGATGAGAAATGGCTATGGCACAAGCGTCTTGGTCATGCTAACTGGAGGTTGATCTCTAAGCTTAGCAAACAAAAGCTTGTTAGTGGTTTGCCTGACATTGATTATCACTCAGATGCACTTTGTGACTCATGTCAAAAAGGAAAATTTGCTAAGACTTCATTCAAGTCTAAAAACATTGTCTCTACTTCCAGACCCTTAGAATTGCTTCACATTGATCTGTTTGGTCCTGTTTCGACAGCCTCTATCAATGGTAAAAAATATGGATTGGTCATGGTTGATGATTTCAGTAGATGGACTTGGGTGAAATTCCTACGTTCTAAGAGTGAAGCACTTGTGGTGTTCAGTGACTTCTGCACACAAATACAAAGTGAAAAGGATCTTCGGATTCTGAAGGTTAGAAGCGACCATGGGGGAGAGTTCGAAAATGACTCTTTCGAATCTTTCTGCTCAGAGCATGGAGTAATCCATGAATTCTCTTCTCCTAGAACACCACAGCAGAATGGTGTTGTAGAAAGAAAGAATAGATCTTTGCAAGAAATGGCTCGTACCATGATGCTTGAGTCTAACCTAGCTAAGTTCTTGTGGGCAGAAGCCGTGAGTACTGCTTGCTATGTTCAGAATAGAATCTACATCAGACCTATTCTGAACAAAACTGCTTATGAACTGTTCAAAGGAAGAAAACCAAATATTTCTTATTTTCATCAGTTTGGATGTACTTGTTATATTCTAGACAACAAGGTCTATCGAAAGAAATTTGATGCTAGAGCTTATAAGGGTATCTTTATAGGCTACTCTGAACGCTCAAAAGCATACAGATTGTATAATTCTGAAACTCACACAGTTGAAGAATCTATACATGTTAGATTTGATGATAAAGAGCCTGACGATAAAATGTCAGAGCAAGCTGAGACTTTTGCAGAATTTCAAGTTTCCTCAAATTCTGAGTGTGAAGATCTCTCCATTGCTGTATATCCATCTGAGACTCAAAATGAAGATATCTCTGAAGGCCTTGAAACTGAAGACCCTTCAGAAACTGAACCCTCTCAGACACCTGCTCCACCTAAGAGTAAATTCAAGTATAGATCATCTCATCCTGAAGAGCTAATTGTTGGTAACAAGGATAGCCCAAGAAAGACCAGATCTGCTTTCAAAGAGGATGAATCCCTAGTTGGGTTAATTTCATTAATTGAACCCACAAACATAGAAGAAGCACTCTCAGATGATGGGTGGATTGTTGCAATGCAAGAAGAACTCAATCAATTTGAAAGAAATGATGTTTGGGATCTGGTACCAAAACCCAAACACAAGAACATTATTGGAACAAAATGGGTATTCAGAAACAAGTCAAATGAAAAGGGAGAAGTTGTCAGAAATAAAGCTAGACTGGTTGCACAAGGTTATAGTCAGCAAGAAGGCATAGATTTCACTGAAACCTTTGCACCAGTAGCAAGACTTGAGGCAATTAGACTTCTCTTGTCCTATGCAGTTAATCATGACATCACTCTATTTCAAATGGATGTTAAGAGTGCATTTCTGAATGGAGTAATTTATGAAGAAGTCTATGTTAAACAACCTCCTGGCTTTGAAGATATAAAGTGTCCTGATCATGTTTACAAATTGAAGAAATCTCTGTATGGTTTGAAACAAGCTCCAAGAGCTTGGTATGAAAGGTTAAGTATATTTCTTCTAGAAAATGGTTTTGAAAAAGGACATGTTGATAACACTCTCTTTAGAAAAACCTTAAAAACTGATATTTTGATTGTTCAGATTTATGTTGATGATATTATCTTTGGTTCAACTAATGCTTCTCTTTGCAAGAATTTCTCTAAGCTTATGCAGGATGAATTTGAAATGAGTATGATGGGAGAACTAACATTCTTCTTGGGAATTCAAATCAATCAAAGAAAAGAAGGAGTATATGTGCATCAAACCAAATACACAAAGGATTTACTGAAGAAATTTGGTCTTGAAGATTGTAAACCAATGTCAACTCCTATGCATCCCTCTAGCTGTCTTCTGAAGGAAGAATCTGAAGGCAAAGTAGATCAGAAATTATACAGAGGTATGATTGGTTCCCTCCTTTATCTCACTGCATCTAGACCAGATATCTTGTTCAGTGTATGCTTGTGTGCTAGATTTCAATCAGATCCTAAAGAGTCTCATCTAACTGCTGTTAAGAGAATCTTTAGATATCTGAAAGGAACCACTAATCTTGGATTACTTTATAAGAAATCCTTAGATTATCAGCTTATTGGATTCTGTGATGCTGACTATGCTGGTGATAAAATTGAAAGGAAGTCCACTAGTGGAAACTGTCAATTTCTAGGTGAAAACCTTATATCATGGGCTAGTAAGAGACAAGCAACTATTGCTCTATCTACAGCAGAAGCAGAGTACATCTCAGCTGCTAAGTGTTGCACGCAATTGCTCTGGATGAAACATCAGTTGGAGGACTATCAGATAAGGATAAGTAGTATACCACTTCTCTGTGATAATACTGCTGCTATCTGTTTGTCTAAGAATCCTATTTTGCATTCAAGAGCTAAACACATTGAGATCAAACATCACTTCATTAGAGACTATGTTCAGAAGGGAGTAATTAAGATTCAATTCATTGATACTGAGCATCAATGGGCTGATATCTTTACCAAACCTCTTGCTATTGATCGTTTCGATTTTATCAAGAAAAATCTGAATATGGTTTTTATTTCTGAATGATATCTCTGAATGCTGTTAACTCTGAATGAATAAACTGGTTCTGAAGGGCCTCAGAAGTTTGGACGGCTCAGAAACTATTATATAGGTTCTGAAGCACTCTCTCATCTGAAGCAATCAGAATTATTTATTATTAAATATGATTTCTTGTGACTCAGATACCTACTCTAAGTGTTAGTTGATCACTCAGTTTCTCTAACTGACAGCTGGCTTCTGAAAACACTACTTATCTGTGTAACTTCCCATCATGTCTAGTAACCGCTGGGTAATGAAGGAGAGCTAATGATGATTTTATTAAAAGTAACTGCCAAGCCCCCATTACGTCACTATCTTGTTTCCCCAATATTTTGAAACTTCCACTATAACCATTTCTGACACTCCTAAATCCCCTCAGAAATCTCCTATTAAAGATTCTGAGTCTACCCCAATAGCAATGGACGTAGACCAATCTGAACCCTCAAATGTTCAAAATTCTGAAGTCCCTGCTGAATCCCAAACTGAACCCCTTCAGACTTCATCTCCTAAGCCAACCACTTCTGAACCAAACCCCTCATCCATTCAAACCACTCCACCTTTTCCTGGAACTGATTCAGATCTTGAAGAAACTCGTCTTCATTCTGAAACAATTCCCTGTTTCACCATGGTACTTAACAATTCCCTTTTACCGTTGAATGCATTTACTGCTGGTGGTTGTTTGCTGTGTGCATTTACTACCCTGTAACTTGTGCTTTGACTGACCCGTTTTTGATAATGACAAAGGGGGAGAAAATATTATTTCATTTCCTATGGCAGTGAAATTATTTCTGAAGCTCTAAAGATCACATTTTCTGAACTCTACTCTTGTTAAGTTATATTAAAGTCTTTTAAACTTTTAATGAGGGGGAGTAATAAATTTTGTCCAACATAAATTCATATAATATAAGATACGCTTGCAAACCATATCTTATATTTGTCAATCTGAAGAAATAGAGCTTGCAAACCTCTAATTCTGAAGGTAGAATATATGAAATTATATTTGACATTAAATATTACTCTTAGACTGTTTTATATTTATCATTGATAAACTTTTGAAGCTTATCAGACTCAGGGGGAGCTTGCAAACCTCAGAACCTGAAGTCAAGATGTTAAATAAAAACAACAACAATTGATTTTAAATACATATAGTTGTCATCATCAAAAAGGGGGAGATTGTTGGAACAAAATTATGATTTTGTATCTCCTTAATTGATTTTGATGATAACAATGTATTTAAGGTTAAATTGGAATACTAATAATTTAATTCAGTGTGCAGGATTAAAAGTTAAAATTTGCGTACTAAAGAACCTTAGAATTTCTGAAGGAATTACTTCTGAGCTCACCAGATCTGAAGCAAGTGAAACTCTGAAGTTATTATCTGAACCTTAGAATTTCTGAAGGAATTACTTCTGAGCTCACCAGATCTGAAGCAAGTAATTCTGAGCCTGTGAAACTCTGAAGTTATTATCTGAACCTTAGAATTTCTGAAGGAATTACTTCTGAGCTCACCAGATCTGAAACAAGTAAATCTGAGCCTATCAAAATCTGAAGAACATCTGAGCTCACCAGATCTGAAACAAGTAATTCTGAGCCTATCAAAATCTGAAGAACATCTGAGCTCACCAGATCTGAAACAAGTAATTCTGAGCCTATCAAAATCTGAAGAACATCTGAGCTCACCAGATCTGAAACAAGTAATTCTGAGCCTATCAAAATCTGAAGAACATCTGAGCTCACCAGATCTGAAACAAGTAATTCTGAGCCTATCAAAATCTGAAGGCTCGTCAGATATAAGTGTTAAGCTACATTTGTGAGTACAATTTTATTGAAGACTGTGCCTGACTAAGTCCAAACGCAGAAACCAAGAATGAAAAGGTTTGACCATGGAAAGGTCCTTTTCAAGTCAGGCTTCAGAAACGATTATTTCCTTATTTGGCTTTCACCAAGGTTCAAATATCAAAAGCCAAAAGGAATCTCTCATTTTGTAGTAAACGTTAAGCTCCTAAGCTACTGCAAATCAGAACAGCTAATAAGCTCACTGATCTATACAAAGGAGCGTCTCAATTCTTCAAACGGCTATAATCTTCAACGTTCATTTTATCATCTATAAAAGGAAGAAGATTTGTGAAGAAATGTAATCAAGACTTAAGCTTCTGAACGTGCTGAAACTCTGTCAAATTCTGAAGCTATCAAACACTTAGAAACTTTGTGATAATTTTCTAAGTTAGTCTTGTAACTGAGTTGTATTTTGTAAACACCTCTGATTGTATATCAAGTGTTAATCTCTTATCTTTATTAACATTAAAACCAGTTAGAAGTCTCTTGCTTTGTGCTTGAGCATTGGAAGTCTCTTGCTTTGTGCTTGAGCATTGGAAGTCTCTTGCTTTGTGCTTGAGCATTGGAAGTCTCTTGCTTTGTGCTTGAGCATTGGAAGTCTCTTGCTTTGTGCTTGAGCAGTTAGAAGTCTCTTGCTTTGTGCTTGAGCAGTTTGAAGTCTCTTGCTTAGTGCTTGAGCATTTGTAATCTGAGTGATTATAGTGAAATCTCTTGTGAAGGACAAGAGGACTGGACTACTCCTGTTAGTGGGAGGAACCAGTATAAAAATTCTGAGCATCTCTCTCTAACCCTATCCTCATATATTGTGTGTGTTATACCTTATCCGCTGCAATTTGTTTTAACTTAGAAAAAGTCTCACACAATTCAACCCCCCCCTTCTTGTGTGTTTTTCAACCTTCAGGGACCCTCGATCCCATATACTCTTTTCACTTTGGCTTCGCAAGCTGAAGTCATTGTTGATCAATATGCCCAGACTGCACATGAGCTATATAAGAGCCAACAACTTTACACTTCACGCAAGGCTGAACAACAACAATGTCTCGATGAAGCCAATCATTGCAGGGAACAAGCTTCCAAATTGAAAATGGATGCTACCAGCGCCTTCTTGCAAATACAGACTTGCAACGAAAACCTCATGAAGTGGCGTCTCGAAGTTATAGAGCTGGAAAGAAAAATCCTTGAAGAGGAAAAGTTGAAGGAATCTTTCCTCTCCAGGGCTCAAGAAGTGCCAACATCTGTGCTGGACCAACTTGGACGCGAAGGAATCAAGCACTACAGTGATGGCTTGAAGATAAGCAAAGTGGTTGAACGTCTGGCAGAAGAGAACGAAATTTTGGAGCGTAAAAAGGCTAATATTTTAACAGAGTACAAAAGATTTCAAACAGCCAACAGGCGTTGATCTCTGTAATATTTTTAAGCACATTTCATTTTAGCTCTTTTCGTTTTATCAGTTCGAATCTTTATAATCTTTCGAAATGGTTGTATTGTTTTACATTAAGCACCATCTTTTGTTGGCAACTTCGTTTGCCATTTTGACTTTAAAATTTCGAATGATAATTTCTTTCGCCAATTTCTATGACTCTTTATTTAAATTATCTTTTCCAAAGCAATTTCGAACTTTATATTTTCTCAGCACAACAGACTTTAAGAAGTACCAAGTCAAACCTTTAACTTAAGTTTTGAATACCAACCCAAAACAACCTGAAAGTTCCTCTTCAAGAACCAAACCTCAACGCAAGCCTAGGCCTGCAAAACCATCAATTTCGATTTCCTCAATATCTTTAGACACATCTGATGAAACCGATGATGACTATCGTGAGTTTTTGAAGCTTTACTACGCTGAAGATTCTTCTTCCAACTCCGTCTCTAATGGTGAAGCCACCTCTGAAGTCACTGAAGAACGAGGCCAACCCAAAGCTAGCCCTAGTAAAGCCAAATCTAAGTCCAATTAAAACAATTACAACTTTGCACTTTCCTTTCTTATGTTTAATGAATAAAGTTGTACTATCTCTTGATGTTTGAACTTTTAATTGTAATGGCTTTAATAAAAACATGGCATTTCATTTGCCATTTCTTTATATGGTTTTTGTCATCTCAACCTGGATCTATGCGCACCTCATGCAAAATTGGCTTATATTTCTTTAAATATTTGCCGTTTATATTAACTGCACGCTGCTCAGGTGCTAGTTCTTCAATTTCAAAAGCACCATTAGAAAGTACTTGAGAAATCTTAAATGGTCCTTCCCAATTTGGGGACCACTTCCCAAAGACCCTATCTTTTCGATCCATGGGTAAGATAACTTTCCAAACCAAATCCCCTACATTGAAAGTTTTTGATTTTACCTTTTTATTGTAAGTTCTGGCAACTTTCTCTTTTTGCCTGATTAAAACTTCCAACGCTTGTAATCTTTCTTCATCTAAATCAACTAACTCGTCTAAAATCATATGTTCATAGTGCTCTATTGGTATTTCCATCTGTTTTTGCACTCTAATTGATTGCAACATAACTTCGACGGGTAATACAGCATCATGCCCATAAGTTAAACGAAATGGAGTTGAATTAGTTGACTCTTTAGGGGAGTTTCTACATGCCCATAAAACTTGATCCAAAGTTTTATGCCAATTCTTTGGCTTTTGAGCAACATGTCTCTTAATCAGACCAATTATGGCTTTATTAGCTGCTTCAACTTGACCATTTGCTTGAGCATAGTATGGTGTTGAAGTTAATAATTTGAACCCAGTTTCATTGGCAAATTCTTGCATTTTTCGCCCAACAAAAACTGTACCCTGGTCTGTGGTAATGGTTTCTGGCAATCCAAACCTATATATTATGTGGTTCTGTATGAAATTAATCACAGCTTCTTGATCCACATTAGGTAAAGCAATTGCTTCTATCCATTTTGTAAAATAATCAATGCCAACTAGAATGTAGCGTTGATTCTTCGATGAGGTTGGCTTAATTTCCCCAATTAGATCTAAGGCCCAACCTCTAAATGGCCACGGTTTAACAATTGAATGGAGTTCGCTTGCAGGGACATGTTGAATGCCTGCATGCTTTTGGCACTCTTGGCAGCCTTTTGCAAACTCTATACAATCTTTCAACATAGAAGGCCAATATAAACCTTGTCGAAATAAAAGCCATTTCATTTTATGGCCTGCTTGATGAGCTCCACAAGAACCACTATGCACATTAGAAATAGCTAAATAGGCCTCTCCTTCATCAAGACATTTTAATAAAACTCCCTCTGGAGTCTTCTTAAACAACTCATTCCCAATGATGGTGTAACTTAAGGCTCTATACTTAACTTTCCTATTAGTAGTTCCTACCGGATTCTTCAAATAATCAACAATGGGTTTTCTCCAGTCATTATCTGCCAAATTATCAATGGCAAAAATTTCTGCCACTAAACCATCGAAGCAAGGAAAAGTTTCGAAATTTTCATCCACACTTGCCCCCAAATGTTTTGGCATTGATAATTCGTTAGCAATTGATTCTTGCGAAATCAATTTCTCTTTAATTTCGATGAGTTCTTCCAACTGTTCTCGAGAAAATTTATACCCTGAAGCAATTTGAGCTAAATCATTTGCCTCTTGATTTTCTATTCGAGGAATATGCTGGATATCGAAACTAGCGAACTTCTTTAATAAAGTGTAAGCAATAACAAAGTACTGCATCAAATGTTCTTGAATACATTTGTATTCTTTTGTCAATTGCTTTAACACCAATTCAGAATCACCTCTGATTTTAACATGGCTTGCCCCCAAGTCTAGAAGAATTTCTAGCCCAGCAATCAAAGCTTCATATTCAGCTTCATTATTGGAGCAAGTCCCATTTATTTTATATTTAAACTTAGTTGGAACTTTTAATGGGGAAATAATTAAAATTCCAATTCCTGTACCATATTTGTGTTTTGAACCATCGAAATACAAAATCCAGGGTTCGAAATCTAGATACATGATTGGTAATTCAACCACTGAATGATCTGATATAAAATCAGCCACTATTTGGCCTTTCACAGATTTTAAAGGCTTATAAGTTAAAGAATATTCTGTTAACGCTAAAGCCCATTTTCCAATTCTACTATGTAAAACTGGTTTCAAAAGCATATGCTTAATGATATCAAAATGTGAATAAACCAAAACATCAACTGGTTTTATATAATGCTTCAATTTGGTACAAGAAAAATATAAGCAAAGGCACAATTTCTCTATTACCGAATACCTAGTCTCAGCATCATTGAGAACTCTACTTAAGTAATAAATAGCTTTCTCTACACCATTTTCATCTTCTTGAGCAAGCATGCTCCCAATGGTAGAATCTGACGCTGCTATATACAGCTTCATTTCTTTACTTCGAATTGGAGGCATTAATGTAGGTGGGCTTGACAAATAAGCCTTAATCTCATCAAACGCCTTCTGCTGCTCAGGTCCCCATCGAAATACATCATCTTTTTTGAGTTTAAGTAGTGGAGAAAAAGGGTGAGCTTTTCCACTCAGATTCGAAATGAATCTTCTCAAAAAGTTGATTTTCCCTAGCAGTGATTGAAGCTGTTTCTTTGTTGTTGGAGATTGTGTCTCCATGATTGCCTTTGTTTTGTTTTGATTAATCTCTATGCCCTTTTTATGCACAACGAAGCCAAGGAAATCTCCTGCATGTACACAAAAAGCACATTTTAGTGGATTCATTTTCAATCCACATTTCCTCATTCTTTCGAATGATTTTCTAAGATGACAAAGATACTCATGTTCAGATGCAGATTTAACAACAATATCATCAATATAAATTTGCATAAAAACTTCAATGAAATCATGAAAGATTGAATTCATTGCCCTTTGATAGGTTGCCCCAGCATTTTTTAAACCAAAGGGCATTACAACCCATTCATAAGTACCTAAGGCACCAGGGCAACGAAAAGCCGTTTTGGGTATATCTTCCTCAGCAATAAATATTTGATTATACCCAGAATAGCCATCTAACATGCTTAGGTATTCATGACCTGCCGCTGAATCAACAAGCATTTCTGCCACAGGCATTGAATACTCATCTTTAGGAGTTGCATTGTTTAAATCTCGAAAATCTATGCATACCCTAAGAGACCCATTTTTCTTAATAACAGGTACGATGTTAGCAAGCCATTCTACATACCTGGCTGTTCGAATGAATTTGCATTTGAGCAACCTTTCGATTTCAACCTTGATCTTCGTCATGATCTCTGGAGCAAACCTCCTTGGAAGCTGCTTCACAGGCTTTTTGTCTGAGCGTAGTGGTAGCCTATGTTCTACCAATTCTCTACTCAGACCAGGCATCTCATGATAATCCCACGCAAAACAATCTTTGTAACTTCGCAAAAGCTTAATTACTTTATCCCTGAGGCTTGGACTGATATTTTTGCTAATATAAGTTGGCCTTTTGACTGAGCCATCTCCAATATCAATTTCCTGCAGGGGGTCTTGAGCTTGCATCCTTTGTGTCGAACTAATTGATGTTTCGAAACCCAGAGGTTCGTCATCATGGATGCAGTCTAACCTTTGATTATTTTCAGGACTAGAAGTAGTGGCCTTAGAAGCCACTTTTACTTGCAAATCTTCAGTGGCTTCGTTAGCCATATTTTCATTTGACATAATGGCTTCAACAGCCATTTGTATTCTATTTCCGGCTGCATAAGCCGAAATCACACCCCAATTTGATGACTTAATCATCAAACTCATTTGGGTTGCCCCATCCTGAAGCTGTGGGGAAAGCTTTCTCATCCAAAGGGTCATCCAAATGTTCCCTTTCCCAACAAAATCCATGGGTAGGGTGAAGTTTGACAGAGTGAAGGACATTGTCAGACTTAGTTCCTTCATAGGCTGAATGTTGATCTCCACAAGGAGCAATCGAAGCCAAATTCCTGTCAAATGTTTGGAGATTGATTGTGTCAGCATCTGCAATATATGCAGTTTGGTCTGCTTCGATGTATTCAACCAGACCATCTTCTCTCCATACAATCAACTTTTGATGCATGGTTGAAGGCACTGCACCAACTCCATGAACAAAGTCTTCCTCACAGTGCTTCCCACACAAACTTCAAGTTGAATGGCCCCAAGAGAATGGCCAATTTTGCCTTCATAATTTGCAAGCACTACATTATGTGCATGCAGGTCTGTCTCATACAAACCTAATTTCTTGAGCATAAAGTGTGGCAAAATGTTCACCACTGCTCCTCCATCCACCAGAATCTTGTTTACACCCACGCCATTCACCTTGGCTCTTACAAACAGGGCTTTGAGGTGATTCTGCATCCCCAAGTCTGGCTTTTCCAAAATGGCATTTTGCTCTTCGACACAGCCATTATCCATCACATAGTAACAAACTGGCTTAGGGACAGCCATTTCTATTGCCTTAGCTTCTTCCTCTACCTCATTCACTTCTGTTTGAACGTCGAATTCAGCAGGAAGGATTGAAATCACATTCACTAAGACATCAAAATCACCTTCCTCATCTAGAAGGTCATCATCTTCCATGAAGTCTTCATTTTCTTCATCAGCCTTACTCTCAGCTAATGGCTCAAGCCTTTCTTTTGCTGGCCTCTTGGCCATTTCAGCTTTTTGAACCATCTTTGTGTTAGTTTCATCACTAGCTCCAGCTTTGCCCCCAACACCAATCTTAAGTTTGCCCCCAGTTATGTTTGAAGCATTGGCTTGAGAAGCAGCCAATTTTTTCTTCCTCTGGAACCTTCGCCATTGAGAGCGTGACATGTGATTTTTGCCTTTGTAATTGTTTTTATAGGCAAATTTCTTGTCATTTGGAGCAACATTGGCTTTCTGAGGAGCCATATTGGTACTAGTACCTTTGTTCGCAGCCACTATGTTGACATTAACATTGCTCGAACTTCCTTTCTCAATCACCTTCTTGGTAACAGCAACATTCTGCCTCCTGACCCAAGTGTTGGTTGGGACTGTGCCCGATGGCCTAAAAGTTCGAATAGGTCCCAGTCTTTGGTGAACAGAAGGATTTCTCGAAGTAGAGTTACTCCAGTCTATCCTTTCTTGTGGCCAAATGCTTTGGTTAGGCCTAGGATTCTGCAACTTCCTCTTAGGGTCAGCAAATGGAAGGCAATTCTTCAAGCATTTGGTTGCATCCCTATCGCAAACAGCACTGCATCTAGGGCAAACCATAACTTCCACGTTATTGAGCTTGCACCTGTTGAGGTAGTCAGCCAAATCTTCTTCAGGCTTAGGATAAGCAGCTCTTACCCTCTCATCATATTCCTCCTCAGGAATAGCTTTGATTGGCGCAGGATCAGTAAAGTCCACCATGTTGCAGTCCAGTATTTCGACATATGCAGCATCATTTGTAGGCAGTGGATCAGCATCCACTTTCATTTGATGTTTCCCTTTCTCAGCAAACTTAAGTCTACCTTCATTCAGCGCTTTCTGAACCAAATCCCTGAAAAGCACACATTGGTAAGTTCGATGGCCAAGATAATTGTGAAATTTACAATAACCACGTTTTTTCATTTGTTCTACTGATGGTACTTTCAAATCTTTAGGCACAATTATTTGCCCATCAGAAACTAACAAATCAAAAATTTCATCACACTTGGTGATATCAAACGTGTATGTTTTTGTCACGAACTTATCATTTTTAGGCTCAGTGGGATTTTTCCCATGTGAGGGCCTTAATAACTTACAAACATAAGGAGGCCCTGGCTTAAGTTCAGCCAAATTTACTTCACTTTCATCATACATTGAATAATCAACATTATTCTCACAATCACTATCATATGCATCTACATAATGCACTTCTTTCTTTTTCTGAAACTTAAGATTTTTAAATTTTTCAGCTTTTAATACTTCGAGTTGTCTAACTCTATCAGCCAATTGAGACATATCTCGAAGATGTTGAGTATCCAATTTTTTCCTAATCGAATAATCTAGGCCACCAGCAGCCATTTCGACTAACTCATGCTCAGGCACTTGAGTAAAGCACCTAGCCTTTAGTAAACGAAACCTATTCAAATAATCATCAATAGCTTCGTGTGTTTTTCTTTTAACACTGGCCAACTCTTTAAGACTAATTTTTGTTTGGCCCATGTAAAACTGCTCATGGAATAGCCTTTCCAATTGTGTCCAATTCTGGATCGAATTAGGAGGCAAGGTAGTAAACCATGTAAAAGCATTTTTAGTTAATGAGTTTGGAAAATATTTCATCCTTAAATTTTCATTATTAGCTAAGTTTCCAGACTCAGCCAAAAACCTGGCTATGTGTTCAACAGTTGACTCACTAGTGTCACCAGAAAACTTAGTATATTTTGGGACTTTCCAACCCCGTGGCAATTCAGTTTGCAACACGTATTCAGACAAAGCAGACACAAAGTTTGGCCTCCTGGAGCCAACATTAACGCCACTTTGCGTTAAAATTGTTTCGACTAAATGAGCCAAATTATTATGTCCAGCAAAATTATTATTTTGGACATTTTGTACTACTTCATCAGCATTTTGGTTTCGATTCACTAAGAACACTCTCGGTTGATTTACTTCTTGTGTATAAGGAGGTTCTTCTTGGGCCATGAATGTTGGCCCTTGATTTCTTGGCTGGGCCATAAAAGTTGGCCCTTGGTTTGTTGACTGTTCAGGAATTTGAGTTTGAGCCTGATAATGAGGCGTTGCAGACATTGCAGGCAAAATCATTTGAGGTGCCTGATGGTTTAACCTAGGTTGGTTTTGAGGGGGAGGAGTAGTTCCAAAGAAATCTGCTATTCTACCCATTTGATAAGCCAACATATGGTAACTTTCATTGGTGTTCTGTATTAAAGGATTAAACACAGTACCAATTTGTTGTGTCAAGTGATTAACCATTTCGTGATTACTCTCGTCCATTTGTTGCCTCAAAGATAATAACGAGGAAACCGTTAGAGGCATTTGAGTTACCCTAGGATCTGTATACCTTTCTTGCTCTTGTGAAAAAGCAGGAAAGCCTGGAGGAGGTATACGTCCAAACAAAGGGCCACTAGGAGAAAACATGGCAGGAGATGACTCTGATTGAGTCGAAACCATAGTATTAGGCATTATCGAACTAACTGCTATACTAACAGTGTTCGAACTTTGGGGAGAACTTGGTGATCCTCCACCAGAATTAAAGTTTTGGTTTCCACTACCACTCATTGCGCTAGAACTTGGACTATTCATTGAATTATGGATTTGAGTCGCTTTAGCCATAATTGCAAATTAACAATCACTCTTTTCTTAGCGCTAAAACTTTCTACAAATTTCGTTAAAAGCACAAAACCAGTCCCACCGGGCGTGCCAATTTGTTTACTGTGAAATTTGGTAAACAAGCGCTAGTCTAAGTATTTTAAGACTTACGAGATCGACTAGTAATCTCAGGACAATTTTATGCTTGTTCTCTTGAGAAAGTTTATGTATCGTTTGTTGATTTTAGCCTTTTGATTTAGAATTAACACTGAAGTTTTCGAATCGCCTCGAAACAGGAGTGTTTTGAGAGAAAATTAACAATAGAAATACAGGAATGATAAATTGCATTAAACGTAAAAGCAATTACAAATAAAAGGTTCACAATACATACATCCTTCTTCGCAATTCTTTTCCTTCGATCGCTTGAGTACTTAGAATTTTAGTAAGAAGTTTGTAAAACGAAATTGTGACCTTGTTTCCAACAAAGAAACTAAACTAAATACTTTCGAAACTGACAAACTGCCGCTTCGATTCGATGCTTCAGATTGCTCCACGCGTCCCACGTTTTCTCGTCTTGAACCGTTGATTTCGAATCTCCTTTGCTTCGCGCGCGCTGAACTTCGTTCTTACTTGGTATTTTCGAACGACGCCGTTTCCTTCGAAATTCTTCCATTTCGCTTAAACTTGACAAAAAGCTTAAGACATTAAATGCTTTAATAAACATCAAATTATATTTTATTTGACATTTATTTAATTAGACCAACAATTAAATGTTTATTTAACTCAACATAAAAATTAGGTCTAACACACTTCATAGACATTATTCATATATTTATATATATTTTTTCAAGGTTTAACCGTATTACCACAGTATGACCTTTTACTTTCTCTCTGTTTTTTTAGATGATTCGCTTATATTCATCGACTTATCTACTTAATGTGTGACTTTATAGATGGTGTCCGACTGGATAGATAAACTACTTAAGGAATTCACAAATTTAAATCAGAAGATTTTGGCATAACGGTTATTCAAATTGATATCTATACTAGGGAGACTTTCGGGTGTTGGAAAAATACCGATTTTGTTGAAAAATTCCCTAATTTTCTTAACTTAGCCTCTTGTCTTTTCTTAACCTATATATTTTCAAAGTGAGTCGTTTATTCTAAATCTTTAGAAAAAAATTTAAATTGGCTCAAGAAAAGGAAAATTTTAAAAAAAGACCAGAGAATGACTATAAATTTAATTTATTTATTTATTTTTTATTATGCGAAAGGGAAATTAAACTAATTGAAATAACTGAAAATAAATGAAAGCGGTAAAACTCCTCCCTTAAACTTAAATCCAACAGTGTCCTCACTGTTGTGACTCAAGAGAAGAATTGGAGTGTAGAACCTGGAATGGTGTGAAAAATAACGGGGGAGGCTGCTTATAATTCTGAAAGTTGTTGAACTGGAGCCTCAAACAGCCTAGCTCTTGTATGACGTTGTTGAGCTGCTGTTGGCGGTGCTCTTCCGAGCTTTCCCATCTGTTATAATAGCCTTGCAAATCATGTTGGTTTTGAAGAATTTGTGTTTGCTGGGCTTGCATATACTGCATCTGGTCAATGGTACTCTGTTTTGACGACGAAAAACTACCTGCAAAAGTGTTAGAGAAACGTGCAGTGTGTGCAGGTGGAACAGTGTTGGCGCCCCCACCAGCGGCAACATTTTGAGAAATATGCGTGGGAGCTGTATTAGTCACAAGTTTTAAAATAAAGAATTACCGTTTTTTTTTTTAAAAAAATAAAAGAAAGCAAAAAGTAAAAAGTCATGGGTTGCCTCCCATGCAGCGCTTTGTTTAACGTCGGCAGCTCGACTATCCTAGATTGAAGATTCTAAGTCTTGGGTTGTATTTCATGTAATTCTAACTTAGAATAATAATCTGAACTACTTGGGCAGAAATAGTGCTTGAGGCGCTGTCCATTAACAGTAAAAATTTCATTAGATTTGTTCTTTATTTCAACAGCGCCACTTTGAAAAACTTTAGTTATTTCAAAAGGTCCAGACCAACGGGAACGGAGTTTTCCAGAAAAAAGTTTTAGTCTAGAGTTAAAAAGTAGCACTAATTCTCCTACTTTGAATTCCTTTTTTAGTATGCGCTTGTTATACCATTTTCTAGTTCTATCTTTATAAATCTTAGCATTCTCATAAGCGCTCATTCGAAGTTCTTCAAGTTCGTGAAGATCAAGAATTCTTTTCTCGCCCGCTGCTTTGTAATCCATATTTAGTGCCTTGATAGCCCAAAAAGCTTTATGTTCAAGTTCTATAGGCAGGTGACACGATTTTCCATAGACTAGATTAAATGGTGTAGTTCCTATAGGGGTTTTATATGCTGTCCTATAGGCCCACAGAGCCTCAGGGAGTTTATATGACCAATCTTTCCTAGTTGCAACAGTTTTTTCTAGAATTCTTTTAATTTCTCTATTTGAAACTTCTACTTGCCCACTAGTTTGTGGGTGATAAGGGGTTGCTATTCGGTGTTTTATCCCATATTTAATTAATAATTTTTCAAAGATTTTAGATATGAAATGGGAGCCACCATCGCTAATGACGAGACGGGGCGTACCGAACCTAGGGAAGATTATATTTTTAAACATTCTAATTACTACTTGTGTGTCATTAGTAGGGGAAGCTATAGCTTCAATCCATTTAGAAACATAGTCGACAGCGACAAGTATATATTTATTTCCACCAGAAGATGGGAAAGGTCCCATGAAATCTATTCCCCACACATCAAAGATCTCTACCTCTAAAATTCCTTTTTGTGGCATCTCATCGCGTCTAGATATGTTGCCGGTGCGTTGGCATCGGTCGCAATTTTTAACAGCGATGTGGACATCTTTCCATATGGTAGGCCAAAAGAAACCAGCTTGTAAAATCTTGGCACATGTCTTTGAAGTGCTAGCATGCCCTCCATAAGGGGCAGAATGGCATTGGGAAATTATATCTCCCATTTCATTCTTCAGGGACACAACGACGAAAGATTCCGTCGGGGCCTCTTCTAAAGAGTAAGGGTTCATCCCAATAATAGTTTTTAAGCTCATGGAAGAATTTCTTCTTTTGTTGATAGGTTAAATCTGGTCGAAGGACTCTGGCTGATAAATAGTTTACTAAGTCAGCATACCAAGGTAAAGTGTTTTTGGCGGAGCAGACTTCTTCCTTTAGTTGTATGGTATTGGATTCTTTCAAGGATAATTTAGCTGAGATAGTTTCCAATTGAGCCATGAGTTGTTCATAAGGGAATTCATCATTGATGGGTACTGACTCAGGCTCAATGCCCTCTATCCTAGATAGGTGATCGGCTACTACATTTTCAGTTCCTTTTTTTGTCTAAGATCACTAGGTCGAATTCTTGTAAGAGTTATATCTCCCATTTCTTCTTCAGGGACACAACGACGAAAGATTCCGTCGGGGCCTCTTCTAAAGAGTAAGGGTTCATCCCAATAATAGTTTTTAAGCTCATGGAAGAATTTCTTCTTTTGTTGATAGGTTAAATCTGGTCGAAGGACTCTGGCTGATAAATAGTTTACTAAGTCAGCATACCAAGGTAAAGTGTTTTTGGCGGAGCAGACTTCTTCCTTTAGTTGTATGGTATTGGATTCTTTCAAGGATAATTTAGCTGAGATAGTTTCCAATTGAGCCATGAGTTGTTCATAAGGGAATTCATCATTGATGGGTACTGACTCAGGCTCAATGCCCTCTATCCTAGATAGGTGATCGGTTACTACATTTTCAGTTCCTTTTTTGTCTAAGATCACTAGGTCGAATTCTTGTAAGAGTTATATCTCCCATTTCTTCTTCAGGGACACAACGACGAAAGATTCCGTCGGGGCCTCTTCTAAAGAGTAAGAGTTCATCCCAATAATAGTTTTTAAGCTCATGGAAGAATTTCTTCTTTTGTTGATAGGTTAAATCTGGTCGAAGGACTCTGGCTGATAAATAGTTTACTAAGTCAGCATACCAAGGTAAAGTGTTTTTGGCGGAGCAGACTTCTTCCTTTAGTTGTATGGTATTGGATTCTTTCAAGGATAATTTAGCTGAGATAGTTTCCAATTGAGCCATGAGTTGTTCATAAGGGAATTCATCATTGATGGGTACTGACTCAGGCTCAATGCCCTCTATCCTAGATAGGTGATCGGCTACTACATTTTCAGTTCCTTTTTTGTCTAAGATCACTAGGTCGAATTCTTGTAAGAGTAGGATCCATCTTAGAAGCCTAGGTATAGCGTCCTTCTTATTTAATAGGTACCTAATAGCGGCATGGTCAGTGTAAATAATTATTTTGGATCCTATTAGGTAAGATCGAAACTTATCCACAGCAAATACGACTGCTAGGAGTTCTTTTTCAGTGGTGGCGTAGTTCATTTGCGCAGGATCTAGGGTTCTACTTGCGTAATAGATCGCATGAAGCTTCTTATCTTTTCGTTGTCCTGAAACTGCGCCTATAGCGTAATCACTAGCGTCACACATGATTTCAAAGGGTAGGCTCCAATCAGGTGGTTTGATAATTGGTGCGGATATAAGAGCTGTTTTTAATTGTTCGAACGCTTTTAAGCATCCATCGTCAAAGATAAACTCAGCCTCTTTCATTAATAAGCCAGTCAGAGGCTTGGTGATTTTAGAGAAGTCTTTAATGAATCGTCGGTAGAAACCGGCATGTCCTAAGAAACTGCGTACTTCTCTTACGGTTTTAGGGGGTGGAAGGTTTTCTATGACTTGAATTTTAGCTTTATCTACTTCAATCCCCTTATCGGACACTACGTGTCCAAGAACTATTCCTTGTCGGACCATAAAGTGGCACTTTTCCCAATTAAGCACAAGATTTACTTTTACACATCTTTCAAGTACTTTTTCTAGGTTCGACAGACAACTTTCATAGCTTTGCCCACAAAGAGAGAAATCATCCATGAAGACTTCCATGATGTCGTTTATAAAATCTCCGAAGATCGCCATCATGCATCTCTGAAAAGTTGCGGGAGCATTGCATAGTCCAAAGGGCATTCGTCGGTAAGCAAAAGTTCCATAGGGACATGTGAAGGTGGTTTTCTCTTGGTCATCAGGATGAATAGGGATTTGGAAGAATCCTGAATAACCATCTAGGTAGCAGAAATATGAATGTTTAGCCAATCGCTCGAGCATTTGATCAATAAAGGGTAGAGGAAAATGGTCTTTTCGAGTGGCTTTGTTTAGTTTCCTATAATCTATGCACATTCTATGGCCAGTTACAACTCTTTGTGCTATAGATTCGCCTTTTGCATTGGTTACAACTGTAACTCCTCCTTTCTTTGGTACGACATGTACTGGGCTGACCCATTTACTGTCGGATATCGGGTATATGATTCCTACTTCTAGAAGCTTTTGCACTTCTTTCTTAACTACCTCACTTAGAACTGGATTGATCCTTCTTTGGGGTTCTCTAGAGGTTTTACCGTCTACCTCTAGCATAATACGATGCATACATATCGAAGGACTAATTCCTTTTAGGTCAGTGATGTTATACCCTAAGGCAGTTGGGTATTTTCTTAGAATGTTTAGAAGCTTTTCAGTTTCTAGCTTTCCTTGGTCTGCACTGACTATTACTGGTCGTTCGAGGTCGTTATCTAGGAATTCATACCTTAAATTTTCGGGTAGGGCTTTGAGTTCAAGAGTTGGTTTTTCAGGGAGGGGTGTAGGTTCTGGCGTAGTTTCTAAACTTTCAGCTAGGTTAACTTCATCAACTGGTTGAGTTTGAGGAATGGGAGTTTTTAGAATTTCATAATACTCAGATTGATCCCTCTCCACTTCTTTTCTACATTCCTCGATGATGTCTAGCATGTAGCATTCATCGTCTATGGCTGGTGCTTTCATGAATTGAGTTAAAATAAATTCAACTTTTTCTTCACCCACCTCAAAAGTGAGCTTTCCTCTCTTTACATCTATTATGGCATCGACAATTGCTAGGAATGGCCTTCCTAAAAGGATAGGTGTATTGGAATCTTCTCTTATGTCCATAACTATGAAATCGGTTGGGATAAAGAATTGACCTACACGTACTGGCACATTTTCTAAAATATCTAGAGGGCATTTGACAGAACGATCAGCAAATTGTACGGACATTTTTGCTGGTCTTAGTTCTCCCATTTTCAGTTTTTCACATAAGACTACGAGCATTAAACTGATACTGGCTCCTAAATCACATAGGGCTCTATCTATTACGTACTTTCCAATGACACAAGGTATGGAGAAACTTCCTAGGTCTTTTAACTTAGGGGGCATTTCGTTTTGTAATATGGCGCTACACTCGGCAGTGAGCATGACGGTCTCATCATCCTCGATCCTTTTCTTATTAGTCAAGATATCTTTAAGAAACTTAGCGTACGAGGGCATTTGTGTGATAGCTTCCGTAAAAGGTATTGTGATGTTTAGTTTTTTTAGAAGCTCTACAAATTTTTTAAACTGCCCTACGTTTTTGGATTGTACTAATCTTTGAGGATACGGGATGGGTGGTTTATATGGTGGGGGAGGGACGTAAGGTTTCTCTTTCTCTTCGGTTTCCTCTCCACTTTCCTCCTTTTCTTTTGGTTCACTCTCCTTGGTTGGCTTATTAGAACCTTGTTGTATGGCTGGGCTATCGGGTTTTGAACTTGTTGGTTCATCTAGTTGTTTTCCACTTCTCAATATAATAGCATTGGCTTGTCCTCTCGGATTTTGCTGTGGTTGTCCAGGAAATGTTCCTGCAGGTGCAGAGGTAAATGCTTGTTGTTGGGCTACTTGTGAAATTTGAGTTTCAAGCATTTTATTGTGTGTGGCTAGGATATCTAATTTGCTTGTTAATTGCTTAACTTGCTCACTAGTGTGTATATTTTGATTTGTTAATTGCTTAGTTTGCTCACTTGTGTGTATGTTTTGATTTAGGACTTCCTTGTTGGTTTGAGCCTGAGAAGCTATGAAGACTTCCATCATTAATTCAAGCTCGCTTACTTCGTACATACCGCCTTTCGTTTAAGGTTTCTCTATAGTTGTTCTCTCGTTTCCCCATTGATAATGGTTTTGGGCCATGCTCTTAATGAGTTTGTGGGCTTCATTGTAAGGTTTATCCATCAATGCGCCACCAGCAGCGGCGTCTATGGTCATTCTTGTGTTATACAAGAGACCATTGTAGAAGGTGTGGATAATCAACCATTCTTCGAGTCCATGATGTAGGCATAGCCTGATCATGTCTTTGTATCTTTCCCATGCTTCGAAAAGAGACTCGTTGTCTTTTTGTTTAAATCCATTAATTTGGGCTCTTAGCATAGCAGTTTTGCTAGGTGGGAAGTATCTGGCTAAAAAGACTTTCTTCAACTCATCCCATGAGGTAACTGAGTTGGATGGTAGGGACTGGAGCCAAGCTCTAGCTCTATCTCTTAACGAGAAAGGGAATAAACGAAGTCTTATAGCTTCGGGACTGACACCATTTGCTTTGATTGTATCCGCATATTGCAGAAATATGGATAAATGTACGTTAAGGTCGTCTGTGGGGTTTCCAGAGAATTGATTTTGTTGTATTGCTGATAACAACGAAGGTTTAATCTCAAAATTATTTGCTTCAATAGCAGGAGCAGCGATGCTATTACGGGGTTCCTCTTGCGAAGGGATAGCATAGGACGAGAGTGGACGATTGAGGTAATTCAGCCATTTCTATGATTGGTTCTTCGATTACTTCGGGAGTTAGTTTCTTAAATAGGAGGATCTTCTATTACGAGATTTTCTAATTTGGTTTGAATATTTCTAATTTGATTTTCTAAATTTATGCGTCTTAAAAAAACGTTCTGGTTCATTAACGGGTTGTTCAATATTTTCGCCTCGAGAGCGAGTACTGGGCATACAAATGATAAAATAAAATTGTCTTAGTCTCTACGGTGTAACACTGGAGTTACGATATCGACTAAATTGGTCCCCGGCAACGGCGCCAAAAACTTGATCGGATGTACAACGTGACTGCAAGTATACAGTCTTGTCGTGTAGTTTTAAAAAGATATCGAACCCAAAGGACCAACAGTCGATCTACCGTTATCTAATGCTACTGTGTAAATCTAAGGCTTAATGATTAAATTAAAAGGATTTAAATTATAAAATATATTTTTTTTAGGATTTTTAAATTAAATTGGAATAAGTATTACTAGGATGTGCTTTTAGTTGCTTCAGAGGGTTCAGTATTTAAATCGTGCTAGATAAAATATTTAGTTTTCGAAATTATATTGTTTTAAAAACACTATTCTCAGCTCTCGCAAATCTTGACTAGTATTTTAAATTATAAAGGTGGTGCTTAACTCTCGTCCTCACACCCGCTAATAAAATATTTTTTGAAAAACAATATAATTTAATTAACTCTAAACCCAACTCTCGTTGCTGATTAAAATTAATGTTGAGATTTTACTATCTAGTAAAAGTCTCACGCTCTCGCTCTATTGATTTTTACTTTAATTAATTTTCACTCTCGTGACAAATTATAATTGTTAAATTAAAAACTGCTTTTTGAAAACTCGTTAAAAGCAATCGCACGAATTATCTACCGAACCCCTATTAGCTTCTATCTACACATCCTAGCAATATTAAATTAGCTAGACATAACTAAAACTAAAAACATAAAAATAAAATAAGCAAATAAATAAAAAGACATAATAAAAATAAAAGCAAAAATTAAAAGCATAAAATAAAAGCAATAAAATAAAGACAAAAAATAAATAAGACAATAAAATAAGAACCTGAATTAAAAAGGTCGAAAGTACGGACACCAAGAATAAAATTTAAACTAAAACTCTCAACTTAGAGAAGAAAACCTTGTGGTACTAAGCCTAGTTATCAATTCTCAAAGTCAAGTGTTGTGCCCCTCGTGAAACAAAACTACACCTATTTATACTAAAAATTGGAGACAAAGTATTTGTTTTGCCCGATGTGGGACTTTTACTTGCAGATTAAAATGAGGCGTACGGCTTGATGCATCATGTTGGGACTTGGGCGTGTTGTTCAATGACTGCTTGAATTACCATCAAGCCTCATTTTGTTTCTTCTTCTTCTTCACATGCAGAGATGCATGTTTTGTTTGCAAGTGGAGCATGCATATTGATCGTGTGGCTTTGTTTGGTTGGGCCACGCAGGTGTGGTCCACATGGACTGCACTTGTGTGGTCCTTTTTATTCTGTTTCGCTCCTTTTCGGTCCGTTTTAGCTCATTTATTCAGTTCGAATGATTTTTATCTGATAAAATAAAGTACCAAGAATTAATAACGATTTATTATATAAAGTTACGAAATTGAAATAAAAATAACTGAATTATTATATTAATTTAACTAAATAAATAGTGCATTTTCTGGTGTATCAAACTCCCCTAAACTTGAACCATTGATTGTCCTCAAGCAATTTAGCTTGCATATAGAAAATTTAAAGTGCGAAGCAATTTACATAGACAGACTCAGAGAAAAACATCATCACAAATACTCATACGCGGTTAAAAATTCAAATCGGCTAAGATTAATTAATTCGGTGCTTATTCAATCAAGAAGGGTATTTCAACGACACACAAAGTTCTCCCTCTTATGCATACTGAATTTGGATTATACCGTTGTACTAAAATCTAAATCTTCTCATTTGTTTTATCCTTTTTCATTCTAGACAGTCACATTAAGACCCGTTATCTATGTCACACACATGGTAAGTAAATCGGTTAGCGTCTCTATTCATCTCTTTTCTTTTTGTAATAAAGCTTGATGTGCACAAATTTTTTGTATCACTTCATAGACATTATTCATATATTTATATATATTTTTTCAAGGTTTAACCGTATTACCACAGTATGACCTTTTACTTTCTCTCTGTTTTTTTAGATGATTCGCTTATATTCATCGACTTATCTACTTAATATGTGACTTTATAGATGGTGTCCGACTGGATAGATAAACTACTTAAGGAATCCACAAATTTAAATCAGAAGATTTTGGCATAACGGTTATTCAAATTGATATCTATACTAGGGAGACTTTCGGGTGTTGGAAAAATACCGATTTTGTGGAGACAAAGTATTTGTTTTGCCCGATGTGGAACTTTTACTTGCAGATTAAAATGAGGCGTACGGCTTGATGCATCATGTTGGGACTTGGGCGTGTTGTTCAATGACAGCTTGAATTACCATCAAGCCTCATTTTGTTTCTTCTTCTTCTTCACATGCAGAGATGCATGTTTTGTTTGCAAGTGGAGCATGCATATTGATCGTGTGGCTTTGTTTGGTTGGGCCACGCAGGTGTGGTCCACATGGGCTGCACTTGTGTGGTCCTTTTTATTCTGTTTCGCTCCTTTTTGGTCCGTTTTAGCTCCTTTATTCAGTTCGAATGATTTTTATCTGATAAAATAAAATACCAAGAATTAATAACGATTTATTATGTAAAGTTACGAAATTGAAATAAAAATAACTGAATTATTATATTAATTTAACTAAATAAATAGTGCATTTTCTGGTGTATCAAACTCCCCTAAACTTGAACCATTGATTGTCCTCAAGCAATTTAGCTTGCATATAGAAAATTTAAAGTGCGAAGCAATTTACATAGACAGACTCAGAGAAAAACATCATCACAAATACTCATACGCGGCCAGAAAGTCAAATCGGCTAAGATTAATTAATTCGGTGCTTATTCAATCAAGAAGGGTATTTCAACGACACACAAAGTTCTCCCTCTTATGCATACTGAATTTGGATTATACCGTTGTACTAAAATCTAAATCTTCTCATTTGTTTTATCCTTTTTCATTCTAGACAGTCACATTAAGACCCGTTATCTATGTCACACACATGGTAAGTAAATCGGTTAGCGTCTCTATTCATCTATTTTCTTTTTGTAATAAAGCTTGATGTGCACAAATTTTTTGTATCACTTCATAGACATTATTCATATATTTATATATATTTTTTCAAGGTTTAACCGTATTACCACAGCATGACCTTTTACTTTCTCTCTGTTTTTTTAGATGATTCGCTTATATTCATCGACTTATCTACTTAATATGTGACTTTATAGATGGTGTCCGACTGGATAGATAAACTACTTAAGAAATCCACAAATTTAAATCAGAAGATTTTGGCATAACGGTTATTCAAATTGATATCTATACTAGGGAGACTTTCGGGTGTTGAAAAAATACCGATTTTGTGGAGACAAAGTATTTGTTTTGCCCGATGTGGGACTTTTACTTGCAGATTAAAATGAGGCGTACGGCTTGATGCATCATGTTGGGACTTGGGCGTGTTGTTCAATGACAGCTTGAATTACCATCAAGCCTCATTTTGTTTCTTTTTCTTCTTCACATGCAGAGATGCATGTTTTGTTTGCAAGTGGAGCATGCATATTGATCGTGTGACTTTGTTTGGTTGGGCCACGCAGGTGTAGTCCACATGTGCTGCACTTGTGTGGTCCTTTTTATTCTGTTTCGCTCCTTTTCGGTCCGTTTTAGCTCCTTTATTCAGTTTGAATGATTTTTATCTGATAAAATAAAATACCAGGAATTAATAGTGATTTATTATATAAAGTTATGAAATTGAAATAAAAATAACTGAATTATTATATTAATTTAACTAAATAAATAGTGCATTTTCTGATGTATCAGTTGGAGTATTGATTTTTATCGTTCAATCTTAATTTAATGGAGGAAATTATTATTATTTTTTTGGTAAAAAAAAAGAGGGCCGAAGCCCAATAGAAAAGAAACTATAAAGCTAGACGGACATTCCTAGGCATGTAAGCCCCGGAGACATCGTCAAAAAGAATACTCTGTAGCTCCCTAGCAGAAGACTCGAGAGAATGAACATCGAAAGAACTTAGAGTGTAGCTGAAATTAGCTAGCCAATCAGCGCTTCGGTTTCCTTCACGCTAAGTGTGAGACAAATGAACTTGCTAATTCAATTTCAGGAGCTGTCTGATACGACGCACTAAAGTGGGTATGTTTCCATTGAAGTTATTTTTTTGTGTCACCATATCAATCAGAACTTTCGAGTCACTTTCAACATGGAGTTTTCTGATTCCCTGTCGGTGAGCAATGTCTAATCCCAAGTACATTCCCCACATCTCCGCATGAAGAGCATCACAATCTCCAAGTTTTCGTGAATAGCCCTTTAGCCATCTGCCATCTGAGTCCCTTAACAACCCACCACAACCAGCAAGACCTGCCCTATTATTATTTTGAGATCCGTCACAATTGAGCTTCACCCACCCCTCTGGAGGTCTTTTCCACCCAATGAAGACAGTGTCATGTTGATTACAATTCCATGGATTATTGAAGCAAACTTCAATCTCTTTAGCCATCTTGAGAACCACATAAGTAGGGTCAGTTGGACGTTGAAAGCCTTCTTAAAAAATTTCTTTGTTTCTCCAAGTCCACAAGTACCAGCATGCTACCATGAAAGTCGATGTCCAGTCAGCTTCATAAACCTCCACGAAGATTGTTGCTAATATTCTTGAATATCCAATCCCTGCAAGATAAGGAAAAGAAATTAAAAACAGAATTAGAAGGCACTAATCTTAGCCATACCTGGGCACTAGTGCAATCTTGTAACACATGGATGACAGTCTCATTTGCTGCTCCACATTTGTTACATAAAGGAAAAATACCGACGCCCCATCTGCTCCTTCGATAATTAGTAAGTATGCGTTCATGAGCAGCCATCCACATAAAAGTTTGAATTCTATGTGGTCCTTTCCAATTCCAAATGGCCTCCCACTCCCCATCAATAGCATGAATATGACTACGTCGCATGTTGTAAGCACTTTGAAAAATGGAGAAAATTATTTAGTAATATTTTAGTGAAACAAATAATATAAATCCATTGATTTCAAATTAATGTCTGAAATTAAATATTAATGTGTATATCCTTGGCATTTTCTTACCGCCGTGGATCTATTCCATAGCATGGATATTTGTTTTAGTATTAGCCTAATAGTTCAATTCCCTTATTTTTTTAGCAGGTTTAATTCGTCTAACTTTTTTTTTTATAAACAATTCCTCTAACTTATAAATCTTAGTCAAGTTCCTAAAATACGGTCAACCAAAGCTAACATGGAAATTTGATTTTTGGAAGACCCACGAAAATTCAAATATGAAAGATCAATCCAAACCAAGTATTATAGAGAACTTTTTTTTTTTTTTTTTAAGTTGAAATGAAAAATAGATTTAAATAGTTTTTCATAAAAGAATTATTTTTAAGTATTTTACATATTTGCTACAACTTTTTTTAGGTGATAAAATATAATCATTTTTAAAATCATTAGAGAAACAAATTCTTTTTTGTTAGTTTTTTTTTTTAAATTGGTTTCCATTTATATTTCAATTAACAGGGAGAAATTAAAAAAAATTCAAATGTTTATGGCACCACCTTTTAAATCCCTCTTTTGAAAAAATAAAAAAGAAGGGTAAATAAGTCTTTACTCTTTGCAAATTGGAGGCGAGTGTTTGTTTTACCCCATGTAATATTTATTTTTGAGATTATCCCTCTAATATTTTTTTTATATGATCTATCCGCTAATTGAATATGTTGACTTAAGAACCCTTCATTTAGCCTATGTAATGTTAGTGAATTTTGATTTACCTCCCTTATTAGTCATATCACGTCATCACTTATGGAGGTAAATCAAATTAAAAAATACTAGTGGCCGGAACGCGTCCGTTTGTGTGATCTTCGTTTTCTATTTTGCTAACGTATATAAATTATACATAATGATTTATCATAAATTTGGTTTTTATTTAATGATTTAAAAATAAATAATTTAAAAAAAAAACAAAGTTGGTTTTTGGAAGTTTTTTAGAAACATGTTGATTTTTGAAAGTTAAGGGTATTATTGGAATTCCAAAAAAAAGCTACACCAAAATGGTGTTTTGCCTTTATATATTAGTATAAATTACAGGGAGTAATTCAAAAAAAATGTTACAACAGATAAATCAAATAAAAAAAAATATATAACATGAGATAATCTCAAAAAATAAATAAATTATAAGGGTACAATAAAACTCGTTTATTTTGCAAGAGGTAAAAATTTATTTATCCAAAAGAGAACTGTTTCTTTTGTTTTTCTCCATTTGACTTATCCATAATAAGAATAAAATCATTTTTTTTAATATATAGAGTATTACCATTTATATTATTTTTCTGAATATTCTAGCTTATATTTTAATCGGGGGGATGAATCCACCTTTTAAAATTAGGGATTTTTTTTTTTCTTTCTAAATCCCTCTATAGAGAAAAATAAAAAAAAGAACCATTTCTTTTGTTTTTCCCCATTTGACTTATCCAAAAAAAGAATAATACTATCATATTTTATAATATATAGAGTATTTTATTTATTTTTGACTAAATATATAGAGTATTCCATGATTATCATTTTAGTCAAAAATAAGTATATATAGACCTGAATCACCATTTCTTTATCATTACCAAGAGATTCTTTTACTCTTATTGTTTTCTTCATCTTCACCGTTTAATTCAAATTCAAGTTTTTTGGTTTCTCAACTCCAACCTTCCCCTCTCGCAAATTTAGAGAGCATTCTTACTCTCTAAGGTGTGTCTCACTTTAATTTTTATTTTTAGTTTTTTTATTATAGTTGAGCTATGAAAATTATATATGTTGTTGATTTGATTTTGTTTATGACTTTACTTAGTTCATGAAAATTGATTAGGTGGATTTTGGTTCCTACAGGAAGCATCTCGTGCTTTTGACAGAAACTCCTCTTCAGGTTTATTTAAAATTAAAATTTAGTAATAAATTCCTTTTTAATATGATTTATGAATTGAATGAATTTCTTTTGAAATGGATTGTGGATGGATTTGAGTTTATAATGGATTATAAATATAAATAGATAATTGATTGTTTTAATCCATATTATAATCCAAACAAAATTGTGTCTAAAATTTTAGTATTATCACTTTTTTTATAGATACAATATCTTTCTCAACTGGATGGAATACAAAGGCTAATTAAAGTTTATATATATATATATATATATATATATAAAATAAGTTTATAGAAACAAAACATAATCCATAAAATATGATGAGAAAATAATGGAAGATCATCAAGAAATAAATCTAATTCAGTAGTTAATAAAAATATAACTTGAAATGTTAATATATGGAAAATAAGATTATATTGAGGAAACATATTATTCATATTGAAAACTTACAAAGTTAAGATCTCGAGAATTCCTCAGATTTTGTCTTAGAGAATTGTTCGATGATCTGATAATGAGACTTACGCATCCTTTTATAGAAGGGAAGGGTGGTAAGGTACTGACAGCTGTCAGTTACAACACAATGATTACATCGCAATAATTCGTAATACAAACAAAAGACTTTAATAAAAGTAAATAATGTTGTCGGCCACGCTTAATACAAACAAAACTTTGCCGAAAGTAAAAATAATTCCTAATGCAGACAAAAGTCTTTTAAAAAGTATGATAATGTTGTCGGCCACGAATCTTGAAAAGTAGAAGATTCTTTAATTATCTTGTCGGCCAATAATTCCAATAATGCCGGTCTACATGATTGCTTAATCTTGAAGATCTATTAATCCAAAACAGTCATCTTCATTAATTGGAGTTAAACTTTGAGAAGATCCTGCAGAATCATCGTCGTTGTTAACATCTGATTCTGAAAGGGCTGCATGAAGTTTCTTCAGTAATTCTTTTTTGCTGGAGGAAGACGATAAATCAGCCAAAAATTTGGATTTTTCGGCTAAGAATTCGCTTTCTAAATTAATATCTACACGCTTGATGAGCCACTGCGGATGCTTAATGAACCAACCTTGTAATATTTGAGAATTAATTAATTCTGGATTAAATTTGTTCCACCACTTAACCTTAATGCATCTGATAATCCAAAAAACTTGAGAGTTCGGGACGGATAATTCTTTTTTGAAAGTCCAGGAAGTAATCCAAGATATTCCAAAAGTAGCATGAAAAGCTAATATCTTTAGATGATCTGATATATTAATTTTTTCGCTAAAAACCTCAAAGGCTTTAGCAGCATAATCTGGATAAGTGCTAATTTCTGGTCCCCATTCATGGAACCATTTGACAAACCATAAAGGAAATTTAAGAGAAAAATCCTTTCGAAACCAAATAAACCAAAAATGGTCAAAAGGATGATAATACAGCATGTTAGACCATGCTTCCATATAGTCATAATAGGAGTAATGTTGAGGCGAGAAGCGCCTTGAAAAGCTTCTGGTGTGGGAAGGATGAGCTTTCCAATCAGAAGGAGATAATATCTTTAAAATTTTAAATTTTGAGAAAATAATTTTTGTTTTATCATTTTTATCAAAGGTGTGAGTTAT
Organism: Trifolium fragiferum; assembly: GCA_954870985.1. Lineage (NCBI taxonomy): Eukaryota > Viridiplantae > Streptophyta > Magnoliopsida > Fabales > Fabaceae > Trifolium > Trifolium fragiferum. Next base: position 6,865,673 of record OX940796.1, read on the forward strand.
ATCAATGGATTCAGTATCCACTAAAATGAACTCATAAAATAATCTGGTTTTTTCAGGGTGTGAGGGAAGATAATGAAAACCTTGAGGAAAGAATTTAGAGGTGATTTGTAATAATGATCCTTCCGAATTAAATTCGGGTTCTAGGAGGAAAAGGATCTTCTTGTAATCTTTTTCTATAAAGGGGCAAGATAATGAATCTGGAGGGGTGTAGAAAGGTAATTTTTCTGGGACTTTTGAGGGGGTGTTTAACGAAGAAGGAGTTTGTAATGCAAAGGTTAATGGCGATACTAATTTTGAATTTAATGATGGCCTAATCCCTCTAGGAGATGAGGATGGATAAAAAGCTGGTAAGGCTAATGGGGTTAAAGGGGTAAATTTATTTTGGTTTGATAATGAAGAAGTAGCAGATGAGCTCTGTAATACTTGTTTTGCTGTAATAACTTTTTTATGCTCCTCAAGAGGAGGACCATAGTTGTCTTTTTTACTCATTTTCCCTGTAAAAATTCTCTAGTAAGAAAATCTGGTAATGAATTCTTTTCTCCTTTAATATGTTCTATATCAAAATCAAAACAAGATAATAAAGCTTGCCATCTGGCAAAAATATGTTTAGAAACTAAATTTTTAACATCTTTTTGTAAAACTTCTTTTGCAGCTTTACAATCGGATCTTAATAAAAATTTCTTTGAAAATAAATCATCTTGAAATTTAGTAATACATAAAACAATAGCTAAAACTTCTTTTTTAATAGTACTATAATTTTGTTGTGCCGGATTCCAGGTTCCAGAATAATACCTAACAACTTGTTCTACAGATGACTCTGGTAATCTTTGTTTTAATATTCCTCCAAATCCTTCATTAGAGGAATCGGTTTCTACGATAAGAAAAGCTTGAGGATCTGGGATTCCTAAGCAGGGTAGTCTTTTAATTAGTTGTTTAATTTGTCTAATGCTTTGACTCATGGTTTCATCCCATGGGGGAGGATTTTTCTTAAGCCTTTTAAACAAGGGTAAACAGATGATTCTAATGTTAGGGATAAAGTCCGCTACATAATTTACACATCCTAAGAATCTTTGTAATTGCGTTTTATCTTTTAATTCATCGGGGAATTTATCTCCAAATTCTATAGCTTTGCTAATGGGGGTAATGGTTCCTTGATATATATTAAATCCTAAAAATCTTACATTAACTTGAAATAATTTCATTTTTCTGGCTGATAAGACTAATCCATTGTTTTTAATAATTTCAAAGAATTTTTCTAAATGTTCAAAATGTTCATTTAGCGATTTAGAAAATACTAATATATCATCTAGATAGACAATAGTAAATTCTTGGTAATCATTTAATATATCATTCATAATGTGCTGGAATTCACTAGGAGCATTCTTTAATCCTAGGGGCATAACATTCCACTCATAATGACCGAAAGGAACTACAAAAGCAGTTTTATATTTATCTTTTTCTTCTAATTGAATTTGATAATATCCTGACTTTAAATCAAATTTGGAAAATATAATTGAATTAGATAATCGTCCTATTAAATCTTTTTTATTGGGGATAGGATATCTAATCCATTGAAGTACTTTGTTTAAGGGTTTATAATTAATAACTAATCGGGGAGCACCTCTTTCTAATTCTCCTGGATTATTAACATAAAATCCTGTACAACTCCAGGGAGATTTACTTGGTCTAATTAATTTTTTATCTAAATAGTCTTTAATTTCATTTTTACAATATTCTAAATATTGTTGATTCATTTGAATTGGTCTTGCCTTGGTAGGTATAGACCTTTCATTAAAATTAGATTCGTAAGGTAATGATACAATATGCTTTTTTCTATCCCAAAAAGCATTGGGATGTTCGGAGCATATTTCCTTTTCAAACCGTTGTTGTAACAAAATAATTTTATCTTTTATATTTTTTGATTCTAATTGGCTTTCTATTCTTTTATATTGGATTTCTTTGTTTAACATACTAATATGTTTTTTCTTTTGAGAAATCAAATTAATTGTAGATGTGGAAAGGTTTTGAATAGTATTTAGATCTTTAGTTCTTGGTGCTTCAAAAAATCTAAATATAACTTCCCTTCCCAGGATCTTCCATTATTTTCTCATCATATTTTATGGATTATGTTTTGTTTCTATGAACTTATTATCTCCTATGATTTATTATCTATATTAACGATCCAGCGATTATGGTATCAGAGCCTCGTAAGAGGTCTCGTAGAGATTAAAAGTTTAATTAAAGTTTTTTGTAAACTAAGATTTACTCCTTCTTTTCGTATTTGTTTTTTCTATTTCTTAGCGTTGGTAAGCCCGGAAAGTGGGAAGTTATATTTAGATCTTTAGTTCTTGGTGCTTCAAAAAATCTAAATATAACTTCCCTTCCCAGGGCGTTTGAAGTGATAGCCTCATGAAAGACTGTAAAAGGGTATAATAATGAAAGGAAAGGGGTTCCTAAAATAATATGTTGATGTATATTTTTTACTAATACAAAATGAGTTTTATAACAAACATGATCCTTACAGATCTTAGCATCTGTCAATTTATATTGAACTTGTAATTTATGGCCTCCTGCGCCACTTAATCCTTGTAAAGTTTTTTCATAAAATTTTGTAGGTATTAATCCTTCTTGGATACAGTTCATGTCTGCACCAGAATCTATTAATGCTATTAGATCAAATCGTTGATCTTTAATAAGTAATGTAATTGGACAAAGCCATTTATGTGTAATCATTCTATTTAGAGTAGCAATATATGGCGGATCATCTTTATCGTTCTTGATATTTGACGTTCCTTCTTCATTATTTATAATCTGTTTTCCTTTTAATTCTAAGTATTTAATTTCTAACTCTAAATCTTTTGCCTTTAATAAATCTATCTCTTGTTTCATGATCGAAATTTCATTTTGTAAATCTTTAATGGTTATTGGAGGGGTAATAATAGGTTTAAATCTATTCATGATCTCTTTAAATTCTATTTTTTGGACTGTATTTTTGTTCTTTTCTTCACGTTCTATCATGTTTTTAATTTGTATCATGAATTCTTCCTTTTGTGAAGATTCAGGCATATCTTTCAATATAGTAATTAAGGTAGTAGCTTGATCGCTAGTGATCATATTTATACCTTTAATACATTTATCACAAGTACATAATTCAGCTCCTAAACAACAATCCTCATCAGAACTAATTTCTGATTCGGAACTAGTTAATATTTGATTAAGGTTATCTTCTTCATAAGAATATTCTTCCGAACTAATGGATAAAGTATCATCTAACATAATATCCTTTAATATATTAATAAGATTTTCTTTTAGTTGATCACTGATATCTAATTTATGAATCTCGTTAATTTTTTGTTTTACACGACAATTTTTTGCATAATGACCGAAGCGACCACACTTAAAACATTTAATATCAGATTTATCATTCTTAAATTTTTTCTTTTTACCTTTAGATTTTTTATAATTTTTATCTTCAGCAAACTCTTTATTTTTCTGGTAATGAGATTTTCGTTTCTTATAAGGTTTATAACTACTGGTAGGTTTTGTATAATTTTTCTTAGCTTTCTTACTAGGGGCTTTAATTGGTTCTATTCCAAATTGTTCACAGAATGAACCTAATTCCTTTTTACTTTGAGTTACCTCATATTTAATTTTATTTTGTATTTTAAAATCGGTACAAATTCCTATTCCTGTTTCTATAATTTGGCTGGATATTTGACCAAAGGTTAGTACGGAGTAAGGAATTACCCCATTGCTCTTAGCCTTAATGGCCATTCTAACTTTTTCTGCTAATAATCTAGGCAATCCTGCTATGAATCGTTCTTTCCAATAATCGGCACCACCATCAGGTCGATTACATAATTTTGATAAAAACATATCTTTATACCAACGATAATCACTCATTGTAGGACAGTAAAGATTTGCTAATTGATCTGCAGCTCTATCCTGTATTTGAGCTGGATCTCCTACAAAGTGTTTAGTAATTGTATATAATAAAGTATTTACAGCATCTTCATCTCCTAAGACGCCTGTTGTTAGATCTAATTTTTTAGCTTCTAAGATAGCATGTTTTTCTTCAGGACTAATTATATTATCCCACCATCCTTTTAATTGTCCAGTAAAACCAGTAATTATTATTATAGCAGCTTTTTTATCTGTATTTTGACCTAATGTTTTAAAAGTTGTAGCTGCCATGGTCATCTCTTGAATAGTATTTAATATATTTTGTTCACTATGTCCATCTATATTCCATTCTATAATTGAGTTACCAGTGTAAGAACTGGATATCATATCCCTAGCTTCTTCAAATTGAAGATCCGGAAAACTAGGTCTAGGATAATAATTTCTAGTTCTTCCTTGATATCCCATGTGTTTTCTAATTCTATTTACCTCGTAACTGTCTTCATTCTTTTCTAATATATTTAACTGTGCTTTTGCTTTCCCATTAATAGAAAGATCAGATAATTTTTTCATTAAATCATCTATTAGTTCATCTTTATGCTTATGCACTTCCTTGAAGTTGTTCTTGAATAAGTTACATATTTTTGTCTGATTTTCTTGTCAGCATTTCTGTTTAATTATGCCCAAGATTTGTTTACTAAATAGTTTATGTCAAATAGGACTATCATATATATGCACTATTTTCCATAAACAATATGCAAAAATTTACTGATTTACAAGTTTCTCGAAAGTTTGCATAATATAATTTTTGGTGGGCACTGCTTGTATTTTTAGTAGTTAGGGTTTGGTCTCTGAATCTGTCTAATTTCTTTTATTTTTATTTTTCGTTATTGTTTTTCCATTTTTTAATTTAGTTCTTTAGTTGAAAATTAACATTCATCTTTTAAAGATGTTTTGTTTTTTTTGAAATGAAGAACCGTCAAGTTCAAGGCACTCATCAACAAAGAATAGCACTACTAGAGAGTGGTCGTATCTCTATGACATCATTGCATCACAACACAAATAAAGATGTGGTTTCTTATGTTGTGATGATAGCCTCTTCAGATAGGGTGAAGTAAAACTTTCTCTGAGCTCTAGCTCAGTACTCCAGAAGGGACTTAATTTTCGCATGTCTACTCAGAAGCAGAACAACTTCTAGAGTGCTGAGCTGGTATTCTCCATCATCTTTAGAAGTTGTTCTTGAGTAGGCATGCGGAAATTTTGTCCATAGAGTGTTGAGATGAAGAGGCTATCACAACATCAGCAGCCACTTCTTTCTTTGTGTTGTGATGTGATGTCATAGAGAAATGGCAAGTGCAACCTTGCTCCTTTCTAGTAATGCCATTCTTCATTGACGAGTGCCTTAAACTTGATGATTCTTCATTTTTAAAAAAAACTCTTTGAGAGATGAATGTTAACCGGCAACGAAAAAACTAAATTAAAAAGAAGCAAAACAATAATGAAAAAATAATAATAGAAATTAGATAGATTCAGAGATCAAACTCGAACTCCTAAAATACAAGCGGTGCCCACCAGTGAGTATAAACTTGTGTAACTAATTTTCAAGTATATTCAAGATCAATCTAATTAAATTTTTTGCTGATTATATATCATATCTTAAGTCATTATTGCTTGCAAATTTGATCTATATATTTTGAACAGGTATGGAAGGAGGAGCATGATTTAGTCTTATTGCGTGGAGTGTTGTGAAACATGGCATCCAAGGAAAAGTAGAGAGAAAACTAAAAAACTTTTGTATTGATAATAATGAGTAAAATTACAAAATGAGAAAGTTGAATACAAATGACTATAACAAAGCCTACATATAGGCTAACTAACTAAACTAACTAACTACTAACTATAGTAACCGGCTATATCTCAATAGCCTCCCGCAAGCTGGAACGTGTTTTCAACACTTCCAGTAGAGGTGGGAATAGGCCAGGCCGGCCTACGAAGCCTTAAGGCTTAGCTTATATAGGCTCAGGCTAGGCCAGCCTATTTCTTTAAATAGAGCATGCCAAGGTTTTTTTATAAGCCTATTTAGTCAAATAGGTCAGGCTACAAGCTATTAAAAAAACCTTATTAGCCTACTAGGGCGACCTATTTAAGCTAATATTAATAATGTTTTTAATAATATTATTATTTATATATTAAACTATATAGTTTCATTAAATTATATATTTATCATACATTTTAGTAGTTTAAGTTTATTAATCTACATTAGTTTTTCACATATATAAATATATTATTATAAACTAAAATTGAAATATGATGATATATATAGTTAAATTCTCTAAAATATCATATTAAATATCAAAAGGACGTTTGTTTATTAGTTCATAAGTATTTATAAAAATAAATATAATTATTTATTTAAATATGTTCATGTGAAATAGGCTTTTAAACAGGTTAACAGGCCACATTAGACTTTCAAAAGGCCAGGCTCAGGCCTAAAAGATAAGCCTATGATAGGCCACAGGTCAGACTCAGACCTTTGATTTTTTCGACAGGCCAGGCTTAGGCTTAGCAAAGCCTAGCTCGGCCTAGCCTATTCCCACCTCTAACTTCCAGCTTGGGATGACTAATACAAAAGTACATCAAAAGAAAGGAAGATACAGTGAAAAGTGCCGGAAAACATCGGCTAAAACGACAACTTAAGGACAAGTAGTAGTGCTTAACCACCATAAGGAAGAAACACAACCCATCAAAGCCAACTAAGGGAAAAAGCTTAATCAAACCAACAAGTAGAAACCATAACTCATGGCTAAACCACTCGAAGGAAGCAACAAATCAACGCTTAACCACAATAGGCAGAAGCAAATCAACAAAGCCAATTAAGGCACAAAGCTTAACCATCAAGAGCACTCAACTCCATCACTCAAGACAGAAGCACAACAAAGATTGTCGGAAGGTCTGATGGCTACGAAGTAAAGCAACAATACTGAAGTTGTGCTAAAGGTAATTAGCACATCAAATGACCAACAAATCGACGAGACAACGACCAAATAGCGTGGTTGATGGCTAGAGAATGAAGCAACAAAACCAATGTTGTGCTCAAGATGAAATAACACATCATAAAACTAGCTAGTCAATCCAAAATCAATCAAATGCAACCATCTAATCACTATAGACAGAAGCCAAAATCAAGCCATAAAAGGCTAATCACCAACAAAAAGTATATCACCAAAATATCCATCAAATACTTGGAAGCATACTGTTTAGAAAGATTTCAGCCAATGGATGTTGTTGTCTACTATCTAATAGCTTGCAGAGACAACAAAGAAACCTGAGTTACTAAAATATATAATTCCAACTGCGTCGAATCGGGATCAGTAGCATCATCCATCAACTAGGAAAAATAGGAACCAATTATTTCAAACCATAAGCTTCAAACAATAGCCTCTTAACAATCAACAACAAATTTGTTTACTTCCACTGTTTAATAAGAAACTTGTTTCGGCCAGCAAATCCAGGAATAAGGTATGATGCTTCATCTATACCATACACATGCTTCTTCATATGTGGCACAAAATATATCTAGAATTGTGTGGTATCAAAACTACAACAGAAAAATCAACTCATATCCAGTGCAAAAGAAACTTGCAGTAAGTGAATCAACTATAAAATCATCAATTGCATCATATACTTCCAGTAAATCAACTGAACTCCATTATATCAATTGTAAATATCAACTCAAATTCATGGGAATTACACTTCTTTGAGATCAAAATTCAAAGAGCATAACCAGCTAAAGTAACAATTAGATGTGTATGTGAAAATAGGCTCCGTGGGTCCAAGGTTCCAAAGACAGAGAAATCGGAATTAAACAAACTCAAATTACTCTACTGCACCAAGATTAGCATCAAACTAAGGCCTCAAATCCAAATTGAAAGATCACAACTATGAAATCTTAGGAAATCAAAAATTCAAACCAGTCTTAGAAAATCTTCACCAAATTTTCCATGCATGTGTGTGTATATATTTATATATAGACCTGAATCACCATTTCTTCATCTATACCAATAGACTATTTTACTCATATCATTTTATTTTATCTTCACCGTTTGATTCAGATTTAGGTTTTTCGATTTTCTCAACTCCGGTGAAACTCTGACCTTCTCACCTCACAAATTTGAGAGCATTCTTACTCTCTAAGGTACATTAATTTACTTTATATCGTGTCTCACTTTAATTTTTAGTTTTAGTTTTTAGACCTGAACCCGTCCATATTAAGACCATAACTATTGAGATTAGATAGGGTTGTCCCAAAGCATTGAAACAAAATTATAATGTGATTATTCAATTATTATTGAAAATTGTATTATTATGATGAGTTACATGAACCAGAAAATGACATTTATTACAAGAGAATGCTATACATGAAAACATTTGCAGATATCAGAGAACTCATTCGCCGATAGCAGCAAGGCTGCAGTAATGCATAAGAGCCATCCGATTAAAATTTAAGAGGAAGTCTTAATTGGGTACAACTTCAACACTTATCATTTGGACACACTCACATATTTTTAGAAAATTAAAATATAATAGGTTGGATTAATGATAGTTAATGTGACTTAATTATTTATCTTTAAATTTTTCTTTTTAATGTGTGTGTGTCCAAATATTATTGATTTGAAGTTGTGCCTATAATAGAATTGCTCTCAATTTAATGGCTCAAATTATTTTAACCAAAAAAACACAGTTTTTAATTTTGACAGTTCAATCTAAAATTGACGGTCAAGATTAAAAACTGTGTATTATTAGGTGTATTAATTACACCAACAAATTATGATCCCACTTCATTATGGACTCAATTATCTCTCCATCTTACAAACAGTGTTTATATAGGCTCTATTTGACAAAAATAGCGGATGATTGATAAACTAGTTTATGGCTGATAGCTTATAGTTTATAGCTGATGATTGATGACTTATGACTGATAAGCTGATTGAAGTGTTTGGTAAAATTGGCAGTTCAACTGACTGGTAAATGTAAAATGACAAAAAGGCATATAAAATCTCTTATGACAAATCATTATCAAATTTATATCAAATTAATAGTTAAGATATTTCAAATTTAGTTATTCAAATTTAATATATCTTTTATATATTATTAGTTTTTTTATATCGAATTAAATTTTATTCTTTGAAATTTTATTTAAATTTATTTTCATTTCAATTATTATACTTTATATAAAAAATTAAACATTACGTTTTTTAGGTTTTTATAACAAATACATAAAAGATAAATCAAATGTAATAAAAAAAACTGTGACAATTTAGATAAATGCATCTTTTATAGTAATAAATACATGAAAAATCTTGACAAAAAAAAAACATGAAAAATAAATCAAAAGTACTAAAATGAAGGGGTGAATGATAATATATATAATTATGTACGACGCGTTGTAAAATTTGTTACGGAAAACAACTTTTTTTATATTTATGCATAACAACGTTTTAAAAGGAGGTATAACAACAACTAAAAAAGTAAGTACAATATAGTAAAAATAATAATGAATAGGCTAGCGTAAAAAAAAGGGTACGAAATTTACCTATTTTATTTTAAATTGTAATAATATATTTTTAACGATAAAAATGAATTTAAGATAAAAGTATATAAGGGTCAAGTTGGAAGAAAATATGATAAGCTATAAGCTCATAAGCTACTTGAATTAGCTTATGAAAAATAAGCTATAAGCTAGTAAAATAAGCTATAAGCTCATGGTAATATAACAGTTACCAAACAGGTCTTTTAGCTTATAAACTATAAGACATAAGTTAAAAGCTAGCTTATATGTCTTGCCAAACAGACCCATAGTGTGAAGGGTTCAAATAACACATTATAACATCGTATTAGAGTATTAATTTTAATGTTCGATCTTAATTTAATGAATATGAATTATTTAGTAATATTTTAGTGAAGATAATAATATATATTTTTTCGATTACTCTCGTAATATTTTTTATTTGATTTATCCCTCTGTAATATATATTTTTTTGAATTGCTCCATGTATTATCTTTTTATTTGATTTATCCCCATAAGTGATGACATGTCATGGTCAATGAGGGGAGTAAACCAAAATTCGCTAACATTATATGTGCTAAATGACGGATTCTTAAGTCAACATATCAATTAGGGGGGTAAATTATCAAATAAAAAAAATATTACAAATGGGTGAAAATAAGAGGGAGAAAATAAAAATATTTATGGCACCACCTTTTTAAAATAGGGAAATTTACTTTCCTCCTAAATTCCTCTTTTTTGGTTTTCACCCTCTGATTTCTAAGGGAAGGGGACCCTAGTATTCCAAAGTTTGAGGAGAGTTTTATGAGGGATCGAACCGTGGTCTAAATCCCTCTTTAAAAAAAATAATAAAGAATCGTTTCAATTGTTTTTCTGCTTTTTTTAAACGGAAAATGATTTTATTTATAAGAGGAAAAAGTACACGAGGTACTCTACGCATACCGGTAGGAGAAATACAGATAGGACCATATCCATACAAAAAGTACACCAATTAAATACATTACATTTAATCGGCAAAAATCAAAATACCCATCCAAATTAATGAACTATACAATCAAAAGAATTATATATGAGCAAAGTCACAATAAGGTGGCTGAAATGGGTGCATGGGTGGATGTGGGAGTGGGACCTAAAGTGGAGGAGGGATTCCATTGTTTGGGAGGCGAATTTGCGGGGTGAGCTCATGGAGGATCTGAATTCCATGCAAATCCCAAATGCTCAAGATTTTTTGTGTTGGAAGCATGAATCTAATGGAATTTCTCCATCAAATCGGTTACTCGGTTTTGGAGCAGCCTCTGGGGCTGAAATTGTTCCGCCGGTGGTACATAGCTTTGTCTTGGCTAAGGTGTGGAAGTCTTGGGCACCTTTCAAACCATAAGTGTCTTCTCATGACAATTACTTCAGAATAGGATCCCGTCACGCCAAAACCTCTTAGGAGTTTGATTACATATATTAACAATATTGTTTGTGTGTTTTTTGGAAATTCAGTTGAGTCAATGGAACACCTGTTCTTAACTTGCAACATTTGCTCTATGGTGTGGTACTCCATTTTTAGGTGGTTAGGGGTACAAAGTGCTTTGTTTGGGGGGATAATAGGTTTGTTTGAGTTCTTACTATGGATGGGTATTGGTAGGAAGGCTTACTTAGGGTGGTTGTTAATTTGGCATGCTGTTATTTGGTCAATTTGAAACTCTCGGAATGACTTAATCTTTGATGGGGAATCTTCATATCTAGTCCAAAACCCCGCACCCCCTTGCTCTCTTTATGAGTGAGAGGTGCAACCTACTTTGTGTTAGAACAATTAGAGTCATGTGTGGTGGTGCTCCTGAGCCTTGGTGATCTTGGAGGGGTACGTTGGCTTTCTTTTTGCTTTCTCTTCTTGATTTCTTCTTTTTCTCTCTTCTTGGCCATCAGATGTTTTGGAATTTGATGGCTCTAAATCTAGTTATGATCGCCAGAGGAGTTTTCTATCTTTGAACTTTTTGTATTTTTTTTTTTGGCTCGATAATTCTTGTACTCCCTTTTGTGGACTTTTTTGGTGTAACCATATATTATTTCTTATATATATATTTGCCATTAAAAAAAAATATCTTTTTTTTAATATATAGCCATTTATACTAGTTTTATGAATGTTTTAGCTTATATTTTAATAGAGAGATGCTATTTATTAAGAATGATTTAAGAGAAGAAATGCAAGAATAACACATGGCAATATCTTATAGGATGATGTTATTTTAATCTCATCTTTTAGTGAAAATCATGGGGGTAGTTGATGTAAACAAATGTGGAGATTCATTCTTGCAATTCTTCTCTTTAGTTGATGAATCCAATTTTTTTTTTTTAAAAAAAAAAATCCCTCTTTTTATTTGACGCAAAAAAAAAAATTCCCTCTTAAAAAATAATAATAATAAAGAGCCATTTCTTTTTCTGTTCCCAATATGACTTTTATAAAATACCATTCAATTAATGTAGTCATTTGTAAAGTCATTTTCCCTTATTCTAAATTCCTTTTTTAGAAAACAATAAAAAAGAACCGTTTCTTTTGTTTTTCTCCATTTGACTTTTTTTTTTGGATTAATTCTCCCATTTGACTTATCCAAAATAAGAATAATATCATATTTTTATATTATATAGAGTATTTTATTTATTTTTTACTAAAGTATTCCATGATTATCTTTATTTTAGTCAAAAATAAGTATATTATTATAGTATTTTTTTATCAATAAAAATATAATTTTGCTCCATGCATGTGTGTATATATATTTATAAGAGGATTGCTATATTTTACGGATGTAAACATACGAAAATCGACGAAGCGAGAAATCAACTAACCATACAAGGGTAGTATGGTACATAGAAAGTATGTAATGGATATATTAGTAATTTCAACTTTAAAACAGTGCAATTCTTGTGTTTCTTGCTCTCAATTTTCGTAAGAAACAGCATTAGGCTATTTATAAATAGACCTGAATCACCATTTCTTCCTCTTATCATTTGATTCAACTTTAGGTTTTTCGGTTTCTCAACTCCGGTGAAACTCTGACCTTCCCGTCTCACAAATTTGAGAGCATTCTTACTCTCTAAGGTATATTAATTTACTTTATATTGTGTCTCACTTTAATTTTTAGTTTTAGTTTTTAGACCTGAACCCGTCCATATTAAGACCAAAACTATTGTGATTAGATAGGGTTGTCCCAAAGCATTGAAACAAAATTATAATGTGATTATTCAATTATGATTGAAAGATTAGTTTTTTAAAATGATTTATGGATTCAATGAGTTTCTTTTGAAATGGCTCGTGGATAGATTTGATTTTCTAATGGATTATAAATGGATAAATTGATTGTTTTAATATCATTCTCAATTTGATTTCAAAGGCTAAACAAAATTGATATATACAGACACAACATACAAATCAAATATGCCTTAAAAAAATTACAAATCAAATATGTTAAATCTGTCCTGATTATGAAATAATGATCTTTTATGATTTTGCATTAAAATATATTTAACAAGGTTTACATTCTAGTTATTTTTTTATTTTTTTTAAAGATTTATTGGTTTATGATTAGACCTACTCTTATTGGTTTATGATTAGACCTATTAAAGAGTGTTTTTTCATGGAAATATTTGCTGTTAATCTCATTTGGTTAATCAATAACAGGTTTGGGGTTGGTGATTTTGATCGGAAAGAGTGTGTTTCCGACATAAAGCAGAAGATTCATGAAGAAATCAATGGGTACGTAATAATATGATTTTCCATTAACATGCATATGTCACATATTCTAATTTAGTTTTTATTTTTATTTATGCAAGAACTTGTCTAGTTAATTTTCAAGTATATTAAAGATCAATCTAATTAAATGTCTGTTTTCATTGACAAACTCAAGATGGTGGGGATAAAAGAGAAAATAATTCTAAAAATCTATGAACAACTCATACACATTTTGGATCTTCCTAAACATTATCAGGTTTCTTTTTTCCAATGCATAATTTTCTTAAAATTTAAACAACCCTGGATGTGTTATCTTTAGATTCACAATGCATAAGCTTTCATATTTTTATTTTTTATTTTTTTTTGTAAGTGTTGATCAATGAAAATAGTATGGATGTGTTGGATCCGTATTTGATTGATAACTTTATGTTTTAAGTAGGGAGAATCAATTACATATAAAAGCAACACATCTAAATCATCTTGGTTGGAACACATATAAAAACTTATCTATGTGAATGAATTTTAGACATAAGTTTTCACATTTTTTAAGAATAAGTGTTGATCAATGAAGATGGTATAAATGTGTTAGATCCGTATTAGATTGATAACTTTGTGTTTTAAGTAGGAAGATTTAATCAAATATGGAACCAACGCATCTAAACCATATTTGTTGATTAACACATATCCAAGAAAATATAAAAACTTATGTAGATTTTATTTCTCTGATATATGTTTTTGCATTGAAGTTTTATACACATGTAAGTGATGTTATCATCTCAGAGTCAACACTAAAATTCTGTATTATAAGAACAATGTAATTTCTAATGCGTGGCAAAAAGAGTTATCCATAAAACTCAACGTGTTAAAACAACAGGTTTGTGCATATAATCATATTCTTTGATTAAATGCACATGCCTGTTGTTTTAACGCATTGAGTTTTTTGGATAATTCTTCGTGCAACGCATTAGAAATTACAACGTGGAATTTTAAAGTTGACTCTGAGATGACAACATCACTTACATGTATATAAATCTTCAATGCAAAAACATATATCAGAGAAATAAAAAAACTAATATAAAATTAATTAGAGTAAAAAAATAGCTATTATTAATCAATTTTATTTTTGTTGATCTTTGGAAGGACACAAAAAAAAATATAGTTTATTTTGCACAACTAACAAATTAATTTGTTCATTCATTTTACTTGATCATTACATTCATCCAATGCTATAAACGAGTTCAGTGATTTGAGTATTTTTATTTATTTATTTATTTGTCTCTTATAATTAAAACTGAAAGGGAGTATTTTATTTTTTTATTATTTTTTTGGTACAAAGGAGTATTTTATTTTGATTATTATACAACAATACTTATCTTGTCTTATAAACTGCTTGCTTTTTTAGGGCTGATATTGGAATATAAAAAAATGATATAAGTATTGACACACTATGCACTTCATTAGAATTTAGTTTTTTTTACTGTAATAGTTGGCCGCAGTAATGCACAAGAGTTGTTCGATTTAAATTTAATGGTTGAGATTGTTTTAATAAAAAAATAATTTTTAATTTAGCTTGTTCGATCAAAAATCGACAATTGACATTGAAAATTGTGCATTAATTGAAAGTAAATCCTGATCCAACTTCATTATGGACTTCATTATCTCTCCTTCTCACAAACACACCATCCGATGTGGCAGGGAAAAAAAGTACTCCCTCCGTCTCAAATTATAAGAAAAAAAATTATTTTTAAGAATAATTTTTTCTTATTCTCATAAAATTAGATGCAAATTATATTTAATTTTTTCTCTCTCCCCTTTTCTCAATAAACAACCACCAATAAAAATTGTTTTTACATCTTCCTATGCAACTTATTACAAGGAAAACCCACAAAAACATATTTCAAATTATAATATTTTACTTTTTCTTAATATAAGGGTGATTTTGTTTTCTTCTCTGATAATATGAGACGGGGGGAATATTTCTTCACAAACACGAAATTTGAAACCTCTAATTTTTTCTATTATGTTAGTCTCATATTGTAATTATTATACTCATTTATTTACTTTTATTCTTTCTTCGTACTTTTTTTTTCTTCTTTTTTTGCCATCCGATCTTAATTTAATGGTGAAAATTCTTCAGTAATATTTTAATGAAAATGTAATATAAACCGACCAATCAAATCAATATCAAAAAAATTATGATTTTTGTTTTGTTAAAAAGGATAAATATCTAAGTTATTGAATGTTAAAATTTGTCTTTTAACTTATAACAAAGCTTATACTATCTTTTGAGTTATAAGTTGTCATAAAAATCATCTTTAGAAATATAAAGTTAAAACAAAGCTTATTCATTCATAGACCAAAATTGCCAAAAATCGTAAAGGATAAATCTTTAAACGTTAAAGTTATTGATTGAATTTGCACTTGATCAAATCTAATTTGACAATTTGAAATTAACAAACACCGCACAAGACGGAAAAACAAAACAATGCCGGTCCAAGATGACGAACAATACGACATCGCACAATAAGATGACGAAATCACAAAATAAAAAACTAAACATATGTGAAAATCACTTATTTGAATAAAAGAACGGAGAAAAAAATTCAAAGGTGATTTTAATTCAAAAATTAACCCTAAACCACCCCTCCTTATAGATGAAGAAGAGGAGAAACTAGACTAAAAGAAAAAGTGGACGGCTCTGAAAAAGAGACGAGACACGATTCACATCCTTGAATATACCCAATTGAAGCATTGTTGTGAATTAATCCATATAGGCTGAGTTACTTGCTTGACAAGTAATTCATGTGTCGGTTACTTGATGTTGAAATTAGTTAGTTAATTTGTTGAGTAAGTTGTGTAACAAATAATCAGTTTTTTAGTTAGTTTGTGTTTAGTGTGTTAGTTGGTTGAATTACTTGCAATATAAGTAATCATTCAATGTAAATTGTAATCAATCAAGTAAATAAAATTTTTTATTGGGGGTTGGATAACTCAACTGGTTTGAACTAAGGGTTAAATGAGTTAAGGAATAAAACGAGCAGAGTTCAAGTCCTAGTAAAGGAGGAAAAAAAAACTAACATTAAAAACTCACGAAAGATCAGTAGCAGAAACCAATAGAACAAAGAGAAGTAGCGAAAAAGCAATAAAAATGCTAGTAGTGTAGAAGGTCATGAATGCATGGAGGTGAACAAAGTTAACAATAACAGGCATGAAAACGATGAACAAAGGTGATGGAGGCCGGGAATCAAAGACGTAAGACAAGGTAGAAAGTGAGACCGGGAAGAACGTGGAATATTTGTTTTGGTCAAGTAGTATAGTGGTTAAAACTTCACTTTTGATAATAAATAAGTCGAAGTACCAGGGTTCGAACTCCAGTTCTACATATTATATGCAATTTCCGTACCAACTAAGCGGACAGAACCAAAAAATATTGACATTCGATAAGCTACCTTGCAAGAATTGCTAAAACAAAACAATAAAGAAATGATGTTCAATCATAGGCCAATAATTATTTCAATTGTAGCAACTGTCTTATTCTTGCTTTTGGACCACTAACAAACTAGCAAGAAAAAAGTCTTCACAAAATAAAAAATTGTATCAAAACCAAACCATAAAGTACCATTGGGCCAAGTGAACAACAATGTGTTTTCACAGATTTTGAGAAAAAGCCCTTTGCTGAAAACAAATAATCTAAGAAAAGCTGCAACCCTTAACTAATTAAGGACAAAATTTTGGATCCCATTGATGCACCAAATCTTGCTGTCACATTGTTCCACCAGGGTAATTAGCATACAATTGTTTCTGCATAAAAAAAAATTTAATTATCAGCAAGCAATAGAGGAGAAATCTCAGAAAAGAACCTTTTCACATTGTATAAATTTCATTACCTGCTTGATCATATCACGGACAGCGTCTTCGAGTAAACCATGATTAGAGATTCCACTGTTTTGAAACTTCATCTGGTTGTTCATCATATATGCCTGTTGTGGTTTGAATGACGGCCCTTCTGTCAGCTCCGTGGTACGATCACGCTTCATTTGTACCGAATCACAATAATTATAGTCCAAGTTTTCTTCTGATTCAACAGAATTCGCAGCAGGAACCATAGAGCCTATTGAACTTCCAACCACATGAGAAGAATGGTAGCTTCCATCATGATTATTATGATTGTTATTATCCCAACCTTGAAATGGCACATTATTGCAGAACTCATGTGCTTCTGGATGAGGCATAGCAGCATTTTGGTTATCCTTATGAGATGCAGAACCATGGACGAAACCTTCTCTTGGAAGATAAGAGTTTGTTCCAGGTAATTGCATAGTGTTCGACCAAATACCGTTGCACCTTCTGTTTTCAAGTACTGGGAGAAACTGCGAATTCTGAGAGGCTAAATTTTTGTATCCTTCAGCTACTTGTTTCCCTTGCGGATTCGATTCTAGAATCAAGGCATTGTTTGAGCAACTCATTGTTACTTTCGGTTTATAATAATATGGAAGCTTATTGGTCATGTTTTGAATATTAGGACTAACAGTAATACCTTTACTGTGAAACAATTGATCAAGCCCTGCAGAAGAAATCGGCATTGTTTGAACATCATTCAGATTGTCGCGAGTTATGGCCGATTGGAACTTTAGCTGATCATGTGTTGAGTTGTTTAAACTATGTGTGTGATTCAGCTGAGAAATTCCAGAAGAAGAGAATCCATGCATATTCACATTAGTAGGAGTGTTGAATAGCAGATTCACATTGCTACTCATACTACTACCAGATGCATAGGATCCGAAAGGATTGTTATGAAACTGTGTAGAGCCACCAAGAGAAGTCATTTTTGAATAGGATGTAGCCGAAGAACTACCTAACAGTGCTGCCATATTAGCTTGTTGGTTTTCTCCCTCGCTAATTCTTTTCAGATAGAGTCTATATTTCTGCAGAAAATTCAAAAATCCGTAAGTTTTCCTGAATCAAAAGACTTGATTGAAGGTGTGTCCGGTGTCCAACACTGACACAACACCAACATGTGATTACATTCAACTTTTCAAATCATTAGTTGTGTCGATGTGTTAGTCTTGTGTTTGTGTCTATGTCCGTGTTTCATAACTTATAAAGCTAAAGCAATAAAAGGCTTGATTGAATGTGTGTCCGGTGTCTTACACTGATACAACACCGATATGTGGTTACATTAAACTTTCAAATCATTAGTTGTGTTGTTGTGTCAATCTCATGTCTAGTGTCCGTGTCTATGTCAATGTTTCGTAACTTATTAAGCTAAAGCATAATCGATAAGAATAAATACCTGAAGATGGCTAGCCACATTCTCCCTTGTAAGCTTTTCAACATTCATCAAGTCAAGAATCTTTTTTGGCACAGCTTCTGCAAGAAATGTTATAACATCTATCATTAGAATCACAGTTTAGTATCGAAAAACTTCATAGCATGACTAAACATATGTAATGATCATAGCTTGATAAAAATTATGATGAGAATTGTTTTTGCATTGAAGAAAGAAGGGAGAACTTACTGTCAATGCCTAATTGATTAACAGCACCAACAAACTTGCGGTGTAAGGCAGGGGTCCAAACAACTCGAGCCTTCTTTTGCGCGGTTGGATCATCAGTGTCATCATCCTCATTGTCATCATCAGCATCATCTTCATTCTTTTCTTTCCTTTTTCTAGATGGCCTTTCATTTTGATCAGAATTTCCTGTCAAAGCAGAATCAATTCCATTTCCGCTATCAGAATTTGGCGCGTCATTGTTGCTTCTTTTGGTACTCTTCTTCTTCCTGATTACATGCTGCCAAATGGTTTGCACCTCTTTCAGTATAACAGGTTTCAGCAGATAATCACAAGCACCATGAGTAATTCCTTTAAGCACCATCTTCGGATCATCATTTGCCGAAAACACTGAAATTAAAACACATTGTAATGTTAATACATTTTTCACACTTTACAGGAGTCGGATCCGAGTAACAGTTACAACATAAACAAATAACATAAGATTGAAGAATTGCATAACTTACTTATGACAGGTAAGTCCATCTCAAGTCCAATAAGCTCAAGCAGCTTAAATCCATCCATATCAGGCATATGAACATTGCTTATTACTAAGTCAAAATTGTTCTTGTTTTCTCTCAACAAGTTCAGCGCCGTTATCGCGTTTTGAGCAGTGGTTACTGCAACAAATTAACAACCATAACTAAAATAAATATCATTCTGTATGAGAAAATTGCAGATAAATCATCTTCATATGATACATTGCTGATTACATAAAATCTAATGAATTAATCCAATGATTTGGATGTGATCATATATATCTTTGAAATCCAAGTAACAACAGAAGATCACAAAAGATTAGACACACAAAATAATTTTTTAAAATATTTGAACTTTAAAAACCAAATCATGTCTAATATCTCTTAAAGAATCAAAAATGTTATCAATCAAATATAATTTAGTCAAACCTAAACAATATCAAAGAAAATTTAAAACTAATCTAATTGATTCTGATTCATACAATGGTTCAACTTCATAGATAATAATCTATAATCTAATCTAACATATATACATAAATATACGTATCTCAAAAACTTAGAGTATACCCTATGATCAAGATTTATCACATAAAAAACCAAAAAAACAAAATCAAAAACCAATTTTTAATATTTGAAAAATAAATAAAACAACATAGTACTAACCATGGTATTGACATTTGAGGAGAAGTTTTTCCAAAATCTTGAGACATGTTCTATCATCATCAACAGCAAGAACACGCATTCCGATAGGAAAAGTATCTCTAAGATCATTCATCTTATGATCTTCCAAAACCCAGAAGAGAATCTATGAAAAAAATGATTTTTAAGAGAGAATGACTGAAAATATTGGTAAGAATGAGAATTTTTGTTATATAGAATGTTGAACTCTATAAGTAGAAAAAATAAAAGTAGAATGAAAATGAAACTATAGACAGTGAAAAACGTGTGATACAAGATTATTATGGTATTGGTGAAGTGATTATGAACATTCCATTTTTGTTAGATAACCATAATCAGAATTCAAAATTTGATGTGATGAAAAAAGAGAGATTTTTTGTTTTGATAGTGTGACTGATTGTGGTATTATGATGAGAACAAAATATTAAGAATGTTTTTATGGTTGTTTGAGAAAGAGTATCTTTATAATTATTTTCTTGATTTTTTATTTTTGAAGCAAATTATTTTCTTGATTCTTGCCATAAATGTTTGAAAGCTGTAATTAATTGTCTAGCCGTAATTTACTCTCAATTTTTTTTTAGGACAGCTCATCGAAATTTATTCTTAAATGTTAAGATTTAAGTGTTTACATCATCTAAAATTTTTGTATATTTATTTTGTTACTAGGAAAAAAAGAACAAAAAACAACTAAATAACGAAAAGAGAAAAAAAGACTATAGTATGTGAATCCAAATTTCCCCATAGTTAGTAAAAAGAAGGTTTGATAAATTTGGTGGGTGCGCGAAATCAAATTTCTGCATTGTTAGTAAAGAGAAAGTGCACGGTAAAGTTGGTAGGTTTAAGCGAAACTAAATTTTCTCATTGTTAATTAGTAAAGAGAAAGTCGGTAAATTTGGCTAGATGTGAAACCAAATTTCATCCGGTAAATTTGGTGGGTATGCGAAACCAAATTTCGGCATAGTTAGTGAAGAGAAGATTCGGTAAATTTGGCTGGTATGCGAAACCAAATTTTCGCATTGTTAGTAAAGAAAAAGTTCAGTAAATTTAGCGGGTAAGCGAAACCAAATTTTCGCATAATCAGTAATGAAAAGATTCGATAAATTTGGCGAGAAGATGTGTGGACCGGGAGATTCATGTTAGAAGAAACGCCAAAATTTGCTAAGAAGTAAACACACATAATTTTTTTTAATCGATAATTATATGTAAAAAAAGAGAAATATTTAATTTAAAGATGTATTTCATCATAGAAAGTTTTTATTTATCAGTTTTAAATATTCTATCACAAAAAAGAAACATCTTTAAATTTATAAGTTTACTTGACACTACGAAAATTGTAGTATTAAGCGCTTTTTTGTAGTAAATATACCACAAATCAACTATACTTCTGCTGAATTGTAGTAATTATTTTTTTGTATTTTTAACAGCTTATATCATTATTCACTTGTCTTAGTTTATCTAACTTTTTGCATTTGTGTAGTTTTTTGTATGCCAACTAGTAGGCAAAAAATATTTTTATTTTTAGATGAAGTGATAAATAATATCACTAATTAAAATTCACACACATTATCAATCTAATTTATTTGTTGTCAACAAATATAAAATTTATTTATGGAAATATTTGTAATTTTATTATTACTTTGTTAATTACTATACTTAATGATAATTTTCAATTTTCTTGAATGGCAATAAGTAAATGCTTTAAATTACGTATTTATTTATGATTTAATTAATTGAGACAGTAAGGAAATCTATCATCTTGAAGAAGAAAGTAAATATTCTTTCACCTTAATTAAAGCATTTTCTTTTTTTCTTTTTTACCAAAATTAAAGCATTTTAGTTTATCAAAAAAAAAATTTAAAGCATTTTCTTTTATTTTTTTTTAGTAAAATTGATGCCTTTTTTGGTCTAGTAATGCATTTTCTTTTGTGTTTTTTTTTTCTTTACAATATTTTCTTTTGTTTCTACAAATAGGGAAAATGGATACAATTACAGGTAAGTTTCTTAATCAAGTTCAAATTTAACTTATTTATTCTACGAACTTAATTTTGATTTCAAATCCGATATGTTTAGTTTATCAATCAAGCTCATCAAATTAATTATTAAATATAAATAAAAAAGTATGAATTATTAAATCAAGTTTTTAATTGTTATTTTTAAGTTAATTTTGGTTCATTGTTACCCCACCCATATTCTAGAATTATGTACCAACAACTCCTTGAACAAATTAACAAATATCAAAGTATTTTCGAGCATAAAAATCTGAAAACAGTCATGAGAATTGAAATGGAAAAACACTCGATATTAGGGTGGAGGTACACTTGACGCCTATATAGGACATTGAAACGTAGCGAAATACACATATTTAGAGAATGAAAAATAATAAAACAATGAAAGACAGGTTGTTAGTGTTTGATTATCCAAACCAAATAACTTTTAGTTAACTAATCATCTATTAGTTGAATGCCCATTATAAGTTGACTCCTGTCTGTGCCCTTTGGAGTGCAAAAGTTTGTATCATTAGAAGATGTCCCTTTGTTTATTAGAAATGTTTCTATCATACTGGCCCTATGGCTCATATACTTAATTAATTAATCAGAGGTGCTTTAATTAATTAATCCATCTACAATCCTATTACACCTTTATATATTTTTAATCCTCCGTACCAATAGATACAAACAAACGTTTAAGATGAAATTGGTTTAAATAATAAGAGTTTTGAACATTTTAAATAGATGTTTATATGAAGAGTAGTCACCGTCAAATGGCAAAATTTTGTATCAATAATATGATTAAAAAAAATGTGTAATAACTATATACACCCTAGGTCCGAAATTATATATACCCACTTTATCTTAAAATAATTGTTATAATTTGACTTTTACATATGTCGGTAGATAACTTTTACCTTAATATTTTTCGCTATTTGTTGTTAGCAAAAATTATAAATAAAAAATAATATTTTAAAAATATTTATTGAGATAAATCAAACAACATTTTATATATTAATTTGTCTTTGTATATTAGTCATGTTTTTTTGACACAACCTAAATATATTGTGACACTAATTTGGAAGGAGGAAATTACTTTGGAGTGAAAAAATATTCTAAATTAGTAAGTAGTGTACAATACCAATGAAAACATTATTATTTTCTTCTATCATAATATATTTACATTTATTACTCTTCTTTCAATTCATTTTTCTTGCTTGTTTCATTAACAAGATAATTTATTTTTTTTAATGAGGTTGAGGATAGAACTCAAGACCTACCTTAATTATATTTCTAATTTTTTTGTCAAATTGACAAAATGACTTATGATTTAAGATAAAATAAAAGTAAACAATACAAAATACAATAGCAAGCAAGTCTCAAACTCTCAATGCAAATTGTAACAAAAAAAATAAAAACTCTCAATGCAAATATCCAAGACCAAAGTCAAACAAAAATAATCTAATACCAAATCAACGCAATATCAACTCCTGGTGCAAATAATGCAAAACACTTAAGTCAAGGATCTCGAATGTGTCCACCAGTGATGTAAATCTAATTTGAATTAATAATTTATTTTTTTTACTAAATAAAAGATATTCATTCATTCAAATTGATAAGAGTACATCGATGCAATACAAATTCAAAATCGCTAAAAACAAAAAGGATGAATCTGCGAACAAACTCACAGCATCCGTGTTAATAGCATAAAACAGCACATTGCATAAGCCCATATATTTGACTATATTGAAGTTTCCGGGATATCCATACCTCCGGATCTGTAGCGTTGATGGCACAAAAGTCATTGATTTGATCTGCACTGGATCAACTTTAATCTTTCAACCTGAAACAAATGAACACCGCACCAAGACAGGACAACAATATTCCGCACTAAGACGGGACAACAATACTATCAAAACAAATGATGAAATCAAGAAAACAAATGAATGAAATACTAAATATATGTGAAAATCACACTTATCTAATTTGAATTAATAATTTAACATTTGATTTGAACCATCTATTTGAGATCAATTAATTTAATATATATTCTAAAACATTATCCATGGAAAATAGATTCTAATAAAAGATATCGAAGTTTTGAGATTTCTAAATAGTTCACACATAGATCACCCAAAATGCATGTAATAATCCGCGATAGTTTTTACGATTCAAACATAAACCACCAAATAATTGAGCATGTTTCACGGTGTTTTTTAGTATAATTATCAACACAATGTAATATTATCCATTGTGAGAAGTCTCTTTTGCGATATCCCTCTAAGATATCTTCAAGGAAACAATTTTACAAACAAGATCATACCAAGAATACTTTATAGGAAAATGCTAATCAATGTCTCCGAGATACTCTTTAATCATCTTAAATAGTAAGTTTTTGTGAAAAATTTATGAAAATGTGTGAAGTGATCAACACATTGAAAATTAAAATGTTTCACTTTTGCATATATTATTTTCTTAAATGTAATGCTTAAAAAATATTTCGGGAGCATTCGTTAGCAAGACCCTACTTAATAAAGCTAGGATATGCTATCAAGATCATGATCACCGTTTGATTGTAAAAACATAACCAACAATGTTTGTCCAAGTCCACCGATCCATTGTGTTTTTCTGAAGAGGATTGCCATATAGCACGAAATGTGTAACGCACGAATTGGTACGACAAGTTTATTTACAAGTTTTCATTTTTTGAAGCACAAATCATTTACAAGTTGTTTTATCTTTTAATCGGTGCTAGCTTATACTATCCATATTTTAAAATAAAACAAAAGCCTAGTTACATGTATATAAACATCAAGAAAAGTCAAACGGTGATAAAATCTTAGGCTTAAGTACTGCAACACGTATTTCATTGTCTGACAATTAATGGAAATCAACAATCCACGAGTAATAGTAATAGTAATGTTAAGAAAATATTCGTTGGATTGTTGTAATTTGAGTTCTTTTCTCACAATGATTCAACTCCAAATGATCTATTTAGTCTAACAAATGTGTTTGTTTGTGAGAAATCACACAAATTTCTTGACACTACTATTGCTTGTGGATTGTTGATTTTCATTGGTTGTCAAACAGTAAATTTTGAAAATGTATCTCATTGTCATATTTATCTCTAAATATATCGAAATTGTAAATACATCTTCAATATTTTATATAATAGTAATTTAATTATGACTAAATTGACCAACAAATAATACATTCGAAGATTAAATTGACTACATATAAAAACAGACTCAATGACCAAAATAATTAATAAAATAAAATTTAGAAATTTGTTATAATTTTACTCCCTCCGATCCTATATATAAATTGTTACTTTTTAAATTCATTATAGATTTGATGTATTTAGATTATAATATAGTCTAGATACATCAATTTTAAAATAAATATAGAAAGTATAATATTTTTTTATATATAGAATTAGAGGGAATAATACATTCAAAGAGTAATGTGACAGCGAATTACATATTCAAACATCAAAATTGTGGTTTTCATTTTTCATCTTCTCTATACGCATATCTCACACATCAATCTCTCAAAATTCCACATTCACATATTTATTTGTTTTATCATATATGGTCTAATATATATTTTGATGGAAAATTCTAACATGGAAGTGGTCCATGGTGGACCATTCATGAAAAACTCTATAACGAATACGAATTTTACAAAATCCACCGTTAGATTGAAAGTTTATATCATATAGATCATCTATAGAAAATTTTAGAAAAATTGAAAATCATTTGATATGTTATTGAGATCCATCAAGATTAACGGTTTATTAAATACTGTAAATCTTGATAAATCCCAATAAAATATCAAATGATTTTCAATTTTTTAAAATTTTTTTATGGATGCTATATATGATATAAACTTTCAATCTACCAATAAATTTTATAAAATTTATATTCGGTAGATCATTTGTCTACGGTGGATCACTTGTGAAGGTGGTCCACCGTAGCATTAGTCATATTTTGATCTCTTTAAGCTTAATTATAGATCACGAATTTGAATCTAGTCGTAAAACCATGAACAGCCCTACTAAATTAATATCTACAATTAGATGGAAATACCCACTAGCTAGTTTGTACCTAAACACATGAGTTTCATAATCTTAATGCATATAATAATTTATCATGATAACAACATGGTAGGATATTATCATAATAAAAAGGAAAATATTCACTATTGAGTATTAACACGCACATTATATTTAGCTTACTCTAAATATCTCCATTGCTATATAATTATATTGCCTATTGATATGAAGAATATACTTGAGATTTCCTAGCTGGAATTGGCAAACATGTTAAAGAAATCAAGACAAAAAATATTAATTAAATAAGAAATATTGAGAAAGTTACTTGGTTGGAATTAGCTCATCAAATCACATGTTGGAAGATCCTCACGCATTGGATATATCCAAACAAAATCCTATGAGCTCATTTATGATTATCCTAAAGCATCATCATTGGCCCTCCACTAATATTCAAAGAAGCTTATAACCTCTGGCTTATATGATAAGCATATCTTAAAGATTCATTTTGCCACAAAATCTTGAGATTCCTTGCTTTTTTTAAGCTACATGACATGACTTCCTCTTTGTCATTTTAGTTATTTCATATTAATTATTAAATTATTTTCTTTTTTTAGGTTTTTGGGGGTGTAGGGAGCAGAACATTACAACTTATAGCTTGCTTAAATGTTTATGCATGCTCAACATTTGTGTTGGCAATACAAAATGGACTCAACTTGTAACCATAAAGTTTATGATGTGTGCAATGCATGTGCCATTAGTGTTAAATGATAAAAATTAGAAGAATAAAATTAGGCTTAAATATGTTTTTGGTCCCTATAATTATGCTTTGTTTTGAAAAGAGCCTTTGTAAAATAATAGTTTTGATTTTAGTCCCTGCAATATTTCAAAACTTTTAAAATAGCCCCTGACTGGATTTAGAGCTGACATGGGAAATTTTTAAATATGTTTTTGGTCCCTGCAATTATGTCTTGTTTTGAAAAGAGCTCATATGAAAAAATAAAAAATTGATTTTAGTCCTTGTAAAAAAATAAAAAATTGATTTTAGTCCCTGCAATATCATCAAGAAAATCAGTCAGGGACTATTTTAAAAGTTTTGAGATATTACAGGGACTAAAATCAAATTTTTTTTTTACAGGAGCTCTTTTCAAAACAAGGCATAATTGCATGGACTAAAAGCATATTTAAGCCATAAAATTATTACCAAGTTATTTTGTTGTATGTCTTGAGCAAGAGAGAATGGACTCAAATTCAATAAGAAAGAGAAAGAGAATAAAATAGTTAATTTTGTTAATTCAAAGAGTTATTTATATTTTTTAGAAGAGAGTATTTTCAAAGCTCCTCACACACTGTTTTGTATATATGTCGCTTGAGTTCTAAATAATGTTTTCTTCTTCATTTTATGGATCCATGAACATTTTTCATTTATGATTTGTATAATAAATTATAAATAGTTTATTATAATTTTTGTAGTAAATACACCATAGCAAATAAATGAAATAATAATAATTTTTCTTGTGTCATTTTTAATGTTGACGGTAGTTGTCTTGATTCTCATGTTCGATTTAGATTTGGAGGAATTTTTAGAAACGATTCCGACTTCTACCGCCAGATTTCTCAGATTTCACTCAAGAGTCGTATGATATTATGCTTGCTAAACTTTATACCATCTATAAGACCTTTCATTGGCTAAAGACATGGAAATCAAGGAGCTTATTTGCCACTCTGATTTATTACATTGTTTCAACCTCATCATTGGTTCTAGGGGTGTACTTGAGTCGGATGTGGCTAAAATAAAAACCCGAACCGCATATGGTACTCCGGATTAGGTTCGACAAAATAACCACATGTTACAACATTAGACCGGGTTGGATAAACCCACTAATTTTTGGGTTGGGTTGGATAGTGGGTTACCCAAATTATTTTTTGTTTTTAAAATTAAATAACTAAATGCAAATCATCATTTTTTTTCATAAAAATAACTCAGCAATTGTATTTTCTTAAAAATAGTATAACTTATTTCTCCTATAAATATAACCATCCATTTTGGTCGGGTAAACACATTAATTTTCGGATTGTATACTGGGTTATCGAATGATTTTTTTGTTTTTCTTTTTTAATTATTAAATGATTAAACGATGAATCGTCGTAGTTGTTGTATATAAATGACTTAATCTTTTTATTTTCTTAAAACATGGCATAACATATTTTTACTATGAAAAATATTTAACTATCAAATGAAAAATCTTTAGTATTTTATAAAAATTATTTTAAAAAAGTATAACATTATTGGGTTAGTGAATTTTTTGGGTTGGGTCCGGTTTTGCCCGAAACTCAATTTTTTATATGGATTTTTCATTTTTGAAACTCACATCCACCCATTTGTTCGATCCGACCAACTTTTTTGGATTGGATTGGGTGGGTTTGGTCGGGTCAATCGGATTTGTCCAATCTATGTACACCCCCAATTGGTTCCAATGTCAAGTATTATGTCCACGCGGTGTTGATCTGAGATATAAAGAAACTATTTTCTTACAACAATGTATCTTTTTGTCACATTCTTAGAGAGAAAAATCAATGCATGGATTTCTTCGTAAAACTTTCAGCCCCCTCAAATGATGATTTGTCTATTCATGCTTCTCATCCGGAAAGCATTGTTTTGTTGATCTTCTAAGAAGCGACGCGGCTGAAACTTTCTTTCTTAGGAAATACTCCTCTTCTTTTTTTTTTTTTTTTGCCTCTTTTCTTTTGTTTAGCTTTGTATCAAAAAAATCTTGGTACTTCGACTAAGGAAGAACTTTTTTAGCAGTATATTCCCATTGATTCTAAATATAAGCAAAAAGTCACTTTTAAAATTTATTGATTAATGAATGAATTTGTCCTATAAAAACTCCTCTCTCTCTAGGGGTGTAATTGGACCGATTTGGTTTGGTTTTGAGCGAATCTGATGTTCGAACCAATGAACTTTCGATTGGTTCGATTTTTACTGTCTTTAAAATATAAATCCGAACCAGACACGTCGGTTTGGTTCAGATACTTTGATCAGTTTTACATTGTATTTTTTTCCGATGTATTTCTTACTTTTTTTTAGGGAGCGATCCTAACTTGAAATCCGTTCATTCTTAATATTTTTTTAAAAAAAATTATTTCCGATCACACTGTACATATTCAGTTTCACTTTCACACTGTATAATATAATGTAAACCTATGTAATGCACAGGTGTATGTGTTATTTGTGTTTTGGTATTCAATGATGTTGATGCTAAGAAAGACAATAATGAATTGGTTTGACAGTTTTCTCTGTACATGGAAATTTGAAATAAAATGTAACATATTTCTCTAAATTAGAAAGGCTATCCGTGCACTATGAGCATTTTAAGTATGTTTTTTGTTTGCTCTCTACATTTGTTCATTCATTCTTTAGTATTTTCACAATATGTACTTTAGCAGCATTCTTATGTTAAACTTGATTAGAATGAATTCATTTCAAGATTTAAAATTTAATGTCATTGTTCAATCCATATGATTCATAAAAACTTATTACGCATCCCATGTGCCACAATTTTGGCATGGAAAAGACTTTCGTCATTCCTCAACGTGTATACATCAAAAAAAGTAACACTAATTTTGTTGATATTCAAAATTACACTTTTAGATAATAAAAAAGACTAATGTTTTTCTTAAAGTGACGGGGAAAGTAATGCCTTTAGCCATATTTCTAATCTGATCCCCTTGAATTAATTCTTGATGAGTGCTAATTAGCTTTGATAAATCAACCAAAAATTTGAGCTGAGGACGAAGGGAAGTATGCAGTTGTGAATCTATGATGAAGGTGTGCTTCTAAATTATTGTTTTCGGTAAAGGCAAATGTAGTGACTTTTTTTTATAAAGGTACTTGAGTCAAATGTAGTTGGGTTGGGCTGCCTAAAATTCAAAAAAAAATTAACATAAGAATATATATTGGTTTGGTTCGGTTCAATCCAATGGATCTGAAACGGAACCGAGAATCGAACCAAACCACATCGGTTTTTATTGGTTCGGTTCGGTTTTTGATCCGAACCAAAAAGTCGATTTTTTTTCGGTTTGGATTGGATCATCGGTTCAATTGGAAATTTTTTATCCTCTCTCTCTCTCTCTCTCTCTCTCTCTCTCTCTACATACTTTTGATACAAGAATCTAATACAAAAGCCAAACTTTGGTTCTTACAGATAAATAGAGAAAACAATCACTATGTAAGCATATATTTTTTTGGTACCATTCAAATAAATAGGCAAACCAAAAAATGAAATTCCAAAGTGCAAGAACAATGGCACAAAAATAAAATCAGACATAACATTTTTTTTACCGTGGAAAATTTTCCTTAAAGTAAGATAATAAAAGTTACGGTAAGAGTCTTGGTCCCATAGAAAAGGTAAAACTACTAATAAATATATAAAAATGATTAAATCAAAGGTTTCAATGAAAAGTGCATACAGAGTATGTATAAATAATGATTCCGATCGGGAACAACACCATGTTGTCGGAAGTTGGCATCTAATATGGCAGGCTAAGATGACGCCAAAAATAAAAAACTTCATTTGGCGGGTTTGTCGGAACTGTCTGCCCACAAGAGTAAGATTACATGACGGAGGTGTTGAATGTCCAGACAATTGTGTTCTTTGTGATGCAGGTAATGAAGACAATTTGCACTTATTTTTCTCTTGTCAAAATAGTATTCTCTGCTGGCAACAGGTTGGACACGGAGTAAAATCGTGCAGGTCCGAGACTTAACAGCCTCTATCAATGAGAATGTATTCAAGGTTATGGGTCAACTAAATGAGGACAGCAGAGCCGTGTTTGCGTGCACCATGTGGTCAATTTGGAAACAACGAAACGATGTGGCATGGCGGAATGAGAGTTCCTGTCAAAGCAGAATCAATTCCATTTGGCGCGTCGTGGTTGCTTCTTTGGATAGTCTTCTTCTTCCTGATTACATGCTGCCAAATTGTTTGTACATCATTCAGTATAACAGGTTTCAGCAGATAATCACAAGCACCATAAGTCATTCCTTTCAACACCATCTCCGGATCATCAATCGCCATTAACACTGAAATTAAATGGACAGGGAAACGTGTGACATAATTTAGATGGATTACGGTATTGGTGAGGTGATTATAAACATTCCTTTTTTGTTGGATAACAATAATCATGAATTATGTACCCAAAAAAAAAAACAATAATCATGAATTCAAAATTTAGTGTGATGAAAAAGAGAGAATATTTTTATTTATTGCGGTATTATTATGATGATGAGAACAAAATATTAAAAATGTTTGAGTAGTAGATCTTTCTAATTATTTCCTTGATTGGTTTCTTGATTCTTACCATAAATGTTTGAAAGCTGTAATTAAATGTCTAGCCATAATTTACTCCTTTTATCTGGCAGCTAGCTCATGGAAATTTACTCTCGTTAACATCATCTAAGAAAAATAAAAAAAAATTCATCAAAAATAAGTTGTCAAAAAAAAAAACTCATTAAAAAAATTTGTATATTTATTATTTTGTTGTTACGAGGAAAAAAAACAGCTAAACAACGAAAAATGAAAAAAAGACTATAGTATGTAAAACCAAATTTCTACATAGTCAATAAAGAGAAGGTTCGGTTAATTTGGTGGATATGTGAAATCAAATTTCCACATAATAAAGAGAACGTTACATAACCAATATAGTATGGCACAAGTGATAGATATTTGGACTCTTTAACTATTTGATCATGCGTTCGATTCCAGGCATGTATATATGGAAAATCATTTGTTGAGAGTAATCAATTCCTGAAATGAATCTCAGTTACCTCGAGGAGATTAATCTCCGCAGTTAGGCGCGGAGGATATACCTTTAGTTTTAAAAAAAAAATAGAGAACATTCCATATATTTGACGGATATGCGAAACCAAATTTCCGCATTTTAATAAAGAGAAAGTTCAGTAAATTTGCCGGACATACGAAACCAAATTTGAGAATAGTTAGTAATTAAAGCCAAAACTTTGGCTCTTTGGATAAATAGAGAAAACAATCTCTATGAAGCATAATAGTTTTTTGGTACCGTGCAAATAAATAGACAAACCAAAAATGAAATTCCAAACCGCAATAACAATGGAAGAAAAGTAAAAATTAGACACAACATTTTTTTTAATCTGGAATTTTTTTCTTAAAGTAAGATAATAAAAATTAGAGTAAAAGTCTTGGTTCATTTAAGCATGTGGTTAGGGATTCGATTTTTAGCTAATGAGTATAAAGAAAATTCAATTGGAGGAGAGAACTCACCCTATGTATCTCACATATTCTCTGACGAAAATTTATCATTACTAACGACAATAAAAACTTCATATTAATATCAGACTATCAGTCTCCCAAAATAAAACTACAGCAGTAAAAAAGTCCACTATAAATAAATAATGAATACACAGAAGTATTTATTTGTAACAATAGCGAACGACAAATATCAAACAATGATCACCTCATGGTGGAAACCAAACAAAAATGGTACTTCCTTCGGTCACATTTATAGGAAAAAAACTACTTTTTTTTTTTTACGGTGGAAAAAAACTACTTAATTTTCTTGATTTAAGATAATATATGAATAAATTTATTGGATTAAGCCTTATTTTTCTTGAAAATCACATGCACCTTTTAAAAAGTAAGAATATATTATAAATGATAGTATTAATTAGTTTAAAAATAGTTCATTTTTACTTATAATAGTGATCAAAATTTCAAATGTTTTTTTGTTTATAAATGTGACCGGAAGGAATATAACAAACTATTACTCGGAGAAAAGACCTACCTAATGAGCCAAATCGACCAATTCACTGATGGTTCAATCTCTTTTTCTTTTCTTTTTTAACCTAATTGGTTCAATCTAATTGTAGGTATTCTGATTGAATTGCGATTAATTCAACTAATTTTTATTTTTTAGTTGTACTTTTTATTTAATCTTTTTTCATCGCTTAAATGAGTTAAATCATGATCCAAAGTCTCATAAATTTAATTTGTAATCTGAGTTTTAAACATGAGTTAAAATGAATTATTGTGTTCAAAATTTGTTGAATGAATTTTTCTATGGGTCAATTCATGTATATAATATAGTCACTTATTGCTAGCTGATGTAATGGGGATTGCTACTCCTCGTTTAATCTCTTTGTAATTTCTTTTTCGAGCTTAGGCCCTCTTTATTATTAAAAAAAAAAAAAAAAAAAAACCGCAACTAATACTATTTAAATTCATGAATATGATCGTACCTGCATAAATTTGATTATAATAATGACTCTATCAATTATAATTTTATGAAGCTCTAGAATTACATGAAACTTTTTATCACAAAAAAAGAATTACACGATATTAAACTTGATATAGCCGTCAGTGTCCCCATACATTTGAAGCTGCAAAAAGAATACACAAAACAAACAAGTATGAGACATCAAAATCTATTGTCAAAAAAAAGACATCAAAATCTAAAATGACTACGCTACCCTAAGCTGTAAGAAATGAAAACCATCAAAATCTTAAATTTTTTTTTTTTACTCAATCAAAATTTTAATTGGAATAAAAAACTACTACTATTATTGTTGTTATTATTATTATTATATTGTACAAAATAATTTACACAAACTTAGATTGCTTGGCATACTAATGCATCATTTTTAAATGGGGTATGTAGGGATGGCAATTTACCCATACCCAGTGGGTACCCATAAAAAATACTCACGATGGATAGGGTAAAAACCCGCATTTTGGGTATGGGTATGGGTAATTACCCACAAAATTGAGCGGGTATGGGTGCGGGTACGGGTACCTTAGGTACCCACCCCATATACCCATATAGTATATATTTAATTTTTTTTAATTATATTATTATATAATAATATATATAATTATTTTTATAAAATAAAACATTATTATATTATTACACATTTTGAATAAAAAAATGTTTATTTATAACATAATGTAAATATGTCAATAGAGAAATGAACTTGAGGATGATTTTACTAATAATTTTGTTTATAATTTTCATGAATCAACATTAAAATCTTTGAATTTTTATTAATATGATATTTTATAATTGATCAATTTATTTTTAATAAAAATGCGGATAACGGGTACGGGTATGGGTACTTAGGTACCTATAGGGCATGGGTACGGGTAGAGCTGTCAAAACGGGCGGCCTGACTCATTTCGGGCCGGCCCGGACGGGCTTCGGGCTTCATCGGGCCGGGCTAAAAAGCCCGGATGAAATATCGGCTAAAAAAATAGAGCGCGAGCCCGGCCCAGAACGGGTGTTCGGGCTTTCGGGGCCGGCCCATTGTATTTTTTTAATAATTTTTTTAGTTATTATTATTCAATTAAAATATATCTTGCTAATGTTATTTTTCTTTTATTCCATAAACTTAACATATTTAAGTTACAAAAATAAAAACATAGAAAACCAAAGAAATAGATTTATTTATATTGAAGTTCACACATAAATTCAACACGAGAGAAACTTAGAAATATTAATTCACATAGAAAAACAAATCAACACCATATTAGATTGAGTTAGCCCAAATAAAAAAATAAATTAACACTTAAAATGTAACATAATAACTCATATTTATTTTTTTAATTACAATTTATTCGGGCTTCGGGCTACCCGCGGCCCATTTGGGCTAGCCCATATTTTAAATGGGCACAATCGGGCCGGGCTAAAAAGCCCGGAAAAAATATGTGCTCAAATTTTAAGGCCCAAGCCCGAAAAAAATTCGGGCTTTTCGGGCTAGCCCATTTTGACAGCTCTAGGTACGGGGACAAAAATTGTCACCCACGCGGGTATGGGGATGGGTACGGGTATTTTTTCAAACTGCGGGTATAGGGATGGAGACTATAGTACCCTACCCATACCCTACTCATTGCCATCCCTAGGGATATGTCAATTAGATTGGTACGAAAGTTATGAGTGACATTTTGTATTAATAAGTATCATTAAAAAGAGACATGCTTAAGTGTTTTCTGATTATTATTTTTAACGGGAAGTGTTTTCTGATTCTTAAAATATGGTTTTGTGTAATTGGTCCCTATTTGAAAATATTCATTTTAAATATATATATTTATCTATCAAGAAGAACTATTTTCATGTACATCATATTAAGAAATATTCAAATATATCTAAGTTAAGAAAAAAAGATGCATTTTTATTTGGAGTAAAAATAAAAATTCAAAGTTGAAAATATAAATATGGGAAGTACCTTGTCTTGAGATTGTCCAATCCTTGTCCTTCCCAAGAGCCCAAAAGAAATATCCCTTTAAGCCTAATGACTTAGCAAACCTAACCTTAATTGTTATAGATGGCACATCATCATACCCAATCCAAGTAGTACCCGCATAAGAATAAAAAGACACAGCAACCTTATCATACACAACATTAGCACCACTCTCTTTATTAAACTTCAAGATTTCATTATAATTCATACTACCATCCGTGTCGGTTGCGGGTCCCACCGCTTTGGCTCCTACACCGTGAACATGTTGATCCTTCAGCTCCCACGTCCTCCCGTATAAAGCCAAACCCATAACCAACTTTTCGGGTCGTACACCCGATTTGATCCATGACCTAATTCCGAAATTTGTACTAATTTCGGACTTCGGGTCATATAAAGCAGCATTAAAGCCTGTATTATTAGCCCATGAGCCGTGATAATCGAAACACATTGGACTGGCCCAATCCAAGTATTTATTGATAGTTTGGGCCGGATAAGATCTGGTTCCTTTACCAGTAAGTCTTATTGTGGAATTATAATAAACCGCAGAAGTCAAAAGCAAGCGTGGTTTTCTCAGAATTGTAGCTTCGGCAAATAAAGCATTATACCATTCCTCGAATAACAATCCGAGGTTAAACATGTCGTTTTCATTTTGAGGAAATTCCCAATCCAAGTCAACACCGTCAAATCCATATTTTCGTGCCTCATGGATTGTTGAATTTATGAAGATTTCTCTGTTTTGTTTTGTGCTAGCGATTTCAGAGAAGATTGTTGAATTGCTACTACCTCCTCCAATAGATAAAAGTGTTTTCACCGGCGGATAATGGTGGCTGAGCTCAGTGGTGAATTTGCGGGCCCATTTTTTGTCGGATTCGGTGATTACAAGGTTGAATGAAATTGGGTCGGGTTGAATGAAGGCATAGAAAATGTGAGTGAAGTACTTTGTGTTAATTGAAGAAGGTAAAAAATCACCACCTGCAGGCCAATATGCTGATCTAACACCATGGTTTAAAAATGGGTATTGTGAATTATTAGAAGAGGATGAAGATGCATTGAAGAAAAGTGTCATTAGAAAAACCAAAATTTGTGTGATTATGATTTTTTGGACGGCCATGTTTATGATCATATAAGAGATGAAGGAATTTGTATGTCAATATATATAGTGAACAAGTAAGTGGATACTAATATTTATTAATTTATTATTTGATTGGTGGTGTTGGAAGAGAATAGTATAAAATTGAAGTGGTATGAATTGAACGTTTCAACTAGACTAGATGATGGGGGATAAGTAATGGAGAGATAAAAGCAAAGACAAAGAAACAAAAGTTGAACAAGGAAACCAATATAAGAAAAGTCAAAGTGGTCTAGATTCTTAAATATGATAATGATGCACACACTGAGGTGTTATTAGTATTATCGAAGGACTTTTCAAGTGTGTTAAAGTCGAAGTTGATATTTTATTCATGATGATGGGTTTTTTATTCAAATTTTTTATTGGTCAAACACATGATATCGAAAATTAAAAATTTACATTTAACATTGTTTTAAGCATAATAAAAATTATTAAAAAAATTTAAAGTTTAAGGATAATTAATTGACTTTTAAAATTTTAAAAAATAGCAAAGGGCTAAAACTACATGCATAAAACATTTTAGACATAGTAATAAAAATTTAGAGATCAAAACACATTAACCCAAAATTTAATATTTAAAATTTATAATGTACAGATTTCAAGATAATATTGCTACATTTTAAATTCTTTAACACGACAATGTCAACAACTTTTTTTATTCATGAAACATTAATGTTAGTATGATATAGGAAAATGCTAAGTTTTACGGAACAATGTTATGCAAAAAGGGAAAAATTAATCTTAACCACTCATTCAATCACCACCAACAATCCATGTATTTTGCCACGTTTCAACATTTTATTCACTTTCCACTTGATAGAGTTATTCACCAGAAAATGCCTCCTCCATATGTGAAAGGGACGAACATTACAGTTGGTAAATAGCAGTCTCACAATTATGATTTATGAATCCAATGTGTAAAAAGGACAATGCTACTTTGATGATTGGAGCATAGCAATTTTTTATTAAAAAAAATTAGATATCATCTACATGTAATTGCAGAAACTAATTTTTTGACCTATGTCTGAAACCCAACTAGAAGATAAATTCTCCTTTAAAATTTTAACACCGCTACATATTGAAAACAAAGATCAAACCTAAAATCTTAGTTAAACTTAAAAAGACCTGCACAATCTTTTTATTTTTTATAGCAGTACATGTTTGTAGTTGGTGCATTTGTTGTGTGACCACTATTACACTTACCACCAGTAGTACTAGTATACGTTGCAATCAATTAATGGATTCATTAATGGTGTCTAAAAATAATTTCACATTACATATCACTATGGTGGGCCAATTGAAGTCGCTATATAGATATTATATGATTCGTTGGAGAAGATCCAATTCCTATTGAATAGTGTTTTTAACTCTTAAGTCTTAATCCAACTAATAAAAGTTTATGATTCAGATAAGTGAACTACATTGTATTTTAGCGACACATTGAACAAATGGTTGTGATTAAATCGCAACAATCATCACAGAACTCGATGTTCTTTACATAAATGGTCCATTTCTAATATTCGAGTCAGACCTCTAAATTGTCGAAATTGGACCTGACCATTGTCTTCGTGTCTACTTCCTATCAAATTAGTATTATCATTCAATTTTAAGCTGCTGGCTAAATGTGGTTTAACTCATTGTAATTATTGGTTAATTTTTAATTAATTTCTAATAAAACTCTAGAATGGAAACAAAAGATTCAAATTGCAGGAACATATATCAGTAACAAACTGAGTATGACATAAGAAATACAAATGAGAGATTGAAACAAACAAGAATGGACAATGAGAAAAACAAAGTAAACATAAATTAAAATACTCCTATATTACAACATGATAAAGACATGCTACGAACAAAATATTTGGAAACCTTTGAATATTGATTCTTTTACTGGTTTTTCTGTCAGTATTAGATATGTCACTAAACATGACCCGAATCTTTGTGGGCTTAGGTTTCTTTTTTTATTCGTTTTTGTTCACTGGGCCGTTTCTGAAACAAACTTTATTTTTTTGTTGACAAATACAAGGAAACAAAAGTTTTTTTTTATAAAACAAGGAAACAAAAGTTAAAAGAGCATATTGGACTAATTTTTCTTAGCATAAAATTGGACACTTGTGGATACAAGAATCATAAAATACTTTATTAGAAAATACTTTTTGATAAAATTTATACTAGCTAGTAGAAGATATTTTTCTATAAGAATTATACTATAAAATGAAGATTTTTCTTCCCACCCCCGTGTTTCTTTTTCACCTCTCGGGTTTCCGTTTTCACCCTTGAAAAAAAAGTTCGGTACATGTGTACCGAAGTTTTAAACGATT
This sequence comes from Trifolium fragiferum, assembly GCA_954870985.1. Taxonomy (NCBI): domain Eukaryota; kingdom Viridiplantae; phylum Streptophyta; class Magnoliopsida; order Fabales; family Fabaceae; genus Trifolium; species Trifolium fragiferum. The sequence continues at coordinate 6,904,322 of OX940796.1, forward strand.
GAAAACACATGTTTTTCACTATCGGAAATCTTCGGTACGTGAAAACCGAAGTTTTGGGGGTTAAGGGGTAAAATTGGATTTCGGGGGGGTGAAAAAGAATCATAGGGGGTGGGAAGAGAAATCTTCTTATAAAATAAGATATCTTTCGATAAAATTTATCCATCAGAAGATATCATACGATGAATGGAGAAATTATGAACAATTCATGAAAATAGTTGCAATTAATGAATTGCATTTGGCCAGCATGTTGGTAGGCTTATGAAAATCGGTAGCTGAGTTGATAGAAAATTTCTCTTCCCACCGTTTGTATTTTTTTTACCCTTCGTTTTTCCAATTTTGCTTTTGTATAAAATTCGAAATGTGTTTTTCGAAGTTTTTCTAATTTAAATGTGAAAAAATTCGAAAAACACATTCCAAAGTTTTTTTACAAGGCAAAAAAAATTTAGAAAACACGTCTCGAAATATTTTTTCAAGGAAAAAAAAAGGAAAAAGGGGGTAGAAAAGAAACATGGGAGGTGGGAAGAGAAATTTTCAAGTTGATATGGTATGGGTTAGGAACAGTACTATTGAGCTGGATATTGAAGAGCTGAATTTTTAAACTGATCCCTAAAATTGTATACATTAGTAATTTTAGTTTGTGAATTTTATGAACACGCAAATATCTTACTATATTTGTAACATGTTGTCGTCGTGTAAAATTTGGTGTTTAGATGATTACATGTGTGATCAGCTGATTAGTTGTTGCTTGTTTCATTCGTTGTTTGCTCAACTGATAAGATTATATATGTAGGCTGACTTGCATTTTAGAAAATGATCACGCAATTACTATATATGAGAAAGAGACTTTGGTTTTTAGCCCCAGCTTCCAAATCTACTCCAAAGAGTGTCTAGTGTTGATGGATGAACAACTATAGCTAAGAAGACATAAAAGTATAGTTGTAAAAAATAAAAAAAAAAAAGACATAAAAGTAAAATGAATTAAATACGGAAAACGAAAACGAAAAAGATATGTAAAGACTTGTTTGATTGGTTGTGTGTGTTTACAATGAGATATTTATAAACTTAGAATAATTAAGGAATCTACACTAAGTTTATTTTTAAAGAGTTATAGATAGATGGGAGGACTTTTTATGGTTAAATATATATTATGATGATACATATTATGAAGTATATTTGTTAGACTAAGGTCCCGTTTGACCCGACTTATTTTCTCCTTTTTTTTGTCTCCTTAAAAATAGTAAAGAAGGAAAAAATTGTGTTTGACTTCACTTTTATTTATTTTTTACTTCTTTACTTTATTTCTTTGATACTTTTAAGGAGAAATATTGTCAAATATAATTTTATACTTCTCTATTTCGTTTAAGCTAAATAGAAAAGTAAAAAATAAGCCGGGCCAAACGGGGCCTAAATTCAATTGATCATGTGTTACCGCTAATAAAAAGAACAAGATCAATAAACTAAATGCAGAAAATAGAAATTAAGAATTTACTTCCGGCCTTTGTTACAATGTTACTCTTTGAGACTTATAAGATTTTACTCTCAACAATATAGATGGTGTATATATTTTCTGAATAGTGAAGTTGACAGCAAACTTAAGGACCAAATGTTACTTATAGGCTTAATTGTACCATCAAGAATTAAGAAGTCATTACCACCCAATATAATTATCATTAATCTTGTGACTCTTGATAATCAAAACCTCCATAACCTATGAACCATTAAAAGTGATGTTATATTAACAATAATTTACAAGATAAAACCAACAAATTATTACAATATTATATCATTTAACATAAACACGTTTCAAATAAAATTCCCTTTGAGAGAGACTATGTGAAAAAAAAATTTAAAAATGAAACATTTTGTTTAACTTCGATATTGAAGCTATAATTGTGAAAGGGATGGATTATCATAAAAAGTTAAATAAACGCAAGTTGAGTGGCACTGATTGATTGATCAGATGAAGCTGAACTCTTATTGTGGTATGTTTGAGGATGCCAACCAATTGAGTAGGACCTTAATTCATGATTGACATCATCAACCACCAAAAAACAAACTTGTCGCATCTAGTTTCAACCAATTAAACTAAGGCCATGAACAAATTAAACTCTTGAAAATGCAATGCAAAGAATTAGACTAAGAAAGGTTATAGAATGTTCAGCCAGGGGGTAATTAATGGTTGTCATGCATGGTTCAAGTTTTCTGCAATTGATCTATATATCAATTATAATAAATAAATAAATAGTCTATAAGACTTAGTTCAGTTCAATATCAACATTGTTAAGATGAATATTTTCTCACATTTGTCACTCTTCTCAAATTCGTTTTTATATATTTATATCTTTACAACTTCTCTTTTAAACCAAATATTTTGTAAGACTATCATCGTTATCATCTTATAACTACAAGCAATAGATTAGGGGAATTAGATTTGGTGTAGTTAGTGCGTGAGCGTGATGTATAGTAATGCATCTGAACTGTCCGATCACAACTTAATGGATGAAATTTTTTACTGTTATTTATTTGTATTTAATCAGAGACGTTCGATTATAAATTAACGGACGAAATTTGAAACTATGTGAAACCGCATGATTTCTTTACGGCAGCAAATTCAAATCCATAGATTAGGCAAGCCAAAGTTGTCAAAATCCATGGAGTGAAAACAAAAAAGTACTAGTTTTTTCAAATGAGTTGGCAAGAAAGGACCCATAGGAAAAATAGGTTAAGCAACTAACGACATGCTCTGTTCCAAAAAATAAGGACATGAAGAAACTGTTCTTGTTGTTTTAAAGAGTTAGAGAACATTGACGTGTCAACTGGAGAGTGGTTGCACAACATAATTGCGTTCGACACACAAAAAACGCAAGAAGGGAAGGAAGCATATGAGGCCCATAATAATTCATACTAGAGAAATAATATTTTAACAATAAATTTTGGACAACTTATAGATAATTCTTCATAAAAGTCCTATTGAATTTAGTTTAATAATTTTCTATTCACATATTGATTTTCATGTCAATACCGTATTGTCCTGTATATTTTAGTTGTCCCATAAATTATTTGATTGTTCAAATAACACACAATTTCATCATATATGCATATTCCTCCATATAGGAATATTTGAAAATTCAAAAAATAATCTGATTAAGATATTGTTTTAGGAAGCTAAATGGATAAATATATGAAAAGAGGATTAAGAATAAGGTATGTTTAACAAAAACGAGTTTACACGAAAATAAAGTGAATAAAAAAGCTTTAACCAACTCAACTTCTAACCCCTAAATAAGTTAAAGGGTTAGACCATCATAAGATGAAAATCATAATTAAAGTCATGTTTATGGTTCTTCAGCCGCCACCAAACAATTTTCACATTATCTACCAATGCTACAATAGATAATGTTTGATAGGAAAACAATCCGTAATTTCTTTCTTTTCAAAGAGAACAAGTTAATCATAACAGTTGAAGTCCAATCCAGGTCTCTATGTCAGCGAGATAAATATTACAAAATAATAATACATGATCGGTCATAACATTCGGTAAAATCAATTTATTTATTTATTTTTACAGAAACTCTTTTCAAAATAGGACATAATTTCAAGGATAAAAAACATATTATAAGCCTTATTTTTATAAGGGGCTAAAATATTTGAGTTGCTGAAAAATTATAAAAGATCAAAATGAGTCTTTCTTTAGTCTTTTATATATTAACTCAACTAAATGTTGTGCATTTAAATAATAAAAAAATTGAGTCAATTTTGTAGTATCTTATTAAGAGTGCACTTTTGATACGCCGCACTAGTATATTTGCCTTTACCATCATGCATGCTTGACTTTTAATAAAACTTGCTTTAGATACATATTCATTCATGTGGTCATAAACATAGCACCAACTTACATGCATAAAGCAAACTGGGATATTGGAAAAAGACTTTTTGGATTCGTGTGAAAAGAGATAAGAGCATATATAAGATGTACGATGCAAAAAAAAAAAATTAAACAAATTAAGGTTTAGAAGGCTCGTATTGAAAGATAATAAAACACACAAGATACTTTCAAAGTGAACACACGATGTTATGGTTACACATTACAACCAAGTTTTGCTTTATCATTATTAAAGGGATTTATCATAAAGAGAGAATTTGGAACATCAAGGATTATGAATTTGAATTGCATGCATTCATTTAGTTGATGGTGTATCGGTTATCATTTACCTAAGATCAGATGATGGAGTGATAACTCTAATGCTCAAATCAGTTAGAGGGTAAATAGTGAAAGGTTTGAGGGGGAAAAATGGTGCATTTTATTTGCTATGAGAAAGCAAGTTTAAGATCCGAAGAGAAGTCGTTGGAGAATGATGGAAGATTTGTTGCGAATAGCGCCCCTTAATGTTTGGATATTCGGGGGACATTAAGAGGTGTTGCAAGTTAAAGAAACGTTATCAATAGGAGAGGATCCAAAGTTGAGAGGTTGATTTAGTTAGAATGAACTCTCATAATAGTGGGCTTTGAAATAGTATAATAACGGACCTCGCGTAGGTTTAAAACACAAACGAATTAAATTGTCTTTGATGAATGAGCTAATGTTGGTTTTTATCAATGGAATTTATCTTTTTTGGAAAAAGAAAAAAAAAAACTCTAAATAATTATTTGTAGAGGCTAAAGTGATTTTTTTTTTTTTTAAGTAAGAGTCTAAAATGAGTTCTAAATTCTTTTCTCAATAACTTAAACAAATCTTTTTATTTAATTTTATTGTGTGGATTAGACAAGGTTGGAGAGAAAAGGAGAAAGCATTGTAATTGTTATCTTTAGAGTACTTGTGGATCTAAATTAGATATTTTCTTTTAAGAGTGAAAGGAATAGGGATGAATTGGAACTTTGTGGTTTCTTTTTTGAGAGGTTTGAAATGTGGACCAATTTAGAAAGACAAGGAGATCTCTTAAAGAGATTTGGTTCTCTATATTGATTAGACAGTTAACAATTTACTAAGATGAAGTGATTGAGTTGTTTTCTCAATGGGATAATCTCTTTAAATTTCTAAACTCACTCATGTCCTCTTTAAGGTGGGGTTAGGACTTTTGTTAAACAAAGTTGCCAAAAATGACTTGTAAATACGGTAACAATAATTAGTAATATTATATATGCAAATGTCCAAAGTTATATACCTAATCCAATACTTTAACTATTATGATATTAGATAATCTTTATTATTAGTGATAATAATGCAATTTAACACGAAATACACTATCAAGGGCATTAGAGGAACTCCACGTCAGCTTCCCCTTTTATGTGTCGGCCATTTGTCTCTTTTGTCGTTATGGGACATATCACATAGGCACTCTCTTCCTTCTACTATTTTTCCTCTTTCTAATTATTTCCTCCCTCCCAATTTATTTGAGTCAGTTGACTTCAACACGCATATCAATGCACAACTTTAATGATTAATATTTTTAATTGTATAATAGTAAAAATTATAAAAATTTAATATTTTAAAAATACTCATCGAGGTGAATCCAACGACATCTTATATGCTAATATTTATTTTTATTTATTGAGAGAAAAATATGGTCAAAATAAGATATATGAATAACGGAAACATTCTAAATGACTCAAATAAATTGGGACGGAGGGAGTAGTTATTACATATGATTAATTTAAATTTATGCTTCATTAATTGGTTCCAAGAGAACTAGAAGTATGTTTGTATTCAGATCAAAACTCAATTATAAAATAAAGAATGATGTTAACATATAGATCATTAGTTTATATCATATATAACATGCATAAATGTTTTTAGAGAAATTGAAAATTATTTTATATATTATTAATTTTTCTAAATTTTTTTATAAGTGATCTATATATATAAACTTTAAATCCAATGATAGATTTTGTAAAATTTATATTCGTTATAGCAGTATTGATTACTTGTCCATGGTGGACTATTTGTAAAAATAGCCACCAAAGCAGGTAAAATGAATAATCAAAATTAATTATTATTGTATAATATTTTTATTAATATATATTATTTGTACATTTTGATATCTTTGAAACAAGCTATCCGAATCTATACCAAGAGGGAGAACACAAGAAGAAAGTGTGAAAAGTAAATTTGTTGTTCAAAAAAAAGATATGTAAAAGGACAATCAATCTCAACAAGTGGGGACATTGTGGTGCCTTTGGTGATGGAATTTGAAGTACTGAACATAGGTTAATTTGTTGTGTGGCTTTGGTCTACACCATGTACAACGTTTGGTTTTGTCTCCTACATGATTAATTAAGGTAGTAGTATGTGCTTTCTTTAGGACACGCATGACAACCTTACTCCATTATTTTCTTTTCTTTAGGTCCTTCTAGTTCTATTGCCTTTCCAAACAATAACTTATTCCCATTTCAAATATATTCCTAATTCTATCTATAAGAAATACAACATGGTCTTACCTCAGTTGATATCGTATTATATAATATGTAGGAGTTTGAGGTTCGAACTTCGATTTTGTATGAATTGAGTTTGTTTAAGTGTATATTTAGTTTCTCATTACAAAATATCATAATCGGTTTTTCTTTCTTCTATCAAATGTAATTTATTAAGCTAATTAACATAATTTTTTTTTTTATATATAAATTAATTAATCATTTTTTTTTTATATATGAATTGTGTTACACTTTCTCTCTCATCAAGTTTTTTTTCTCCAGCTTCTCTCTTCCCTCTTACCCTAAAACCGCGCCGCCGCTTCTCTTTTCCCTCAAATCCAAAAGTGACGGCGAGATGTAGCCACTGTTGGTGGTGGTGCGACGAGCCTCATGCTCCGTATCACCGATCCAGGTCTCGTTTGGGTTATGGTAGCCGCCGCTGCTCTCCTCCGACGCCTCTGTTTCGTTTCTTTCTTCATGTGGCTCTCGTTTTTCCACCGACGGTGAAGCCGCCGCCGTTGCTTGTGGGTGTTGGAGATCGGTAGCATCTGGTGCTACCGTGTTTAGGTTTCTCGTTTTTGGTGATGGAGTAGTGCAGCTGAGGTTCGTTTTTCTCAGTGGTGGTGGTGGAAGGGTGCGACGAAACCTTGGTGGTGGTGGTGGTGGTGCGTGGTGGCTGTTAGTGGAGGTGGTGGCCTCTGTTTAGGCGGTGGTGGTGTGCTCTGTTTAGGTGGTGGTGTTGTGCTCTGCTTAGGTGGTGGTGGTGGAGCTGCGGTGGTGGTGATGCTTTTGTTTAGGTGCTGTTTGGTTTTGGTGTGCTGTTGGTTTTGGTGGGGTTTGGTTGAAGGTGTCCTGGCAGTGGTGGTGGTGGACTGAGGTGGTGTTTGGCTGAGGTTTTTCTTGGTCTTGGAAGTTGTCCTGGCGCGCCCGAAATGGTGAGGTATGTAGACACTCCGTGTTGACGGATGTTGTCGTTTTATCGTACCTCCGGGACGTATTGGTGATGGAGAGGTGTTGGATGGTTAATGCCGCGTGTGAGTGGATTCTCCTGATACAAGAGTCTCTGACCATTTTCAAATCTGGTGAGATTTGCAGGACTCTTGGAGTCGCTGAGGGGTGTTTAAGTCTGTTGAGACTTGCAGGTCTCTGGTATCGGGTCGAACTCGACTGCATCAGGTGTTGACTGTCGATTCTCTGACTACCGGGGTTCCTCAACCTTTGACTTTCGGGGCTACTTTCTAGGTCTGATGGGCCGAGTAATTTTAATTTGAGTTCGAAAGTTAGTGCCTAGTGGTGTCTCCTAGGGTCGAGTAGGGGTTTTCTCTGGTGGGTTTATCGGATCATTATTGGTGTATGGGTGGATTGGGGTTTTGATTAGGTGTTGGTAATTGTGTTATATCACGTTACCTTTTGTTGTATGTTCCACGACAATTCCTTACACTTCTTGTGGAGGAGTTGTTTTTAATAAAATTTAGCCGTTTCAAAAAAAAATAAAAAAATTCATCATTGTTGATGTATTCTCATCATCATAAACTCAATTTGTGTTGGGTCATGATGGGAGCTTGAACACCAAGTTCATCGCATTGTGTTAATTAATAGCAACTACATAAGTAGTTTGAACACTATATCTTCACTCAAAACTTTAAAAATTTGAGTTTATGAATCTCTCTGCTTATATGACATTCAATACTCTCATTTTAATTTAATATGATATTGATACTTCTCACTGACATCAATTTTTAATTTTTTACAGGGTTTCATTTCAAAATAAGGCATAATTGCAAGGAATAAAAACATATTTAAAAATTGGTCACGTCAGCTCTAAATCCACCAGGGACTATTTTAAAAGTTTTGAGATATTGCAGGGATTAAAATCAAATTTATTTTTTTACATTAGCTCTTTTAAAAACAAGACATAATTGCAGGCATCGAAAGTATATTTAAGCCTTGACAGCATATAAACACTTTACCTTATAATCCCTCTTCAGTTACTTATTCTCGATATCCATGTGTAAGATACTAATAGGAAGAAAACATTTGCTTCCCCAAAAATATACTTCAACTTTTTATCCATTTAAGGTGTGTCAAAGAATCAACAACTCAACAATTTCCTCAAACCTACCAAAAAAAGGTTTAAGAAATCATCTTCAAAATGGAAAGACAAAGCAAAGAAAGTACTCCTCAAAGTCCAAGCACACCATTACAAAATCAACATGAAAAGAAGAAACATCAATCTATTGATCATGAAGAAGAGGAGATCACAAAGGTAGATACTTTATTATTTGATCTAAATGAATCTACCAATGAAGATTCTATTCTTGTTTGTAATAATCAACAAGATATAGAACTTAATCTTATAACTTCTTTAGAAGTTGGTAATTCATCATTAGAAAACAAAAACACTAGTCTTGAGGTAGAACAAAGAGTTTTCTCTTGTAACTATTGTCATAGAAAATTCTATAGTTCACAAGCATTAGGAGGACACCAAAATGCTCATAAAAGAGAGAGATCAATAGCAAAAAGAGGACAAAGATTTGGAACACAAATAATAACTTCAAATTCTTCTTTTGGTTTTGGTTTTGGTTTTCCTATTATGCACAATAAACAAACCTATGCAAATATGGCTTCTTTGCCTCTTTATGGTGCTTTTGGTAATAAACCTTTTGGAATTCAAGCACACTCTATGATCCATAAGCCTTCTAATGGATTTGGAAGTTCTTATGGACACCATCATCATCATGGTTGGTCAAACTCAAGAACATTTATGGATCAACAACTCGGAATAGCAAAACTAGGCGCGGAGAATTTTCATCGAGCGACAACATCGGCAGCAGCATTATCATCATCAAGAGGAAGTGTTGGTAGATTTGAAGTTGTGGATGCAATGATGAATTCTGCAGCTAATAAAGAAATGAAGCAAAAACATCTTGATTTATCCCTCAAGCTATGAATGAATATTGGTTAGTGTAGTTAAGATTTTTGTGTGAAATAGGATTTGTGTAAATTTGTTTTATTAGGAGGATCATAATCTTATATAGTTATTTTCTTGTTTTTGAATTGAAAATTGTTCAACTCCATTGTGGAGTAATTTATTGAGTTGTAACTTTTATGTTTGTTATGTCTTTTTTTTACAAGAGTTTTTATTTATTTTTTGCTTTTTCTTCCATAGATAAAAGTAAATCTACTCAAGATTTTGAGGATTTTGATCATCTCCTATGATTTCTTTCCAATTCCTTGTTTTGTGAGTGTGAAGAGAGAGAAATTAAAAATTAAAAATAAATAAATAATGATGAGAGAGAAGAAATGATGAGAGAGATAAACACATAAAAAAAATTAGAGAGGAAATTGGAGAGGAAAAAAAAAGGAGAGGATCCAAATTGAGATTTTGATGTTGTTATAATAATTAATATATGAGATTAATATAGGATTTTGATGTTCCATTTTCACAAATCATATTACCATGCCTTACCAAAATGATACTAAATATTTGAAATTTATCTGTAATAATATAATGGAAAAATTAATAAGATTAATCATGGCTCTCTTAAAAGGTTTTTTTACTATAATGGAAATTTATCTGTAATAATATGTAGTACGGTGTTCTGCAAAGTTTTTTAAATTAAATTGATTTGATTAAAATTGAATTTGAAGTAAAATTATTCATGTTTCGATGTTCTTACTCTTAAAATAAATCAGGTATTACACCTGAAATAAAATTTTCAACAAAAAAAAAAATTAATAAATTCAACCAAACACAAAAGTTACTTATTATCAATTTTAGTTAAATTAAAAGTTCGATGCATGTTTGAATTTTTGTGAGGTTGATGGAATCATAATGTACTACGTACAGTAATTTTAATAAAAAAATATTTTAAAATTTCAACAAAACAATGTATTTTTATAATCCTATCGAATCAGTCATCAATCCAAACATGCTAGGTGTTTGAATAAATTTTGAGTGTTTACAACATGAAACTAAATATACCGATGATCACATGTTTTACAATTGGGTAAATAATTCATTAAGAAAAACCAAAAATTAAATATATTTTTTATAAAAAAAAATAATAATTTGGGGGAACAAAAACCAACACAATAAAAGAAAAATATATTTTTTACTAAAAATTAATATTCAGGAATTTTCCTCTTCTCCCATAATAATAATAAGATCATGATATCATGTTAGAACTTAGAAATGTAGGGGCCAATGAGAAACTGAGTATATGAATAAATAATAGAATATTTACTCATAATAACAAAGACCAAAACTAGTGGGTTAGGAATTGGATAACATTATAGAAATATAATATCCAATAAAAATATTAAGATTAGATCATTTATTTGTCCACACATGTAGTGTTACTTAGAATAAGACTTGCCTATTATTTTTGGTTTCTGCATAGGAAGACTTTTTTGTCCTGTTTGAGATTCATGTACTAAGTCACTATCATATTGAGTGGCTTCAAATCTATGAAAGATTCATGTGTGTTTATATATCAAAGTATAATAACTAGTCTACACCTAAACACCTCAATTTAATGTAGTAAAGACAAAGGCCTTAGGTTTAAACTATAAACTATAATTTTACAAACGTGGGTGACATTTATCAAAAACATGCCGTCTCACTCAAAAACGTTTAGATGAGATAATTCTGACATTTTTCGATTTAATTAGAAGTTATAGATTTAAATTCGATTCGAAAAATACAGTATTATTAAAGAGAATGGATCTTCTCAAAAAAAAAATCTCAATTTTTCTCAATTTTCATATCTTAACCATCAATCATCTTTTCTCCATTACTTTTAGAATTAAATATTTATATTTGTAATCCAATAGTCAATTGTCCCACTTTATTTCCTCAATTTGTTTTTCCACTTGAGAGGATTCATTCTCATTATTAAAACTTTCGAAAATGAGTTTTGTTATTAGATAAAATTTTATCCGACTTAAAAGATTTATCTCTGTAGTTGCGTGCCGTGCAGAGATGTCAAATTTACAAATAAGAAAAACATGCCGCCCCATTTGCACAGATGCAAACAACTATATAGTACAAAAATATTTTCACATGGTTCATACTAAGGAATTTTTTATTTCTTCAAATCTTTTTGTTTGATCTGCTTTCACTATGAAAGCTACCTTTCTGATTTTTCAGTTTGCAATGAAGTCATTATATTTTGTAGTTCACCTAAACATGCTCAAATTATCATTCTAGGGAATAACTCAATCTGATCCTCACAATTTTCTATCAGTCTAATTTAGTCTACAATAAAAAAATATATTTATATTAATTCTTGATATTTTTATACTTGGGACAAATTAATTAGTCCCCATGTTATAATGGATCAAGGAATAACTTGTTCTCCATATAAAATGTTAGAAACTTACATGAATATTATTTTTGCCACATGATTTTATCATCTTAAGTTTAATTTAATTGTGTTTATTAAAACCCAAGTTGACTACAAATTAGTTTTTAGATTAGCTTATAAGCAGCTTATAATTGATCGCAAGTAAGTCAACTGATAACATTTGAGAGCTTATATATTGTCACAAAAAAAAAATTAAAAATCGAGAGCTTATAGTATAGTTTTTTTTTACAGTGCTTGATAGTAGATAAAAAGTGTATGATAAAATTAAGATCAAGATTAGAACTAACTAACAAATCTTTATTGCGTAAAATAAAAAAATCTTAATTATATTTTAGTCCATGAACTAAAGCTAATGTGTGATTTTGGTCCAAAAATACTTTTTATTATGAAAATTGATCTCATTTTCTTTCAATTGTTACACTTAATATTTTTTTGAAAGAGTTGTTACAATTAAGAGATTTATTCATTTTTAATCAAACATCAACACTGTATATATATGTTTTTGTGACACAAATCCAATACATAACTTATTCGTGATATGATCTCAGCAAAGTCAAGTTGAATTTTTCTTCTTCTCATGTTAGTTGTGTACGGGCAAAGTCAAAAATATTAAGTTATAAATGTGTAATGGGATTGTCATAAAAATATTCTGGAAAAAAAATGTATACGGCTGCTAATTAGACTTTCCATTATTTTTGTTTATCAACAAACTCAAATTTTGACTTTACCTATATACACTTTTTTTATTTACAGTATATATTTTATTCAAAAAAATTGTGGAATAAAGGTATAATTTGTAATGTATGAGGTCAAGTTTTCTAAGAAATGTCAACATTACCCTCTTCTCCAACATTTGAGTTTTCCTCTTCTCCAACATTTCCCAGTACCTATGAAGCTTTCTGTTCCAACAGTTAATGATAGGGGCCTTCATGTGAATCCTTCACGCAAGTTCACAAATGGCGGCCTCCTGAAAACTCACGTTAACCACGGGCTATAATTTTACAACTTATGTTCTCGTGCTATTTTACTAGCCGGTTAGATGTGTTCCCTCAATGTTTCTCGCATCCCAATGTGTTGTGACTGTCAATTTTGTAAAGCTACAAACTCAAACTTTCGAGTACGTGTTAGTTGTCTTCTTGCCGTGGTTCCAAACGGGCACTACATATAAAATAACCTAACCTGTGTAGCAAATAGAGGATGCTGCTACAAGAGGCAAAAGGTACCATTACCAATAACTCAAATAACTTCCAAGGTAGACACATCCCAATCTGAATTTCGCAACTATTTCTACAAATAAATCAACATTTATTCGGGGAAGTTAACATCCTCCGAAGAAGCTATAGACACATAAAGAGCAAAACCCTAAAGTTATGTCATCTCATTTCCAGTATCAATGCATTATTCCCATATATCACCAAATAAACAATGAAAGATGAAAAGTAAATTACAGACACGCAAAATAAATGCAAGGAGATCAAAAAATAAACAAATAAGATGTCATTCCCAAGGATGAGTTATTTAGTTAACATAGGTCTTACCCTTTTACTTGTAACATAAGTTAAACGAAAGTTCTGCAGGTGTGGCATCAGTTTAAAGTGCGTATTTAGATTTTAGCCTAATTTCAATTTACCACTTCTACAAAGTCTTCAAACAATCCATCCACCGGAAAATTTCAACAATTCAATTATGTCCTTGCATATCATTCATTCATCATATAACCATGTAAGAAATTGGCGAGTTCATTATTTACGGCCCTCGCCTCCTAATGCTTAACATTCTTAAGGCACATTGCTATTAAATAAAAAAATTGATGCTAATACTACAAATCAAATGAGTTTATACTAGAGAAACTAACTCCTCCTACAATGGCAAAATGTGTTTACATCAATTCTTAGTTGCCGAACTTACCAGCCTATTTTTCCACAAACGACTTGAGAAGGTTCATCCACCTTAGAAGTTCAATTTTATCCTTGTGCATCATATAATGGTATAAGAAATTACAGAGCTCGTTATTTACTCCCCGTGTGTCCAAGTACTCGCGAAACTTCTCCTGAAGATTAGGTTTCAGGTTCCTGAGACCAACAATTTAAACAAGACAAAAATTATTAGCATACCAACTGAATATCTTCAAAACAGCTAGGGCTATGATACAAGTTTTGTATTGCCAAATTCACTCTTCGCATAGTTCAAATCTAAATCAAAGTCTAATTATAAAATTGCTACATTGCTTTCACTGTCTTTTCAAAGTTTTGTACAAAAAACAATGAAAACAATCTACATAGAACCTTAAAAACAGTAACCTGAGTGAAAACAATGTGTAGTTTTAGCAATTAAAACTTAAAACAGAACATAAAAACAGAAACTGCTTGAATTAAACCAAACAAATCCTAAACCTTTTATCATCTCCATGACTACATCAAAGTTTGAAAAAGATCCTTGCTACGACTATGACTGCAACGAAAATGTTTTTAATGTATCTGCAACCACAATTGCAACCACAATTGCAGCCACATCAATGGTATTGGACCGCAATTCTCCACATATCAAATATCGCAAAATGTTACACAGCTGTATTTGACTACAATTCTCCACTATATCAAACATCAACACGCGACTGTTACTGCAATTTAAAACCTTAATCTCCACCAACCAACAAATATATAATAGCCACACAAAAAGAACAAAATTCAAACCTGAAATCAGGTCCATCAAAAGGCTTAGTCGACCCCCGCTTTAATATGAAAACTTTGTGAACATCCAAACTATCCGGCCACGCCGAGCAGACAAATTCTAATCCATCACCATCTTCCCCTTTCGATATATCCACAATCAAACTGAGATGAAGTTGCACATTCACCCCTGAATTATAATCTCCAAATACAGGTACATTTGCAAACCCATCAAACATTGTAGCATCAATTTTAATATCTTCATTGTCACCAAATTTACTCTTCATCGTAACCACTTGTGCACCAGGGCTCTCTTCAACAATAAACGATTTGAATTCGGTCTCAGGCTGCATAAAACAGTTTGCTTAACACAATAAAAATCACTTTTTTAAAAGCTGAAAACTCCTAAAAATGATTAATTTGTTAAAAAAAAGTGATTTTTAATAAAAAAAATAAAATAACAGTGACAAACGGGCTTATTGTATAATGTATAGTATCAATTTTCATAACAATGATGTATTAATAAGATTGAATTGAAATGAATAGAAAACCCTAATAACAAAATTGATGAAATTTTGAATTTTGAGAGAACCTGATGAACGTATGGAGCTAGATATTCGATCTCGTTTCGGAGTATTCGCAAAATGTTGGAATCAAACGGTGATTTTGTGAGTGATTTTTTAGAGTAAGTTCTGTAACTAAAACCTAATTTTTGAGAGAGAACATTACTCAATCTAGGTGAAGGGAAACTGTGTTTTAATCTATGAGCTTTTTGGATTGTTCGAATAAGAATAGACATGTTCAGATTTTTGTATGAATCAGAGAGAGAGTGATGAATTTTGCAGTTGAATGGTTGAAACTGGAAGACGACGTCACAAGAATGATATTTTGGGCTTGTTCTTTAATTGGGCCTTAAGAGAGTGATAGATTTCTCACAGATAATTTCTTCTGCCACCCTACTCTTATTTTCATGCGGCCTACGATTTTATCAAAATATTTATGTCTGCTATTTAGATAGTAGACGACATTTACAAAAAAAAATCATTTTTATAATATTCGCTACTTAAGTAGTGAAAGGACAAAAATGAAAACTAATAGGGTGCACGAGAAACGCGTAGGGTGACAAAAGAAACGGTCCTTCCCACATCCTTTATTCTTTTGTTGGCCCTCTGATTCTCGGTAAAAATTAGTTTGATTATTTAGAGTTTAGTTGCAAGATAATAGAATTTGATAAGAAAAAAAAAATTATTCCTCATTCGTAGCCAGTAATCAAAATGATTAGTCTTAAGGAGAATTCGTTAACCACCTAAGTTCAATTCAATCACATAGTTTATTCTCTCACCCATTGCATGCTTATATTTTAGGTACCTCTAATATTTGTAGGACCAAAAATTTATTTACCTTTTTTTTCGTTTGATGAAATGGTCCATTATCATTGAATACTCACTCCACACAGGTGGAGAAAGTGGGCTTTGAATGCAGATTATGGCGTTCGATTTGAGAATTTGCTCATATAGTTATATTTATCAGTTGAATTAGAATTTGTGGAGGAAATTCTCTATATCTTAATAATTAGATAATGTAATCTTATTTCCATCATGTTTTGTATTTTTGCATTTTTATTGGTTGTGACCATGTGTACACATTTGGGACGTTAACATGGAGACATCTTTGGATGTTCCAGCTATCCATAATTGGACATATGTTGGGGCATACATCGATCAACAACTACAAAGCAAATGAATGAAGGATTCATTGTCAGGTAGCATTGGCTTTTACGTTGAAGATTATAGTTGTTTAGTTGTCTTGGGGATGAGTACTTCAACAAGTAGTTGGACATTGTATAGTCATATATTACATGGGGATGATGATCTCAAAGACATCCATCGACCATATGATATTAGAGGGTAGTACCTCTTATGTTTTGGTGAGCACCAGCATAATCACAAGCAAAAGTTGTTTACTTTTTTAAGTTTGGTATATTGTTTAAGGACCGATTAATCTGAGAGGACTAATATCATTGTCTACTTGCAGATGTTCAATTTAAAGTCATAATTATTTTATTTTATAACTATGTATAAAGTAGTTTACCAAAACTATGTATAAAGTAGTCCACCGAAATTATTACAAAAAAGAATCAAACTTGAAACTTTAAAAGTAGTAAATTTCAAAGTCTGAAGTCAATACCACTGCATCAATCCAAGTGAAATAATCGCAAGCAAAAATGACTCTTGTTGAATTGTCGATTTTTGTCTACCTCTAATATTTTAGGGACCTCACAAAGCAAAGGGTATTGCTTTCTTTACATGTTTATACGATCAACTATGCAAAATGACTTAAAATCACCTCTCACCAATGAAAGAAGAAGACTTCAAAAAAAATAATTAAGGTCAACTTGCAAAGAGAGAATTTTATGTGATCCCCGTATGTTTTTGTTGTCAATTTTAAGTGTTAGAAACCATGAGTACAATTGATTTGTTATAAAAAATAAAATTAAAAAAAATAAAAAAAAAATAAAAAACCCATGTTGTTCATAATATGTTGATGAAAGTCATTATGAAAGAAAATCCGAGTCTCACATGGCTTTTTTTTTTACTTTATTTATCGTTTGGTACCAAAGAAATCAATCCCCTTTGCATTTATTTTTTCTCGTTTTTAATCCAAGTAAGTGATTTTTACATAGATTAAATCTTTTTTTTTTTTTTTACCACACATAGATTAAATCTTTTAGTTTTTGTTTTTGTTGTGATTTCGTTATCTTAGTAAGACGTTGTGTTGTTTGTTGTTATTGGTATAACGTTTGATTTCTCGTCTTGTTGCGGTGTTCGTTTAGTTCATATTGAAATATCAACTTCAATCAATTGCAGATTCAATTAATAATTTGGGCATCATTGTTGTAGATCCGAAAACATGGACATCCGATGACTTTAATATTAACATATTATTTGTTGGCATTTTGTCGTTGTATGCTATTAACTTGGATGTTGCGAGTTTGTTCGCGAATTCATCCTTTTTATTTTTAGCGGTATTGAATTCGTATTTGCATCTGATGTTCTCTTTGAATTATTGAAATGAATGAATATCGTTGTTTTTGTTTTTTGTAAAAAAAAAAAAAAACATGGATTATTTTTTACGAATTAATGACATGTATAATAATATAATAGTAAGAAATTATTATACATTAAGGTAATAAATTTTTATAATAAAGTCAAAGAAAATACTATGCAACCAAACTAAAATTCCAAAATATATTGAAGCTTGTGTAGATAATGAACATTGACTTTGAGATAGTGCCATAGTGATAGTGGCCTTCAGCGCAAAAATACAGTACTGCCTGCCTATAATAATTACACCTTGTCTCAAAATCTACCAACAAACATCATTGTTTAAGGAACTTGTGGCATGAAAGTCAATGATGAAATTTAGCCATCAGTGGGGAGTAAATCCACTAATAAAAGTTTATTGGAGAAAAGTTTATAAAATTTGGTTTGGATCCATTCTAAATATTAATTTCATTTCACTTCTTGCCCAAATTGCAATTTAAGGATTGAATTGTTCACATGATTGATAAAGGTTGTTAAAGCCACAATGAATTTAGTACTTGTATTATTACCTATGGAATATGGTTATCCACAAATAGAGAAGTTTTTGATGAAAAAAGTACTTGCCTAAAGACAAGATATTACTATTAGCAAAGTATATATTGGATTGCATCAACGAGTTTAAGAATTCTTAAAAAGCTAATGCTACTACAAAGAAAGCTTATGCTTTATCTATGAAGCACGGACTCCGACACGGACACCGCGACACGACACGACACGGACACCGCGACACCGCTAAATTAAAAAATACAGGACACCGACACCGCTATATATATATATATATATATATATATATATATATATATATATATTTGTAATATGCTTTCATAAAGGTCTTTTTTCATCATCACCCTCTTTTGCTGCTTCACTAGAATTAGAAGTACTCATCTCTTGCTACACAAAAAATCATTACTATTATTAAAATATAGAAAAAAAAAGGTAGCTTAAAAATTCATTGATATATGTCAAAAAAAAATTCATTGATATTATAATGCTAGTGCTAGACAGCTAGTAAGCACTACTCACTAAAATCATAACAAGAGATGAATATAATGTATTTTATTGTATGAAGAAGACTATTGTACTTTCTCCTTTCTATATTCACACGGCACCTGCTAGTCTGCTACTACCTACTAGTTTCAAAACATATTGTATTTTATTTCATTAACCAACAAGAGAAAGATAAAGCTTCACTCAATGAAGTCAAAAAAAGCTTCACTCATAACAGAAACAAAACGCATGGAAGATGAAAATATAGAAAGAAGCTATGGTGAATAGTCTTCTTCATGAAGAAAATCAGAGAAAAATAGTCATATTATAACCTGAATAAACAGAGAAATTCTAATGGTGCTTGAGCTTAGAGATGAAGATGAAGGCAAAAAAGGAAGAAGATGACGACAAACAAAGATTCCAGTGCTTCTTTTAACCCTTAAATCTGAGTTTATTTGTTTTAAAATTAATTTAGGTTTTGTTTTGGGCTTTCAAAGAGGACCCTGTTTTTCTTCCGTAAAAAAATGAAGAGGGTGTTTCTAAGGTGTCCAAACCGTGTCCAAGGCGTGTCTGACATTTTTTTTTTGTTGACTTTTGAGACACCGCTGACATGCTTCTGACACGTGTCGTACTGGTGTCTGACGCGTGTCCGACACCGACACGTGTCAGACACGGGGACACCTCCCTCACCAGCAGTGTCGGTGCTTCCCAGTGCTTTATTGCTTTCTATCCATCATCTTTTATCAACAATTAGCTACATACGGTGCGTATGCACGGGACGCGCCTTCGGCGTGTTTTATTTCGTGGGAGGCATTAAATCGTCAAGAATATGATACAAATTTTAAAAAGATTAGTATTACCATAGTCCCTTCTCCTAAAAACAAATAGGTTAACGAATGGACCAAGAGACCTAAAAACACATAATAGTATTACCAGACCAATTTTTAAAAAAAAAACACATGTCATCATGTTATTGATTAATCGTGTCACGTTAGCGTTCTGTTAAAAAAAGTTAACGGAAGAGATCAATTTTAATTAAAAAAAAAATTGTAAATTTTTTTTAAATTATAAAAAAAAGTAAGAATTAAAAATATATTTAGCCCTATAGAAACATTTAATATTCATTTGACAGTGCATAAAGGGAAGGATATGATTTGCTTAAATTCCATTTCATTGAGAAAAGCATTTTTTTCCTAAATAATGTAACCTCCAAATAAAAAGTAAGGAACAAACAAAGCACACACCACACTGTACCATAACATAACAACAAGAAGATTCTTCCTTCATCTTCTCTTCTTGTTCCGAAACCAAAGGAGAGAAAACATCATCATGAATCTTATCTTTTTTTATTATCAATAATGCGAATCATTCACTTCATAGAGAAAATTTCAAGGGTTAATTAACACTTTCCTTTCTTCCCAATTTACCCTTGAAAATTTCTCTACATTTTAACAAACCCTTTCAACAACAACAAAAAAAATTCATTTTTTTCATATTCATAATGCTATGTAAACTTGTTCCGTTGTCGCGGAAGAAAAAATCCGGTTCGGTTCCGGTTTATCTTAACGTCTATGATCTTACCCCAATTAATGGTTATGCTTATTGGTTTGGTCTTGGAGTTTATCATTCTGGTGTTCAAGGTAACCCTAATTTTGTTAATTTCAATTTCTATTTTTTGATTCAGATCCGTGTGCTAAGTTTATTATTACATGTTTGGTACAAAGTTCAATTCTTTCAAATATAAAACTTATGGGTCATTTCATAAATTAGGATTTAAGCTCAAAAGCTTATAACTTGTTAAATTAAATAAATTATTATTGTTTACCTAATTGTTGAAATTCTTTGTGGAACGTTGGTGATGGAATTGAATTGGATACTATTTTTTGAATTAAAAATAAGTTAAATTTTGTTTGGTTGCTTGATTAGTTTTTCGCCGTTCGCAGGGGAAGGGGTCTGGTAATTTAGAGTTTTTCGTTAAGTAAGGAAAGTCTAACCGATGATTACGCCAGCTAACATTTGTACTAGGATTCTTCTAAACAATTTGACCTTAACTGAAACTCAGTTAACCACTTGAGTTATTTGAATTTTGATTAAATATAATGAATAATGATTTATGATTGTAATTTTTTGAGGTGGATATTCACTATTGAGGGAAACACTGAAAGGATACCATTGTTGATATATTGTTTAAGTTTGGTTTTCAGATCAAGATTAAGATTAGTGGTGCTGTTGGATTTTGCTTTTCTAAACTTTATTGTAGTAATTTTTTGTAGTTCATGGTGTTGAATATGGATTTGGAGCACATGACCGTGAAACTACTGGGATTTTTGAAGTGGAGCCGGGGAAATGTCCTGGATTCACTTTTAGAAAATCAATTCACATTGGATCAACAGATATGGGACCGAAGGATGTTCGGGAGTTTATGGAGAAGCTAGCTGAAGTGTATGCTGGAAATACCTACCATCTAATACAAAAGAATTGCAACCATTTCTGTAATGATGTTTGTGTCAGATTAACTGGAAAGTCAATTCCTCGATGGGTTAATAGACTCGCTAGAATTGGTAAGATATTATCTTTTGTCCTTTTTGTATGAAATAAGTTTTCATTCAGTTGTTTAGAAGATTTGCAAAATGCTATGATATTGTGAAAAGTAAATTTTTTATTATGGTTGTTTCCTGTCTAGAAAAGGGTGTTAGGTATGGGTGTTAATTTTGAGGGATCAATGTGTTAGCTCACCACTAGAGTCTAAAATGGCACCACCAACCCTCTTTTTCCTCCTTAAAAATTATAACAAGACAAGCTTACTGTTGCTTCTTGCATATCCACAACCGTTCAATTTATGCAATTATATGAATTTCTCCTCCTTAGTATAATTGGAAATGTAAGATTGGATTATTTTTTTGGTGTGTGTGGGGATGATTGTTTGAGGATGACAGAAGCATTTGGTTTGCTAGCATTGAAGTTATTGTGTTGGTGCAGTGGCGGTCTTGGGTGAATGGGTCCTGATGTAATGGTCGGAGTTGTTCATATCTGATTAGGCAGTCACAAGGTTAAGATGTGGAATTAACCTCATGCATATGTGGAACCAAGTCCAACAAAAGTTCTGTTCGTTTTTCCTAGATCTTGCAATTGCAGTAGATTTGTACCACCTTGTTACCTGTTACCCTTTTTTTGGGGTTGGTCTTAGGTGATTGGAGGTGAGCTTATAGTAGCATGTGGGTTTAGGCTGCAGTGGTCTATGGTGGGATGTGGTTGGCCATTGGTGTCTTTATATCTTGTGCTGTTTTTCTTTTGTTGTTCATAAATCGTAAGTTCGTAACTAGTAGCTTCCTCTCTTCCTCTCTTGATCAATAGTTATCCCTTTTATGCAACAATTGATACCCTCGTCCTGCTTGCCATGCCTTCAGTGACCAATGCTAAGATTGAATGGGTATCAAATGTTTCATTTGCAATGAAATTGTCATTTATGAATTCTTATTGACAACTTTTTCTCCTCCTTGTTTTTCTATGGAATTTAGAAGCCACGTTACCTAGTGAGCATTTCTAAGATGTTTCTGTTTTGTTGCTTATATAACTGTTCTTCCGAGAACTTTTTTAAAATACATGAATCGTGAAAAGTGAAAACCGTTGTTTTAGTTGCTAATGATAAGTTATGCATCTCAATATGAAGGTTTTCTCTGCAACTGCGTTCTTCCAACCAGCCTAAATGAAACAAAGGTTGGACAAGCTACATTAGACAAGATTCAGGAAGGAGAAAATAAGAAAATGAGAAGTCAGTCCCGCAGGCACGAGGCTTCTTCCAATCCTTCATTGTCTGCTAGCCAAAGACATTGCCTCCCTCCATCTTCGTGTGTAATTAATACTTCTTCATCCTCAACCTTAGCAGTAAAGTAAAGCTTTTCACAGGATTCAGACTCTGAAACATAGGCCGTTAGAATTATGTAACGTACCAAAGATGGGCAGGAAAGTAACTCTCTTCTGCTTCATCTGTCTGTTCTTCTGTATATCTTCAAATTATCTTGTAATGGTGAAAATGGAAGGGTTGTTTTGTCTCAGTTCTTTTTAATTGTGTGCTTTCTTCATTAAACAAAAAAGTTTCTTTATTTTTTTAGTTTTTTCGGGTAAGCATTTATGAATCTTACCTCATCTGTATCAGTTCTTTAGAATATAGTAATGTATTCATTGTATTTGCTCAAGTGTGAAATAATATTGCAAGGCAGGAAATATTAAACAGATGGTGAGTTGATGGCATTAGAGTTAAATCAGCACAAACTAGAGTCAAATTTCATCACCACCTGCTTTAGATGCTGAATCTTTTGTTGATGAATGCTATATTATAGAGACCAAATTAACCGGAAATGATAGGGTTTGATTTTTAATCCAAATTAGGCCATGGATATTTTATTCTGAACGCTTATTAGCCTTAAACTGAATAGGGTTTGCTACGAATATGTAGTGTGTTTGGGTGAAAGTTTGTCAAATGTGATTTTAAATGAACTTGACTTTCAAAATTGGTTTTGTTAAAATTGAATTAGAGGTAAAGTTATTTATGCATGAATCTGTTTACTCTACAAATAAATTTGATGTAAAACTCTGTATAAGTTCTTTTAATGTGACCAAGCAGATAGTTGATTTTGATCACTTATAATTTGAAAGCTGAAAATTTCAAGGTGTTCAAGGAGGAGTATTTGTGTGATCTTGTAAACTTGGTTTTAGATTTTGCTTTTGATGCTTAATGGTTGGTTGCAATTGCAAAGTTATCACACCTTGTTAACTTGTCTAGTGCTGCCTAATAAAACTGAACTAGTTATCAAGAAATTGAACTCAAATTATTAATGAGCTCCTCTTAAGACGAATCATTCAGAATAATCGGAGTTTAAGTTTTAGTGGAAATAATTTTTGGCTAGTATTTGGTTATTTCGGGTTCAAGCTTTGGATTACCGGAGTTCTCTTTTCTCTAGAAACCAGAGAGTTAATACCGAAAAAAAAAACTCAAAGCTAGTTCACAACTGAATTATGGACTTGTTTGAATTGACTTATTTATGAGCTTATGCGAAACAACTTATGCAAATAAGTAAACTTTTATGTATTATTATAAACTTTTTAAGGTAGTTTATGATGAAACAACTTATAAAAATACAATTTTTGCCGGCGAAAACATTTGAATCAATATAAAATTTTATTTATTTGCATAAGCTATCTTTATAAGCTTAAAAATAAGCCAAATTCAAATAAGGTCTATATAATGTTAACATTTTCTCCTTGCCCCTTACCCTTTTGTTGCTTGGTTGTATTTTAGCTTGTAGTTCAAAGGATGGATAACAACCTTATTGTTTGTTGGTTTCCCATACTTATGAACTTGCATTGCATGATGATGACAAACGTAGCGTGAAAGGATAATAATACCAACAAACTTTATTTGTTTTTTGTTAAATCATGTCTAGGCATGTCCCCTCTTCTGCATGTTTTTTAATTAATTCCATTATCCTTAGTATGGAGCAAGAATCCAAAATGTTGGATTTAGGTTCACTGTTGTAGAAGAACTTACATGTAGTTTTGCGCTATAATAGATTTCATCCGTTGATTTGAGATCAAATGATTTAAATTTAAGTTGATTTTACACAATAAAACGATCTCAAAATGTAGATGTTTTTTGAAAATTTGATTGAACTACTTACATTCAGAATTGCATGAAGCATGTAAGCACATTCCAAAATGTAGATGTTTTCCGAATTATGAATTTGATTTTGGAAGGACCACGTAACTTTATTAAAGAAATTATGAGTTTTCAGTTCGGAGATCTAATTTGGTCCACCCCGCTTGCCACCCCAATAGATTATATAATTTTGGCCTCTCAAGTTCTTATCAGTCAATTAACTTTTTTTTTTTTGTCTAAATTCCTTGAATTCCTTTCGAGTCATTGGCGGAGCCAAGGCCCGGCTAGCTCGAGCAAGTGCCCGGCCTCGGTCGAAATTTTTGATATTTTAGGAGTTAATTTAGGATAAAATTGAAATTTGTATATATTAATTTAGAGCAAAACTGAGATATTTTGTTTAAAATTGAAATTTTCAATGTAAAATTGAGATTTTGCTCAGGTTTTGAAAACTTTCCGACTCCGCCTATGTTTCGAGTCAAAGGACTTCGAATAGTTTTTTTTAATATATATAGTAGGACTTTGAATAGATTAACCAAATATTAGAGGATAAAATTCACACATTAGTCATGATAGAGGGTTAAAAGTAAAATTAAGTCAAAAAGCAAAACAGATTGCACTACGTTTTACATTTAAAAATATATTTAATTGGGTTTATTAGATAATTGGAATGTAACATATTGAGAGGTAATCATATATATGATGAATTTCTATTTTCTAAAGTGAGTAAATTATAAAGTGAATAATATATAATTATATTTTGCAAAATATTATATATATGTAGCAAAAGTTTTTTCATGAATCCATCATGTGATAAGTGTAATTTAGTTACATAGCAGCACGTAAAATTCAGCTAATTAATCCATCTTGTGATATGTGACATAGCAGCTAGTTACATAGCAATTTTATTCCGGAATTAAAGTGAATAAAATTGTTTTGCCACTACATCTACATATCATGTTTAAACCCAACACATGCTTCGTGAAATATTGCAAGTTATTCTTATATATTGATGAATATGGCATTACTCTTTTTCATTTCTTTGTTGCCAAATTTTTTTTATGTATAAGGTGAAATTTTGAATTATCTCCATATTATTGTCTTTTGCTTTCCCTACCAATAACATGGGGAAATCAATAGTATAGTCCATAATGCATTTGATAGGTCATAACATATGGTAGGTACTTTCTAATGTTCCCCATCTAGGGTATACAAAATTTCGGACAGTGTTTATTTTTAATGATCAAGTTAATAATGAGTAGTACTTGTCCATCATGCATATTAGTTTAGCATTATTCATGATGAATGAAGCAATACGAAAGTGTGAGGATCAATCCAAATCAAAATATATGAAAATGATTTTTTATTTTTTTAAAAAATAACATAAGTTTTAAGAGTACAAATTGAAAAACTAAATATAAAAATATTCTCTTAAAATTCTTATATTCAATTTTTAAAAAGTTTAAAATTTATTTTTTTTAACATATATATATTTTTTTACTTTTAGATAACTTATTTATATTAATATCATTGAAACAACTCTTGTGGAGCCGTGTGATTGCAGATGTAATTGCAAAGCAGCCTTATTTTTGTTATGTACACAGATTGAGACGTGAAATGATTCCTAATTTAAAGGTTTTTATAACGCTTTTATGCTGCATGCAATCTTATCGAAGACAGCTTTCAATTTCAATTCAATTATTTAGAAACATCAACCATGCCTTAAGATTACAAGGAGAAAATATTTCTTTTGCCGTTCTATCGACTATTCGTGCGTCCTATGCATTTTTCACTTTACTTTTCCACTATAGAGTTGTAAAAATGGGTTGGGCTATCGGGCCGGCCCATTAGACCTTATCAGGCTGACCTCCAAACCTATTTTTTTCATGAACCGTCATGAGCAGACTCCACGGACCTTTGGGATGGCCCCTTAAAGATAAACCATTACTGTGATTTAAATTTCAGGTAATTGCTACCTTCACCGTTATTTCAATTTCAGAAGTAATATGGTTAGGTTGATGATAATTGATAACTAGCTCTTGGCTATGAGTAGCTTAACACACTTTTTCACCACCAAGTCACATGAAAACCACTTTTATGAAACCACCAAAAAACCATGTTTGCATCACTAAACCATCAAAAATTATTTTCACTCTTTTAAGCTAACAGTACCCCATAAGCAATTAGTTCTTGATTTCTTGTAATGCACGCTATGGGTATTGAACTCTAATATCCTGGATTGTATTAGTGCTATCTAACCAACAAATGCATCACCCTTGCATCGAATAGTAACATATTTTTTATATATAACAAAACCGTAAACAAAAATATGTATATGTACTTATTACAAATAAAAATTTTGGAACGGGTCGCGGTCCTCCCCGGTCCTAAGGGAGCTCTGCCCTTGTGTGTTACATTGATATTCAAAGTTATGTTTCCTTCGGTAATCATTATAAGCGAAGTTGTTAAAATCTCGTTTTAAATCGTAAACTTTATCGATTTTATCATGTTAAAAATACATATATCAATTTTCTTGACAAAGAACATAAATCTTTTTAAAAATACATATAATATCATATTAATAAATAAATAAAAAGTACACTACGATATGTCTAAGTATATAGAAAGACGTTATTACAAAAAAAAAAGTATATAAAAAGACACTTAATATTCTAATAATAGTACTATTAATAATTGGAGGGGTAATAATTTTTGACACTCGTGAGTATTTTAATAAGATACAATATTTAGTCTATATTATAGATCAAATGCATCAATTATTGTAAAAGTATTTTTGATTATAGAAACCTTTGCAGATATACTAAAGAATAGATGAAAATATGTAAGGGATCAAACATTTGATAAAATAATACAATATTACAAAATTTTATGAAATTATAACATAATAAGTTTTTAAATAAATAATAGACACATAAATGTAATAGGGTTTCGTAAAAATAAAATAATAGGGGTTAAAGTTTACAATATAACCGCTTTATATTCAATCATATATACATAATATTCATTTTCAAATGACATGCATGATTTAAAGAGTCATATTTAATACATGCAAAAAAAAGGAGTGATATTATTCTTTACAAGAATTATTATAGTTATATAGTTGTTGGTGATATTTATTGGAAAAATTAGGACTTATCGATATATATTTTAAACCAACACCAATAATATTTATTTTTGAAATGCATGACTATATTCATATTTAATTCATGAGAATGAGAAGAAAAAAAATCAATTAATAATACATTAATTTTTTTATATTTTCTTTAATTAACATTCATAACACTTATATTTTTAGATTAAAAATAAAATTATTAATTTCATATTAAGTTAAATATTTAATAATTCGTATATAATATGAAGTAAACTCAAGATTTACATTCGATTCACCAAAATTAAATAAATTGACGTACAACTCAATTTTGACAACTTTGATTCTTATATAATATCATCATAAGATTAACATTTCTTTTTCTTTAAAAATTTCTTCATATTTAAAAATATCTTAATAAACATGATTGATAAATTGCGATTGCAACAACTTGATAGTTATAGTTCCGCAAGGTTAACATTAATTCGGATAAAATGAGCGAAAATAATGATTTCAAAATTACGCAGTTTCACACTTTGGCTCTTCCACACTTAAACATTTGGGGATGACACTACATAGAAGTGCATCATTGTTGTCTCATAAGTCCTAGCTCAACTGACAAATATTGCCGAAATTGTTTGGTCGAACGTCATGATCCGAGTTTAAACCCGGAATCTCACAATTATGTGAGTTTAATTTCAGTGGATTACCACTTTATCTATTACCAACAAAAAAAAAAATGAAGTGCATCATTGTTCTGTTCTAGAAAGATATATCCAGTCTTAGCAAAAAGAATAAGATACATTCAATAATGCAGCAATGGTAAATCACACCCCAAGATTTAAAGCAGTAAACCAAGTAAATTGAAGAAACAGCAACATCTAACTACCAAGTAAGATATACTAACTATATGTTTGGTTGTGCAATGGTAAAAATTAATTCTAAAATAATTGAATATGACATAATTGATTTTGATTAAAAGTGAGTTAAATTAAATTTAATTATGTTTAGATACATTAATCAATAATTAATGTTATTTGGATAACTCTTAGAGCATACATATCGGTTAGAATTAACCGTGTCTACACATAAACCAATGCCACCTTGTCAGAGTTTCTGTGATATTTGATAGCCAAATTGCGTACCTCAATATGGCTACGTGCCTCTGCCCAGCCACGGTGCTTTTCATTCTATTGTTTATATTAAACATTATTATAATGAGATAGGTGCAAACAAAAGCTCTTTTTATTATCTATGTGATATATATTGTGGATTTGATGGGACCCATTTTAGAATGTTTGATAAGTTGTATGGATATTTGTAAAATATAGTTGAGTTGCCTAACTAATTAGATAGTGTAAAATAATATAAAAAATTAAGTGAGGTCCACTTAAGAAACTCAAATGGGTGGAATGAATGTGGGTGGATGCTCTTACTCTCTTAGTAACTACCAAAAAAAAAAGGAAAGATAGAATTTCCAATTTTCTAGTAATTCATTCTTTCTCCTACTATTATTCACCCTCGTTTCTGCATTATTGGGAAGTCAAATGTGTTGTGGATTTTTGAAGCGAAAAACAATATGCAACGAGTGAGAGTGGTGGATCTCTGATTAACGAGTTCTTGTAACAGCAATTGTTGATAGTGGTCATGGACAATGAACAAATAAATTGAATAATAAAGTTGATTTTACAAAATAGACTCAATTTTACAAGAGAAAACAGAAAACCAAACATGCTTGTAGAAGAAAAATTGCATGCTTAGATGCACAACCAAACATACACTAAGAAAAATACAACATTAGTTGTAATATAAAAATTTAGCAATAAATACATTGTATGTTAAATGGCAAATCAATCTTTGAAATCAAAGAGAAAATTTAGCAATAAATACATTGTATGTTAAGTGGAGAAAACATTTCCTCCAAAAGGAAATTCTTAACATCAACTCAGGCACATTGGCAGGAGAAGAACACAATGGTTAAACAGAATCAACAGCACAATTTCTACTAGAAAGAAATATACAAACAGCTGATGTGGGGATTCGAGTTTATCGGTTTGAATAGATTTATTCGAGATCATCTACTTGGCATGCTGTTTGGTGGATTATGAAAACAGCTGATGACATGTACATAAACTGTTGTCAGCTTATTTCTATAAGTTTACTAGAAAAAATCATGAAAACAGCTTATAGATTATATGAAAATATTTACCCTTCATTGTAACATCTTGCGTGGCCAAAATAGATAGGAGTAATTCATAAACACTTACGTTAATAAGCACTTATGCTAAAAAGATACAAAATAAGCTGTTTAACCAAAAAAAAGCCCTTATATCAAACAATTTTCACAAAAAACAGCTCAAAATGGAACATAATTTCCCAATAAGCATTAAAACAGCAAACAGATAAACAAGTTAAAAACCATTCAATCTGACGAACAAAATTGAAATCATAAGTCAAATCATCAAAGTCGCTTAATACGATAAAATGGTTTCAAAAACCACAATCATTTCCTTACATAATAACAACACTGATCTGAATCTCAATAGACAATAATCAAAACATTAAAAACTCCGAAACAAAAGTCACTGTCTTTATCATAACAAAAACTAAACCAAGTAACCATAAAACCTTAGAATCCAAGCTTGGTACGACGCCAGTGACGACGCTTAGCATTATAACGGATAGTGTTATCCGTTCTCATGCGAATCCAATAAGGGATGGGTCTGTTTTGTCTCATCTTCTTCGCGAGCTTCTTCTTGATTACAAATGTCTTGTGTGAAGGCTGTGATTAGATTATATTAGATTCAACAAAAAAGCTGAATCAGAAATTGATACGCAAATTGATGAATGAGAAATGAGAATTAGATAGAGATAAGTGATTATACCATTTTTGCAGCTTCTTCTTCTTCGACCGCGTTTGGAGTAGAAATGGTTACCCAACGGCGATGAGAAACCCTAATTTCTAACAGAAGCTCCTTTTATACCCTTCAATTTTTGTTTTGTTGTCAAAATTTACATGATCCAACGGGCCGGCCCATTGGGCTTATTCTTCTTCTATCCTCTTAATCACTCGCTACACCTCTCACTGAACCACTATCTCCTTTATGTTTTAGTTTTCATTCAGTCTCACGTTCACATATAGAGATAGATTATAATTAAATAAATAATTTAAATAATTAATTGCAAAGTACAATTTATATATATTGATAGTTAGATTTTTATTTGAATCGTGGAGCCTCTTAGTCTTTAGGTCTTGTAGGTCTTTTTCGATTATTATCCGACTAGTAGCACTTTAAGTAGTGTCTTTGAAATACACCGGAAGAATCAAATGAATCAAAAGTGTTTATTTATCTTATTTTACTACATTTAAAAAAGCTTTTTGAAAATGTTACTAGTACTACATTTAAAAAAATAATAATGTTTTTTTGGATATTATATGATGTAAGGCAAATAAAGAGGTTTAGTTTATGTGGGAAAATAGCTCTTTTTGTTTTTTGTTTCTATGGTAGGATAGCTTTAGTTTTGCTTTATGTTACATGTTTCCATCAATTGATTCTTATAGGTAATAGGTAACCAGGAGCAATCTTTGAAAATAGTATGATGCAAGATCTACCAAATATCTTTTTGAGAAACCCAAACTCTCTACATTAATAAAATCATACGGTTATCCCCCAAATAGTATGATCTAAGATCTACCAAATATTTTGTGTAATAATCTCAATCTTTTAGTTAATTTATGATGGAGAATTATGCCAAATATTTTTTGTAAGATAATAATTGAATTATTAAATTTAATGACTAAAAATTACACTTGAAACTGAAAAAAAGAAAGACATAGCAGAATTTTAACACTCAATAGTGCGTATAGTATTGAAATATGGTATTATAAAATGTGTGTATAAATAACACAAGTTGTGTTATCATTTACTAATTTTATTATTATTATTATTTTATTTTTATTAGAAGTTTAAAATTTGGTATTCAAACTTTGACCATTCTAATAATACTCTTTACTTCTTTTTTACCGTACTTTTTTATTTTTATTTTTATCAACCGTATTATTATTATCTACTCCCTCTGTTTCATATTAGCATAAGCAAAAAAAATCACTTTTTCTTATCTCAAATCTCAAATTATAAACAAAAATAAATCACCTTTATCATTTTCAATATTTATTTTTACTTATTCTTATGAAATTTAATGCAAATTATATTTAATCTACTCTATCTCTCTATTCTTTTTTACATAGTCAATAAACAATAAAAATTCTTTTTACATCTTCCTATGAAAATTATTTTAAGGAAAACACAAAAAATCATACTTCAAATTATCATATTTTATTTTTCTTAATAAATTTGAATTTATTTTTTTCTTATAATACGGGACGAAGGAAGTACTCTAATATTATGATTTTTCATAAATTACATTTTTTTATATATAGAATTTGATAAATTGCTTTAATATTATTATTATTTATGAAAAATCAATTTTTTATTATTATTAAAAAAAGTGATCATAAAACATTGTCATCGATAAAATCAGAGTTGGTACTTGTCATGAGCCCATTGTTTGATTCTTTCACTCTCACTTGATCTCATCGTTATTACAATCAAAACCATCTCTCTGTTTTCTTCCACACAAACAAAAATGGCTTCTTCTTCTGTCTTCTCTGTAGCTTCACACACTGCTTCACTTTCGATGCACGATACCAACATCAAGGTAATCTTCTACCTCTTTCTCATTCATCACTTCTTACCCTTTTATCATTCATTCAATAATTTACGTTTTTCTTTTCAACAGAGAAAGCTCCATCTTCCAATCAACGCTTTCAGATTATCCAATTTAAGGGTCTGTATATTTTACTTCCATCACTAAACTAAATTTTTTTATTTTTTTAAGATATTATTATTCTGTGATCAATTGGGTAGGGTTTAGGATTATTATTATTATTATTATTGATAATTTGACACAATTCATGTAACTTATATTAGTTACTAATGTTCTTCATTAACTTACTTTTAATTGTTATTGTTATTTGTTAATTTACTAATGTTGTTTATTCAGCTTTACTTTAGATTACTAGTGTAAAACCATCTAGTTGGACTTAATTGGTCAATGAGTTTTAGTTATGATTGGATTGATTTGGAGTACTCGAGTTCAAACCCTGACTCGAACAATCCTTAATTAGACTTTAATTACACTCCTGATTACCAGGGTTGTTTTCCTTTGGGAATCGGAGGGTTAAGACTAAAAAAAAAGATTAGAAGTGTGATCCGATTCTAGTTGTCGTTAATTATGTTCTTATTTATGTGTTAATGATTGATTGAAGAACAGTTTTGAAATTGCAATTGAGAATAGTTGGTTAATGAGGATTTAGCAGTGTGACAGTTGCTACTACCTTGATGAATTACATTGTGTGTGTTCTAATCTTAATTATTATGTCTGTTGATTTTGTTTATGCAGTCTTCTGGACGGATCTCTATGGCTGTTGCGGTTAATGTTTCTCAGTTTGAAGGTATACCGATGGCTCCTCCTGATCCAATTCTTGGTGTTTCTGAAGCATTTAAAGCAGACACGAGCGATGTCAAGCTCAATCTTGGAGTTGGTGCTTACAGAACTGAAGAACTACAGCCATATGTGCTTAACGTTGTTAAGAAGGTATTTTGATGCTATGGTTTTTTTACAATTTGCAAATTTCATGTGTCATGTGTATTGATTTCTTATTTTACTTCTTGTTCAGAAACACAAGACTATTTTTTCAATTGAGTCAATATTGATTTTTGATAACATTCTTGTTTTTTAGGCAGAGAATCTTATGTTGGAGAGAGGCGAAAACAAAGAGGTAAATTTCTTTAGGTCATATGCGATTATTTGTATCATTAAACTGTTGCCTTTAGATTACTAACTATGGTTTTAACTCGGAAATGCAGTATCTCCCAATTGAAGGTTTGGCTGCATTCAATAAGGCAACTGCAGAGCTGTTACTCGGAGCAGACAATCCAGCAATCAAACAGCAAAGAGTATGTACTAGATTTAGAAGATATAATTTTTTCGAAGGATGTAAAATTTATTGGCTGTCAGATCATAGAAACAAACAAGATAAAAATCAATATTTTTCTTTTTATTCTTTACCCAGGTTGCCACTGTCCAAGGTCTTTCCGGAACTGGTTCTTTGCGACTAGGTGCAGCTCTAATTGAACGGTATTTTCCCGGGGCAAAAGTTGTGATATCAAATCCTACATGGGGTGTGCATTTTTTTCCTTTCTCTGTTTAACTTGGTCATGATTTTTGTTTCGAGGGAGTTCATACATCCTGGTTAACGTTGTTGTCTTTCAGGTAATCACAAGAATATTTTCAATGATGCTGGAGTACCATGGTCCGAGTACCGATACTATGACCCCAAAACAGTTGGGTTGGATTTTGAGGGCATGATCGAAGATATAAAGGTTACATCTTGAATAAAATATTCATTCAATTCTAAATGAAATGGAGCTCTATCTAATTGTCTAATTGTACCTGTTTACATTTTTATAGTCAGCTCCAGAAGGAACTTTTGTGCTACTTCATGGATGTGCTCATAATCCTACTGGTATTGATCCAACACCAGAACAATGGGAAAAAATAGCTGATTTAATTCAAGAAAAGAACCACATTCCATTTTTTGATGTTGCTTACCAGGTACACAATCTTTTGGGTAAATGAGCTATTATTTTAGTAAATTTCTGGACAGTGAGTTCAAACATCATTAACATATTTGAAATCATGACAAATAAACCTTACAATAAATGATGCGGATACAACTTGAAACTGGTAGATATCTTTTTGTAACCTTGAATATATTTCACGATGTACTAAACTGCAAATTAAAAAAAATTCAGGGTTTTGCTAGTGGAAGCCTCGATGAAGATGCAGCATCTGTGAGATTGTTTGTGGCACGTGGCATGGAGGTTCTTGTAGCTCAGTCATACAGTAAAAATCTTGGTCTTTACGCTGAAAGGGTTGGAGCTATCAATGTCATTTCCTCATCACCAGAATCTGCAACAAGGTATCGTACGTTACCTATGCCGTGCTTTCTCATATTTGAAATTCAATGCACATTTCTTAGAAGAGATTGATTTTGTCTACTTTTCTAGAAAGGTGAAGGGGTCATTCTTTCAATCAAGAATCATTCTGAATGAACTTTACAATAAGCATTTGTCGGAACAAAAAAGTTGAAATAATCTTTTAATCAGTACGAGTTTTTTCGATAATCCATACATTTGGTCTTATTCAACAATTTGATAACTATCTATTTCAGGGTAAAGAGTCAATTGAAAAGGCTTGCCCGACCAATGTACTCTAATCCACCTGTTCACGGGGCTAGGATTGTTGCTAATATTGTTGGGGATCCAGCTCTCTTCGGCGAATGGAAAGCAGAAATGGAAATGATGGCTGGAAGGATAAAAACTGTTAGACAGAAGCTATATGATAGTATTTCTTCAAAAGACAAGAGTGGAAAGGATTGGTCGTTCATACTTAAGCAGATAGGCATGTTCTCATTCACAGGCTTGAACAAGAACCAGGTTATTCACTCCCCTTTTGACTTCTTTCATATGATTAACTTATAGCTTTTTTAGACATTATTTTTTCTCCTATTTCTTCGACTTCATCAACATGATATGAATATGTGATTTGTATTTAATATATTGTGTTATTGACTTTGTTGTATCTTTCGTCTGATCAGAGTGACAATCTGACAAATAAGTGGCATATATACATGACAAAGGATGGAAGGATTTCCCTGGCAGGATTGTCGCTGGCCAAATGTGAATACCTTGCAGATGCTATTATTGATTCGTATCACAATGTCAGCTGAAACGCGGTGAAACATGCTTTTGAAGCAAGCATATATTTTTGGTGAGTATTATACAAACCATAGTGATTAGCACACATGGGAATAATTCTATTTTGTATGCATCGATTGTCATACATATGTACCTGAAAGCCCCTTTGGGAATTCTGTTGTAACCTTGAATAAGTTGAATCAAATTGTTGATGTATAACAAATCAGTCTCTTTTTCAGACCTGATAATGTTGAGCATAAGTATTGATTTTAGAGTATGTTTCTTATTGTTGTAAGCCTACAATAGTCAATCATTTTACGTTATTGGTTCTTCTAAATCACCAAAACAATAGATTACATGAGGCAAACACTTTTATATCGAATAAATGATTCACTCACATTTCAAAGGGATTCAGATCCCTGACATCAAAGTATGCATTCATTTTAATCATTAGATAGATCAGATAACCCACTATCCAAGTTTTTGTTTTAAACTCAATGTAACATTTAAAATACGTGTCGTTTTATCTTCATTTAATGGTTCCAAGTCTTTTGACTCACTGACTACATCTACATGAATGTGTATTTTTCGTGACTGGATAGAATCAAGGGTACTGGTTCATGTAATTTACCAACCCAATCAACATTGCATAGATCACAGACACAATATTCTAACAAAATTGAGGAATGGTTTCATGATATGTTATGTCTGAACTCTGGATAAGTTACCGTGTTGGAATTCCCTTTTAAAGCAATTCCTTATGTCATATATCGGCAGGATAAATAAGCGCTTGCAAAGAAAACACAGAATAAGCGACCTTATTAGAATAATAGTTTGTCTATGAATTATTTGTAACCCGATGTATTGAATTACAAACGTCAAAAGAGGTAATGAATGACAATGAGAATCAAATCCTCTTTGACCAGTACATTATTCCACAAAATCACTGCACTATACACATATTTTCACGAAATCAAAATTAAAATCTTTGCATTTATCATTAACAATCCCAAGCTCTTCACTCATTTAGGCCTACCCTTTTTCCTTATGAACCTGTCTATGTTTCATGGTCAAACTCCAAGACCGCATGTATTATTACATGAACAATGTGGTTATGAATCTGTCTGCAATTCTGAACAATAATAAAGAATCACTGGTTTGGCTGGCAGCATCATGAAACCATGGCTCGGATTTTCAATGCAAGAATGTCATCTGAAATCGATTATGACTATGTTAACTAGAATTCGCTGGTTGCTGCGTCACTTGTGAAACTCTGAGAGTTCCTCCTAGCTCAACAGGTACAAGAGGGATGAGGGAGTGTAGAACATCTGCAATCAGAGGGCGGTAACATGGTTCTGGTTGCACACATAACACTGCCACAGCAGCAACCTGAAAAGTACACAGTTCAGGTTATAGTTATGCAGAATAACATGCTGCAAAAACATTGTAGAGGCAGAGTGAACATAACTAGTTTTAGGAATGAGTCATTTGAATAAGTTTCTTAAAAAACACTAACTAAAAGAGAAGTTTAAAAAGATCGTGTAATAACTACGTCTATGTTAAACAACAGATTCTCATAAAAGTTAAAATTAGCCTCGATCTCAGTTTTTTAAGTTTTCTCGGATAGCTTCTACATAATTTATGTATTTAGACTCCTAGATTCTCAAACCTGGAATAAGTGCTTAGGATCCATTGTATTCTTAATCACATTATCCACAATGTTTGGAAGCTTTGATCTATCTGTGAGCTGTGGCATGGCCTGCAATCACCAGAAAAAAGCTTATTGTTATTCATTTCCCAATCAACCATATCTAATATGTTTGGTTCGGTGTTCATCTACTCTTTCTTGCTTTCCAAGGCAGGTGGACGGACGCACATTAAGTGAAACTCCACCGTAAAAATAAACATATACTAATTTGATCAAACAAGCCATACCCATGTGACAATAGATTGGCATTGAGATGGGTTCAGTTTTTCCACAGGCTTCCTTCCTAATAGAAGCTCAAGAAGCACAACTCCAAAAGCATATACATCACTTTTATCGGTCAATTTACCTGTAATATATAATTTGAATGCAATATCCTCATTAGATAATTCAAGTTTTCCCAATAAATGAATTTTACATAAGTTCTCATGTAATTTTTTAACCAAGATCATTGCAGATGTGATCCATTTCATCTATATCTCATGTTAAAATTTCCACAATTCAATTGAATAATAGAATACTTCTGTCTTTGATCTGAAAAAAATAATTTCCAATGTTTCCCATCTTTCAGACAAGAATCAATTCCAACTCACTTGAATTGAATAATAGAATGCTTGCTGACACAGCAGTTGTGAACAAATTTTAGTTCCTACTAGGATATTATTTATTTTTCTTCATTATTGTATTAATATTTTGTTATCACTGACAAGAAGCACCTAGAGCAAACTAGATATATATAATATGATTGTGATGTGTAACTGACATGTTAATTTGATAATCTATACGATTTGTTATGTCAGTTGGGTAGGTACATACCCCATATGGGCACAAGATGCACACTTCAAACCTTTTAAACGGATCTGGATTACATGCGGTTAGAATACTATCCATTCACACCATAAGTACGTCGATGACATGACCGTTTCATAAAAATCGAACAGTCTATATCAAATTCTTCATGGTTTTTGGAGACTCTGACTCATCCGAGTAAAATCAAACGGTCCATAAAAATCTGCATGTTTTCTGGACCGTACGATCTTGATCAAACAAATAATGTGCTGACTATGTGAATGTATAGATAATATTCCAACTACATGCAATTCATTTTCCTTTCAAGCCCACCCTATACTCCACACACACACACAATTAATGCATCAATCAAAGGGTATTAAAGAAAGCAACATCTTGGATCTGGTCTGTGAAAATTTAACTAAATTTAACTATATAGTACTATAGTATTAATTAATCATTCATAGATCAACTTGTGTGACCAATGCATATGCATTGAAATTATACTAAGTTGAGCTGGCATACCATCTAAAAGATACTCTGGGGCTACATACCCCAATGTGCCTGAAAGCTTGATGTTATTCTTGTTTTGGGACCCATCAGTTATTGCAAGACCAAAATCAGAAACCTGAATCCATCAATAAGTCATAGGGGCACACACAAAATAAGTAAAATTTAGTTCACACAATAAATATATGTATAGCAATATATGGAAAATAATTTATGCATCAATTTCAACATTTTATTTTTACCTTGGCAGTGAAGTTTGCATCTAAAAGAATATTAGAAGATTTCAGATCTCTATGGATCACTGAAGGGTAACAGTGTTCATGCAGATACTTTAAAGCTCTGAATAACATTAATCAATATTAGCATGTTAATAAAAAGACATTAGAGGAAATAGGAAAAAAATATGTAATTGATTAATTAAAGTCACCTTGCTGTGTCAAGAGCAATTTTCATCCTCATATGCCAAGTCAATGCTGAGCCATGAGATGGTCCTTTACATAACCAATTTTTGGTAAATAAAGTGATTAGTATTTATTATTTATGTATTAAAAAACAGATTAGTATTATTTTATAATTGACCTCATTAAGTCTTTATTAGATAATAATATTAAAGGTTCCAACTCCTTTAAATTTAATCACTTTAGAGTATAAAGTAATGTCAATTGTTAATGAATAATAAATCATGAACATATCAGAAATGGCAAATCCAATAAAATGAAACATCATAAACAATATTTTTAGTTTTTTTACCATGTAATTGAGTTTCCAATGATCCATTTTGCATCAACTCATAGACAATAAATCTTGAATCCTCATTACTGCTACAACCAAGCAGAGAAATTACATTTGGATGTTGAATTTTACTTAGCAATTCCACCTCATTCTGCAAATTCATCAAACTATTTCAACACAAATTTTACAACAAAAAACAATTAACAAAAATGAATAAATAAAATTAGCATGAATTATCACCTCAAATTCTCTTTCAGCATATTGACACTCACAATTCAACCTCTTGATAGCAACATCTAAATTATCATCCAACTTGGCCTTGTAAACACATCCAAAACCACCTTCACCTAAGATGTTACTTTCCTTGAAATTTCCAGTGGCTTTTTCTATTTGCTTATAGTCAATGATTGGAACACACCCTTTCTTACCAACCATTTTCACAGAACTAAATTTACTCAAAAATGGTGCTAAACCAAGCCCTTTCTCACCATCTACACATTCAAAAAACAGAACAAATAAAAAAAAAATGGATTAAATATATTCTTACTCCTTACAAAATTTACATTTTTTCTTTTCCGTTTTTGCAAATTACGAAACTACGCGTCTTGAAATTTGCAGAAACGGAAAAGTCGATACATAGACTTAAAACAAAATTTGATATAACTACAGGACTAAAAACATATTTAATCCGTAAATATACATGGAAGTTTCTTGAAATACCTAGAAAAATAAAGAAATTGGATATAAATCCATATTAGCTATAAAATTGATGTTAAATCGTTAATAAATATACGATAATTACGCATGAATGAAAGGAAAAATACCTGAGTTTTGAAACTTTTTCTTGTTGGGTTTTGAAGCATACTTGATGTGATAAATCCAGAAGCTTAACAGACACAAAATGATAGCACCAAGTGCAGTGCTAGCTACAATCAAAGCCATTATCTTTTTCTTGTGTGAATCCATTTTTTGATCTTCATCCCCCACATGAATACCTAATCAAAATATACATACATTGTAATTAAAAATTAAAACTTTTTCAAATTTAAAATCATTAATAGCAATTTAAGAGAGTTTAAGGAAAAGGGTAGGATCTAAGTGTCCAAATAATGAGAAATATCAGAAAAACACTTAAAAAAATCTGAAAAAATAATTTGCATTAATTTCAAGTAATGATTTTTAAGAATTTAAATTAGAAATAATTGATAGAGAGACAGAGAATGTTGTGCCTGGAGAGGAAGCAGAAACAGTGATTGATGCAAGAATTGGAGAAAAAGGTGAAATTTGAGGTGAGGGAACAAGAGGGTCTACTATAGAAGAAAGAATCCAAATGGGTTTGTGAAAAATAAGGATAATCATCATGAGAATCATGTGAAGAAACTTCATTTTCATTGTTTGTTTTGTGTGTGTCTATGAAAACATGAAGATAGAATGAATGAAAGACATATACTACAAATGTATGACTTGTGTGTGTGTGTGTGTGTGTGTGGATGAAGAGTGAAAAGGAACACACACACACATAGACACAGCTAAGAGTTTGTGAGCCACTGAAAGTGAATGTGTTTTTTGTATCTTTGATTTTAGACTTTGACACACCCTTTGATTTTTTTAGCTTCAAAACAATAATAATCACCTTTTTAATTGATTTTTATTTTTTATTTTTTTTGGTTTGTGTTGTGGGACACGATTGATTAATATAACACACATTCGATAAATTTTTAACGCGTATTCGTATTTTAAAATTTATCGTTAAATTAAAAACGACAATCGTATAGATTACGTCTAAAATTTAACATTAACATGAAATGATTTGATATTTTGATTAGGTGGATTAAAATTACCATTTTATGAAATTTCAATCTACAATATGGATCTTTATAAAAAAAAAAAACTATAATATGGATTATCCGATAGTCAAAGTTTGAGACTTTTAAGAGTGTTTTTCTTCATATTTTAAGTTTGAATTGGTGGTGATTGACGCTGAACTTGATAGAGAAGACTACAGTTTGATCCCTCGTAACTGTGATCGAGAAAAGACTGAAACCACTTGATATCATAATTGACCTCTAAACCAGATTAAACCGTTGGTGAAAAAAGAAAACAAAAATCTAATTTCAAATAGACTTCTTTAAGGGATAGTGGAATTAGTGTCTTTCATATAAGTCGTCGATAAAAATCTATAAACTTTTATCAAGCAAGTTAATTAAGAAAGATATTATCATATAAAATTGTTCCATCTTAAATTCAAATTCTCCACAAATAATTCATATTTGATGAAATACATTAACCATTTTAACTTTAATCACTTATTATCACATTCTAAAATATCTCTACTCAAATAGCATATAAATTATTATTTATTGTTTTTATTCACCTAATGTTAACTTTTTGTGGCAATGTATTATTTTTTTAATTAAAGTGATAGAAAAGGATGCAAAAAAAGGCATAGTAATTAAAATCCCTTTTTGAGCTACTTTTGTGCACCGTGTCTTGTTATCTTTGTCTTTTTTCACATTTTTGTTCCAATTTTTTTAAGTCTTTTTTTTCTCTCGTTTTCTCAGCTTATAGGAAAAGAGGGACCGCGACAACAATTGACAGTTCAAATTTAATTTTAGGCTGATGGGCAACGGCAAGAAAATGATGTTCATTGAATCACTTCTTTTTTTAAAGTTTGAACCATGATGACTTCTGATTATTTATTTCTCCTCTTCTATAATTGTCTTTGAGAAGATTTCAATATTGAATCTTGAAATTATAAGCTCAGATTGTTACTACTAACTGATTTCTCATAGACAAAATAATAAAAATGGGAAAAAAAATTATTTGGAATCCACTTTAGGACAAGTTTTACGATGACATGTCGTATATTAGTACTAAAAATTCAACCAAAATGTCAATGACGACCAAGAATTATGAGTTTCTACTTCCGAAAACCAATTTTGGTCATTTTTAGAATTTCTAATAATTTTAAAAATATGAATTTACAATGAACTATCTATCAAAATGATCCACTTTAGAACATGGCCAATTTCTCTTCTCTTCTTATATTGCTCAAAATTCTCACATGACATCTGGAATGGTACGAGAGACCATACCATATGTGCCCCTATTACATTTTGACCATACGAATCACTATAAGCCCCATCTTCAGCCTAGCGCAACCTAGCCAAGAGCTTCGTCTTTAGCTCAACTCAACTAGGAGCTCAACCTTCAACACGCTCATCATGGTCATCCATGATGTGTTGAGCTCATTTTGTTCAACTGTGCAAGTCATTTGAATTTCGTCTTGGTCTGCCACGCACCTTGTATGATAATGTATGTTACGTGTGCCCCACCTCCACGTGATTTGTATGGACGAGTGACGTGAGCTACACGTGCATCAACTCCATGTGTCATGTACGGATGAGCTGCTTAAGGATCTTAATGTTATAGCTTATTAGGCTTGACCCCTCAATCCAAGGAAAAACCCATTAGGTGAACGAATGTTGAACTATTAAATGAGACACTTAGAAGAAAAAAAAGATTCATTCTAGGGCAAACATTATATTTTACTTTAGTCTTTGTAAAGTATTCTTAAATTTCTCTTATGCTGCTCCATAAAATAACTCACCCTTTATATCGTGTTTACATACATGAACAACATTCAAAATATCTTTTAGAAGTTTAACACGGGGAGCAATCAAATAGAACTCTCCTCCTATAATGACATCTAGCAAATCCAATAAAAATGGTCTTTCATGATATCAAGCTATAAGACGGATCCAATAGTTGGAATTTGGCTAAACAAGTTGAATTGCCTCTAATATTGCTGATAGAAAATGGGTCATGAGAGCCAAGAAACTTTGTTGCACAAAAAAAGGAAAATATTTTAAGAATAAATTCCAAATGCCTCATAAATTTCAAAAATAGCTAACTAATAAAAATAAACTATAAACTCTTGAGAGATAAAATTACCAGTATAAAAAAAATTATCAAACGAATATTTTTGTTATCATATAAATTTAAAATTTGATATCGCAAAGACAATGTGCTGTAGGTCGAATTTTCATGTATTATATGTTTTGTATGGCAAAATATAGAGAGTAGAATTGAAGTACACAATTGTTATAAAAAAAATATTGAAGTAGAAAATTTTAGCCATTTGTATGTATGTATGTATATAATGACATATATATATCACAAGAAAATAATGATGAAAAGAATACGTTGGATCTATTTATATAATATGTCCACGTAAGTCAATTGCGTGATACTCTTGCTACATTATTTTCCACTTGTATTTGGTAGGATAAGAAGCTTTAATACTCAAACATCAATGTCACATATCAAATATTAGCATAAACCAACAATATTTATTAAAAGCAAAATGCTAAGTACATCGCAACATTTCATTGATAATTGTTAGAAAGATAATAGGTAGTTAAAAAAAGACTTGCTAATTTCCTAAAATACAATTTTTTCCTCATAAGAAAAAGTTAAAGAAACCAAGCAAAGGATAAACTTATCCATATATAACCACTACTAGGCTTGTAAGAAATTAT
Organism: Trifolium fragiferum; assembly: GCA_954870985.1. NCBI lineage: Eukaryota > Viridiplantae > Streptophyta > Magnoliopsida > Fabales > Fabaceae > Trifolium > Trifolium fragiferum. The sequence continues at coordinate 6,947,721 of OX940796.1, forward strand.
TCATAAATTGAATAAAGTTAAAAAATCCTATGAAAAGTAAAAAACTTATTGATAAAATATCATTTAAATTATAAATAATTATATAATGCACCTTTATAGGTCAAAATCATTTAAAATTTAATATAGTGACCATAAAGATATGTGTGATTCAACATTTGGCTTGAATAATGTCATATATTTTACATAAGTTATTTAAAAAAAAATAAGTATATAGTACCAAGGTCAATTGAGATTGTATATAATACAAGGGCAGTTGTAGTAGACATGAATTTAAAGAAGCATGTGGCTGGAATATGACATTCATATGATTATTGGGAAAAATTAACAATCTTCACGTGTTAGGTCGATTGTAGGTTTGAATTTTTATAGTGGAGCTCAATAGTCCAATTATTATATAAGATTATATATAATTTATGTTTATTTATAGTAAAATAAAATGAATTATTAATAATAATGTGTTTAGGAGAAGCTATCTTAACGTCATGAAAGATTAGATACGTAAGCAAATTCTTAATTGGAAAGTTACTTGTGCAAATTTGCACATGGTGATATCGATTGGATTGAGGTGGAACTTAGCTTAATTTTAATTTTATCGAAATATGTATAATATTTTCTTGATAAAATTTTCCATTTTGCTTACAAAATTCACTCCCTTGATAAAAATAAGATTAACACAAATTTAATTTTGATAGCACGCAAGACCTATTCTGATTGGTGAATCATGGAAATCTAATTTACATACTCTCTCTCTTTTTTAGGAAATTCTAAACTGATTGGTGGATCATGTATGGTCCAATATTCAAGTACGTGAGTCATTGCAATTCACAAACTATGGAAGCTAAGGTTCTATATCCTTGCTGTCGAAAAAAAGCCTCTATATCCTTCAGACAATTAGAACTGTCAAAAATAGATCGTGCTAATATATCGGTGGATTAGTTCATAATTTTGAATACGGCAACTCAAATACAATTGGAGTTTTTTGGCCCTAGCCATATGGAAATTGGACTGGCCGGACTTCGGATCGGTCTACTATCAAAGAAATTATGTGATTAATTAAAAAAATAATGTCAATATAAATATAAAAAAATTATTGTCTTATTAAAAGCTATTAATAAAAATGCATTTAAATATATAAGTTTAATAAAAAAAAAGGGATACATTCACCTAAAATTTTTATGAATTTTAAATTTATTTTCTTTAGATACGGCCTCTTGTATCCATCGCCTCATTTTGGAGGTCGTCCATTTGGTTTTAGTGGGGCTTCCCTCTGGTGGAAAGATGTTTCTCTGATAGGGACTTCTGTTGAGGTAACTTATGATTGGTTCTCAGAGAGTGTCTTAAAAAAGGAGGGCGATGAGACTTTGTCTTCTTTCTGGTTTGACCCTTGGATGAGGGATGTTCCGCTAAAATCCCAATTTCAAAGATCGTTTCAAGTGTCTAATCAACAATTCAATCTAGTTGAATGGAGAGTTGCACTGGAACTTTAGATGGAGGAGGAAGCTTTCACTGTGAGAGATTGAAATGCTTCAGGCTCTCCTGGCTCTTGTGGTGAAGCCTCTTTTATTAGAGTCTACTATTGATTCCTGGTCTTGGAGACATGATTCTTCTGGGACCTTTTAGGTCAAGTCGGCATACTTGTTGCTTATGGGTGGTGTGGTTCCTAATGGTCTAGATTCTCTTTTAGCTAGGGTGTAGAAATTTTAGGCCCCGTCGAAAGTGATTGTTTTCTCTTGACAATTACTTCATGATAGGATGTCAACCAGGCAAAACCTTCTTAAGCGTAGGATGATTAGAGATTTTGGTGATGCTTTATGTGGGGCTTCGATGGAAGCAGTAGATCACCTGCTTGTTACTTGGATGAGGGGTGTTCCGCTTAAATACTTTTGTTTTAAAATTTAATTTTGAACTTAATCTAAAATGAAAAAAATTACTTTTATTTTATTAAGTGGTATAACTTTTAATTAAAGAAATGATTAAAACATAAATAATATATTTTGATGTTTAAATTAATTAAAAAATATAATATTAGATAAATAATATATCATTGATTTTTCCTTATTCTCATGGGTAAAATTTGACTACAGGAATCATGTATATCAATCACTAAGAATATCACCAACTAACTACCAATATAATATGAAGTTTTAAAGACTGGCATAAGAATCATGTCCAGAATTTGCCTAGTTGAATTGAATCTAAGAAGGTCCGGTTAGCGGAATTGGACCAAAAGGGGGAGGAGGAGGTTCTTTCGGAGGCTGAGTTAGCTGAGTTTCTTGGGGTATCTTCTGACATTCACTCGCTCTCTCGGTTGAATGCCAATATTAGTTGGCAACAATCTCGCTCGCTGTGGCTCAAGGAGGGAGATGCAAACTCTAAGTACTTTCATTCGGTCTTGGCGAGCCGCCGTCGTGGGAATGCTATTTCCGTCATCTAAGTGGATGGGGTATCAGTGGAGGGGGTGACTCCTATTCGGCAGGCAGTGTACTCGCACTTCACGTCTCACTTTAAAGCCTTAAACATGGAGAGGCCCGGGGTTGACAACCTTCATTTTAAACAGTTGAGTCAGGTTGAGAGCGGGAGCTTAACCAAGCCTTTTTGTGAGGCCGAAGTGAAGGTAGTTGTGTGGAATTGTGACAACTACAAAAGCCCGGGTCCGGACGGAGTAAATTTCGGTTTCTATAAAGACTTTTGGGATGACCTTCGGGGTGATGTTATGCGCTTCATTTCTGAGTTCCACCGAAATGGGAAACTGACTAAGGGTTTAAACTCCACCTTCATCGCCCTGATCCCTAAAGTTGATAGTCCCCAATGGCTTAACGATTTTCGGCCAATTTCACTTGTGAGCAGTTTGTACAAAATCCTGCGAAAGTTTTGGCGAACAGGTTACGCCTTGTGATCGGCAGCGTGGTCTCCGAGGCTCAAACTGCGTTCGTGAAGGATAGACAAATTCTTGATGGAGTTCTCATTGTGAACGAAGTGGTGGATGAGGCGCAGAGGTCAAAAAGGGAACTCATGTTGTTTAAGGTGGACTTTGAAAAAGCCTATGATTCTGTAGATTGGGGTTACTTGGATGCCGTTATGGGGAAGATGTCCTTTCCGGTCTTGTGGCGGAAGTGGATTAGAGAGTGTGTGAGCACGGCTACTGCGTCGGTTTTGGTTAATGGTAGTCCAACAGAGGAATTCCCCCTCGAGCGGGGTCTGAGACAAGGGGATCCGTTATCCCCTTTCCTTTTTCTGTTGGCAGCTGAGGGTCTAAATGTGTTGATGGAGGCGGTGGTAACTCAACATTTGTTTACGGGTTATAGTATTTGTGAGCAGGACCCTGTGACGGTGTCTCACCTTCAGTTCGCTGATGATACGCTCTTGTTGGGGGTCAAAAGTTGGGCGAATGTCCGGGCTCTTCGTGCGGTTCTTGTTCTTTTTGAAACTATGTCTGGCCTGAAGGTGAATTTCAACAAAAGCATGCTGGTTGGGGTTAACATTCTAGAGTCTTGGTTGGGCGAAGCTGCATCTGTTCTGCGCTGTCGAGTGAGAAAGATCCCTTTCCTTTATTTGGGACTCCCGATTGGGGGTGATCCGAGACGTTTGCATTTTTGGGAACCGTTAGTGGCTCGTTTAAAGAATCGTTTGTCTGGTTGGAAGAGTCGTTTCCTTTCTTTTGGTGGTCGATTGGTTCTGCTTAAGTCTGTCTTGACCTCTCTTCATGTCTATGCTCTTTCCTTCTTCAAAGCTCCCTCAGGTATCATTTTCTCTATTGAATCTCTTTTAATCAAGATTTTTTTTGGGGGGGGGGGGGGGGTGGTGTGAGGACTTTAGGAAAATCTCTTGGGTTACTTGGAAATCCATTTGTTTGCGAAAGGAGTATGGAGGTTTGGGGGTTAGGCAGTTGCGGGAGTTTAATCTGGCTCTTTTAGGTAAATGGTGCTGGAGGATGTTAGTGGATAGAGAAGGGTTGTGGTTTAGAGTGTTGGCAGCTCAGTACGGGATGGAGAGAGGCAGACTCCGAGAGGGAGGGAGGAGAGGGTCTTCGTGGTGGAGAGAGAGATAATGCGTATTAGGGAGGGAGGTCAAATGGTGGATAGATGGTTTGGGGAGCATGTTTCGAGGAGGGTGGGGGATGGTTCAGATACTTTATTATGGACTGATCCCTGGGTGGATGGGATCCCTTTGAGCGAGCGGTTTGGTCGTCTGTTTGACTTAGCGGAGACCAAACAGTGTATGGTGGCAGAGATGTTCTCGTTAGAGTGGGGAGCAGATGGGGCGGCCTGGTTGTGGCGGCGGCAGCTGAGGGGGTGGGAGGAGGAGGAGTTGAGGGAGTGTTAATCTTTATTACTTACCATTTCTTTGCAGGACTAGTCTTCAGATAGGTGGCAGTGGCAGCCTGACCCTGATAGAGGCTACACTGTCCAGGGAGCATATCAGCTCTTGACTACACAGGTTTCGACTTTCACGGACGATGCGGACAACCTCATTTGGCATCCTCAGGTTCCACTGAAGGTCTCCATCTTTGCGTGGCGTCTTTTGCGTGACAGGTTGCCCACAAAAACCAACCTTGTCACTCGAGGCATGTTATCTACTACAGCTAATCTGTGCGTTTCTGGTTGCGGAGAGGTGGAGTCAGCACATCACTTATTCATTTCTTGCGGTACTTTTGGTTCTCTTTGGACGTTGGTGCGGTCGTGGATTGGCATTCCTGTGGTGGAGTTCACTTCCATACGTGATCATTTTGTCCAGTTCACACTCTCAGCAGGGGTTTCTCGTGCACGTCGTTCTTTTTTGCAGCTCATCTGGCTCGCGTGTGTCTGGGTTGTGTGGACGAAGAGAAACCACAGGGTATTCCGAGGTTCATTCAGTACTACTTCTCAGTTGTTGGACAAGATCAAACTTCTTTCTCTTTGGTGGTTGAAGGCGACTTGTGTAACCTTAGCTTCTAACTGTCATAGATGATGATCTAGTCCTTTACTTTGCTTAGGCCTTGTATGATCTGTTTTTGATTATCTTTATGTATCTCTATGTGACTCTTTGTAAACTCTGGTAGTCTACTTTGGCACATCTTGTGCTAGGGAGACTATTTTTATATTATATATATCTCATTTTGGCTTGTTCAAAAAAAAAATATGAAGTTTAAATTTCAAATAAATCATTAAATTTTGAATATTAATAAATTATACAAAATTAATTTCCCCTCATTGTCATGTATTAAATGCGACATTTAAAGTCATACATATCAACAAGAGCACCACCAACCAACTGCATATAAAAAAGTATCACAAATCTTATTTTTAAGAGAATTCATTCTCCTTAATTGTTCATCTATTAAATTATTTTTAGAGTTATACATGTCATATGATAATTAATATTATATACGTTAAAAATAGACAATAATAGTAAATTCTAATCTATTGTAAGAAGAAAAAAAAGTAAAGTTTAACCTCTATTACATTTATGTACTCTCTATATCTCCGTATCTCCGTTTATAAGACTTTTTTTCATATAATTTTTCCATCTCTTAATATAATATCCTTTATAAAATTCCACACACATTATTGATTTCTTTACAAAAATACTTATATTTAATTTATCATTGAAAAATATAAATACAGTTTTTCTCTTATGATATTAATAATTATAAAGGTAAACATATAAAACTAACAAATATTTTAGACAAATTTATTACTCCAATTAATTTTTCATAATGCCCCATAATTTTGCTAGAGATTTCTATAAATAGAGGGGGCATTATGTGTCTACTTTTTTTTTGTGTAACATTATGTGTCTACTCTAGTAGTAACCATTTTGAACTTATATGAAAAACAACATAAACGAATACAAAAAAAAAAACCAACATAAAAACTAATTATTTCTTTAATCAGTTAAAAAACCATTATTAGTCTCAATTTTTGTAACAAAAGTTGTGTACATAATAATTGAATGATATAATTATAAATAAGGTTTTTTTTTTTGAACGGGTAAATTTTATTAAAAAACAATTCCTCCACAAGACGTGTAAGGAATTGTTAAGGAACATACAACAAAATGTAACGTGATATAACACAATTACCAACGCCTAATCCAACGCCCCAATTCACCCGTACACCAATCATGATTCTCTAAACCCACCAGAGAAAACCTCTACCCGACCCTAGGAGACACCACTAGACACTAACTTTCGAACTCGAATTATAAATAAGGTGTTTATGTGTCATCTTTCATATTAAGATGAAGTTTAAATGTTATGATAAATAAAATATATAATTTACATTTTTAATGTTTGTTTATAAATAGAAACAAATGAAGTAATTTTTTGTTTCTTAAAAATTGAATTTAGAAAAGAAAAAGAGCAACAGAAGTGAAAGCGAAAAAATGTAATAAAAAATAAAAGATATGAAACAAATATATAATAGCTTAGTTGTAGTTATGTAATATAGATTTTTATTTTTTTATTATTACTTAACTATAAGTACTTCTATTATGTTATTATTAATATATTATTGTTTAGCATAAGTAGTTACATTATGTTATAGCTTATCATAAGCTAGATTAGCTAACTTGTGCCATACATGCTCAGAAGGTTTCATCTGGTATTTTGAAGTATTTTCTAGAATTAGAAGTGGCACATGAGTATTTAGCACAGTGTTCTTGATGTCGAAGTATACTGAATTTGCTGGCTGAAAATCAATATTAGGATTTATCCCCTTAAAGATTATCTGACAGTGTAATAAGCTCATGGATAAATTAACACAACTTCATTTCCTTATATGAGATAATATTTTGTAATAAAAATTCAAATAAACTAATATAATTTCATTTTCTTCGTAAAAATATATATATATATATATATATATATATATATATATATATATTTTTTTTTTTCATTAGTTATTATACAATGAACCGTATTATCTAATTCCTTATAGTTACAAAAATGCCAATTCCCACCTTGTTATAAAAATAGTATTCCTAAGATGTTCAATTCAGTTCATCGATTTTAAAATTAAAATTCGAGAACCAAACCAAACTAGTTCAATTTGATTCAGTATAGAATCCCCATGGAATCAGATTAAAAAAACTTGCTTATAAATTCAGTTCATCGATTTTTAAAATTAAAATATGAGAATCAAACCAAACTAGTTCAATTCGATTTGATTCAGTGTAGAATCCCCATGGTCTCGGATTAAGAAAACTTGCTTATAAAAAACGTAATAATATCATCGTAAACAATATGCAAAAGAAAAAAATTCTCAAACAAACCAGACCCTAAGGAACACATTCAAATTAAATCTCTTTTTACTTTGTTAAACAAGCTACTAACTAAAAGAAAGTCAAGTATTATTTTATGCATAGCTTCTCACTGCATTACTTCTCGCTTCTCGTGCGAGATGACAGAAGAAAAAGTAGAATCATGTGTAAGCGAGTAAACGATAACTCGTAACAAAACTATAAAACTTCATCAATTAAAGGTCAGATTAATCCATCGACTAAGCCAACTACAACCTTCTCTTGTAAATACTACTTTTCACCAAAGTAATTGCTCTTCTCCCCATCCACCAGAAGATATCTTTCGGTATTTCTACCGGAAAATATCTTCCGATAGTGTATTTTTCTATATGAGCAGTGGGGGAGAAGAGCAATCACCTTTCATAAAACCAACATCTTATAAGAATAAAGATAAAGTATAAATATTGTACAACCAAGGCATGGTAGGAAACGGTCTCTACTAAATCAAAGAAATCACACAAATCTACCTTTTATAGTTTGATGGTAAACATAGAAATACATTCTATATCTCCAATTGGACACAAAGCAATTCTCAATATCAAAACCACTATAAAGAATGGCTGCGAAACAAAAAATCACCATTTCATGTCAGATATAAGGTGAAATGCCCATTCTTACATTCAGTGAAAAGAGGCATGTTAATTTTGAGATCAGTCTTTCCACATATCTGCAAATTCATCGGGCTCTAGATGATTGTTCATCTCATGCATTTTCCTCCTTGTCTTCGCTTTGACCTTCTTAGCAAACGTTCCAGACTTTTTCTTCTTTTGCAAAGCTCGAATCTACAACAACCAACATAAAAGAGTTAAAAACACAACTATGTTTTCGGTAGAAAACTAGAGAAATTATAAGTATTCATTGGGAACATGGTAGTCAATACCTGGTTTGGCGACACGTAGAATGGATTCTCATATAAAGTCGGACCTCCAAAACTGCCACCAAATATTTTAATTGGGTTCAAGCAGAACCGTGGACCAACCTAAACAAGTTATTTCGCCCGCATAGGTTAAAGGAATTATAGGAATTGACAAATCAAAATAAAAATCGATAAGCCAATTTGCATACCTCAATCAACGTCATTTTATCAAGGCCTCCTCGTGGCAGTTTGTCCGCCTCATTATGAGGAACAGAGATCTGTGTGGGAATAAATATGTGGTTTCTTATGTAAGAGTGTCCATTATGCATCAATCACAACATGAAAATGAGACTGGAAAAATTTAATGGACATTTTAGTCATTGACAGTATAAAAGGCTTTGCTTTAATTTTACATCAAATTTAGACTCTTGTCATAATACCGTTATTATCAAGGTTTTGCTTTTATTTCATATGTACTGAAGTCTAATTGTTAAGGAAATTAGGAAACTAAGGCTAATCCTTTAAAAATTATACGTTTACAAACACAATTTATTCATCTGCAATGTAAGCAAGAGAGAAAAAAAATTAGACTTTTCATATCAATTTCACTTTAGTAAAAAAACTATGGCTAACCAAAACAATCATCATAATTATAACCGAAAACTAAAATGCTTACACTTATTTTTTCAGAAGCAGAGTGATGTTGAAAACAATATACCAACTGATTTTAAACTTTAAACTAATGCAAATTTGAAAAGGATGGTAATCCCAATTATTTAGATATTGTGGAAATGCAAACACAAACCTGGTAATTTCGGAACCATATATGGTCGTCAACTATTGAGAAGACAAAAACGTGGTCATGGAAAGGCTTAGCCTTTCTATGGTCCTTTGGAGTTTCAAATATCTGAACCAAAGAAAGAAATAGTATGTTAGCAATAATCAAAATTGTGTGTACTTCTATTATCTAATTCTCTAATAACCCCAAAATCATGCGTGCACACACACACACAACACAATCCACTGACCCTACTCAAAAACATAACGCAGGAACAAGTTCCAAATTAGTCCCTATCCTACTCAATTTAAACTATACCAAGAGCCAAACATAACATTAGTAGAATTTTTCAAGTCAACAATAAAGAGATTATGAAACTCCTAAGCAGATATATGACAACTCCACTTAAAAAAGTTTCAATTGTTCTAGCAATTCATACAACACAGAGGACCAAACTAAGATGGTATTATTGAAATTTGAAATAGCCTTTACTTTTGTATCTAAAACAGTACATAGAAGAGTAATCAATCAAATACCTGTAACAGCATTTCTTTCAACAGTTTCCAGTGTGCATCTTTTTCAAAATTTGATGAAAATGTCAAAAGAGGGCGGGAACCTTTTAGATGATTCCCAGTTAGCTTCAATTCTTCCATTGTGTGCACTGGAAAGCAGTGAGGGTAAATGTGAAACTAGTAAGTAAAATGGCCTCAGAGAGAAAGAGAAATTAATCATAATTCAAAGACTATAATGAAGAACTAGAATACTGATCCTAAAATACTACTAATCATAGCAAGGAAATTAGTTTCTGCAGTAATCTTGTGATAACAGTCAGATGAGAATACTACCGGCACTAACTAGAAATTTGACAGACGGACCATTGGGGCATTTTGCCATCCAGAGATAAAGATCTTTTGCCTTCCTGCACTGAAATTCATATATACAGACCGGAAAGATAAGAAAGTTATCCCAATGCACAAGTTGACAAGAATTTGTCAAGATTAAGAATAAAATGGCCTCAAAGTTGTCCCAATGCTCGAGATTCGGTTTAAAATGTTGTCCCAATCATCATATTTCAAATTATAACATGTAAACATCAACATTTGTACAACAACATAGCTGATAAACATGATCCTTAGTTGGCACTAAAAAAACCTTTGACATGAAAAAAATAAAAAGAATACCTCAAAAAATAAACAAGACGAACAGTTTTTCAGCTCAACAAGCTCGTTCAGAGTCGCGCCTTTAGTTTCTTTTGATTCAACCTTGTTATCCTTCTTGCAATGAGGCAGAAGCGATACCAAGTTCAACATCAAATGTCGGTACCTATAACAAGTTTATGAAAACCACTCCACCTCATCAATATACCATATTAAAAAACTAACTCACATTTAAAACCAATACTTTCGTTCTGCTTAATTTCACACAGAAATAAAAGCATTGTAATTATATTCTTTCACTGCACACAAAATAAACAATGGGCGATTTGGATTGACTTGTTTGAGATTATCTACAAGCTTAAAGCCTTAAACACTAGTGAGACTATTTGAAAGCTTAAGGAAACAGCTTATGTCATGCCCATAAGTTGTTTTCAGCTTCTTTTCATAAGCTAGCCTATGAAAACAGTTTCCCATTATTTAGGCCTTGTTTGGATAAATAACTTATTTGCAGCTTGGACTTATATATAAGCTTACATAAGCTATTTCTATAGCAAATGATGAAAGAAAAAAAAAGTTATGTTGTTTTTGTATAAGCTATAAGATGTTTTCATAAGTTATATTGAAGAGCTTATGAAAATAAGCTGAAAAAAAAAAAAACTAACAAAATTTTTCATAAGCTATCTCACAAACCAATCCAAACAGACTCTTTATCTTCAATTACAGAAATAGCTTATACATGAGCTTTAATTATCTACAAGCGCTTAATTAAGTTGGTTATCTAAACATGAAAACGATCAAAAAGTGTTTAACAAGAAGAAAATAGATTTGGGTTTTGTGGTTTATACCTATAAACAATACGTCTAGAGCAAGTAACCAAAACTTTCTCTTTGTTTCTGAATATAGGTGAAGCATTTTGATTATCCTTAACCTCAACTTCTTCACTTTGAATTTGATTCTTATCCTTCCATCCCAAAAGGGTCCTAACGGGTCTTTCTGGAGCAGCTTCTTCCTTTTTGGGAACTGCTACAGCTTCAGCTTTTTCACTGCGCTTTCTCTTCTTCCCCATGTTCTGGACGCCGGCTACGGTTAGGTTTTCGTTTTCTGGGGAGTTGAGTTCGGTGGGAGTGATGGAGCTGCTGAGTTTTGGTCGAATGATGATGGGCCTATTCAAAAAACCAGACTGGGCTTTAGATTAGAATCCCATCTTTATTTATTTATTGATTTTTTTTTTTTGCTTCTTGCGCACAATATGCATTTTTATTTTTACGGTTACTTTACCTAAGCACTAAGCCTATGTTTGGCTGTGAGGAGAAATTAAGAAGACAGAAACAAGTAAGAGAGAGTATGAGAAGAGAGAAAATTGTGAAAAATAGAGTAGATTTGATGTATCGTTTGGTTTAAGAGAAAAACGAGAGAAATAGAAGAGATAGAAATGTCTATTGTTGTTTGTTTGCATAGAAAGTGAGAAGAGAGAGATGATAATATTTTTGAAAAGACATAAATGCCCTTAAACTAAACAAAAGATATACAATTTCATAAATTTGATTTTTGATAAAATAATTAAATATAAATTATTGATTTCATTAAAATAGGTTTTTAAATTTTTTATATCAATCCAAATTTCTAATCCTCAATACTTGATTAAATTTATTTTTAAAAAAAATATTTGATTAAACAAGTATTAATATCAATATTAATATATTATGATTCTAATTAAGCATACCCACCAAAGAACACGTATTGCATCTTTCTCACACCCATCTACACCTGTCACCAGCCCACTCACAAGACTCAAACTCCTGGTTGCAATTTCACTTTACCTTTGTTTTGGTTTTTTTTACAAATCTTTGTTTTGGTTTTATTCCCTGCCAATCTCCCATAACTAAATATCTCACTCTCACATATTCTCAATATTATTTTTCATCAAATATTAATGACGACCCAATATTGACAAATATTTCACTGCGCTGCTTGGAAACAGAGACGAGAATGAAGGATTAGCAAGGAGTGAGGTAGATATAAATTGAGCAACGAAGACGATAAAGTTTTGAAGGGTACCAACTATAAAAACAATATATGAGAACAAGGGTATTTCTGGAAAAATAAGAGCATTATTCATCTTGTCAGAGTTTCTTCGCTAACTCTTCGCATATGAGCGAAGAAATAAAAAGTGCGTGGACCCCACATAAATTACTCTCTCTTTGGTCTTTCTTTCCTCAACCAAATGAGAGAAGTTGTTAGTTTCTTCTCACTTTCTCTCGTTCTTTACTCTCTCGTCGCTAACTCACTCCAACCAAACACACTGTAAAAGTTATAAAAATGATAAATTTTGTAAATGTTAGTTGCTAGTTAAGTAGTGGACGGTATAAAAAATAAATCTGGTAGGGTGTTTTTAGGTATCTGCTAATACTATTTCTATATCTACTCAACTCACACTTCAAAATACTAACCTTCAAGAATCCATCAATTAGATATCATAATCTAGGTAAGTCATGAGGGTTACGGAGGGTGTTCGAGAGAAGCGATTGCACAGGGCACCAAAATTTTAGGGGTGCCAAGTGATAAAATAAATCAATCGCTTGTGCATGCGTCCAAGTGATAAAATAAATCAATTAAATAAATATTATAACTAAAGTTTTAACTAGCCTTAAACTCTTATAATTTTGAGAGTAAAATATATTTGAATGAATAAGTTATTAGAGGAATAATTATAACAATTGAAAGTATAATTTTTAACCTTTCTTTCGCATTCTATATTTTTATATGATTTATAAAAAATGAGGCACCAAAATTATTACTTGCACAAGAGACCCAAAATCTTAGGGATTTGGATTCTCTACATTCAATAATCATACATTCACCTACATTTAGTGTAATTTTAAGGTCAATTTTGTCATTACCACTTATCATAATATCTCTCTCCTAACATATTTATACTAAAAGTGAGTGAATGCAGGTAAATTTAGAATTTTTGAATGTAGGGAATCTAAATCCAAATCTTAGGACGGCCCTGTTTAAATAGAAGCAATGTGTTTGCCAAAATTTGTTTAGCAGTCACCCCTTCAACCTTAATGCACTTTATTTAACTTTAACTAATTAATTGATAGTTTGTATCTGTTTGTGCTTAAGACCGAAAATATAAACATCAGATTGAGAGGACACCAAACAAACTTTTTTTTAATGTGGCAGACACACTAGTTATTATTTTGGGTGCTATGGTGATGACAATGGTTAAAGGTTTAATATTATTTGGGACAGTTGGAGCAATTATAACCACGATCATCATGGTGGTTCTCATATAATAATTGGATTGACGGTAATTCTACTAGGATGTATATGCTCCACTTTTTTTAGTGTCCTTCAAGTGAGTTTTTCTATCTCATTGTTAAATATTATAAAAGATTTTGATCGTGTTTAAATTCATTTTTGTGAGAAGTAAAAGTGATTTTAAAAAAATAAAAATAATTTGATATTTTTAATTGTTTTTGCATTGTATAGCATTTTTATATCATGAAAATCAACTTTCTAAAATCAACCGTTCAAAACTAAATTTCCCTAGAAACAAATACACTTTATACCAACAACAACAACAATAACAGCTAGTAATAATAATAATAATATGTCTTTTTAAAATATTTTTGAAGAACTTTTTAATAGTTATTTTAATTTTGTACTAACACAATACGATTTCGTTTCTTTTTCTAGACTATCATCACTGACGAGTACTATTACCCAACAATCTCCTTGGTTTCAGTGTTTGCCTTTTTGGGAAGTGTTGAAGGCGTATTAATTGTTTGGGTTGTAGAAGGTTGATTTTATTATACCATTTGGATGGTCTTTAGATGAGATGTGACATTCATATTAGTATCGGCCATTTACGCGGTATGAAACCATCTAATATAATTTTTAGTTTTAAGCAAACTATTACTAATGTCAGTTAAATAATTAAACTAATTTACTTAATTTAAAATTTTTATAGGAATAGGTTGCTCGGGCTTAGGTTACTACTTGCGAGTATTAGTAACACAAGCTAGATGCCCAATGTATGCATCATCATTTGGTCCTCTATGCATGATATTTGTTGCAGTTTTGGACATCTTCATTCTTGTTGAACCGTTACTGTTTGGAAGGTAATTATAAACATCAAATAACCTTTTAAATTAATAAGAATTGTAAAATATTCTTTTTGGTTAACTAATTAAATATATAATATTGTAGGTTGATAGGTGCAATTGTCATTTGTGCGGGCTTCTGTTGTGCCATGCTGGGGAGAGCCAGAGATATCACTACTACTAGAATATCACAAAAAGTTCAAGAGTCACATCCAACGATAGAGACAACTCCAATTACAGTCTAATTGTTTATTTGATCTTTTATGTTGTTTTAGTTGTTTTGGACAATGTTTATTTGACATTATTGTTTGCTTTCATGAAAGTCCCATAGTGTCGTCTTGCACCGGTTCTGTTTTGTTTGATTTATTTGTAATTGGGTTTGGGTTCTTTCCCTCACTTGATTTTAAAGGTTATGTGAAACATACTCCTTAATTTATTTTTACAAATGTAAAATAGGATGGCTAAACTGCAGTTTTGCCTCCTCAAGTTTCATAATCCGATGATTCTGGTTAGGAGAGTTCCAAAGCGTGTTAGAGAGGAGCGACCGTATAGGGCACCAAAATTTTAGAGGCACCAATTTTTTTTTACTTAGTGTGAGTGTATGTGCGTGCGTGCACTCATGTGTGTGCGCGTCCGAGTAATGAAATAAATAAATTAAATAAACAGTATAACTAAAGTTTTAACTAGACTTAGTGAAATCCTATGAAGCACGAACACCTTTAGGAGGTATCGTGTCTCGGTGTCAGACACTTATATGACACCTGTCGGGATAGTCAAACAAATTTCACAAAAAAATAATTTTTTTTTCTTTGCTTTGACACTTTAAAAAAGTTAAACATGTATTGAAACAATGTTATCAATGAAGAATTAAAATTTTAATTAGAATATTTTTAAATTTTTTCAATAATAAATCGATAATTAAAATAAAATTTTATCATATATATAGCGGTGTCAGTGTCCTATGTTTTTTATATTATCGGTGTCGGAGTGTCCGTGTCGTGTCGCGGTGTCAAAATATGTGCTTCACAGGTGAAATCTATTTGAAAAATTAAAAGTTATTAGATGAATAATTATAACAATTGAAGATATAATTTTAAATTTCTTTTTCACAACTTTTACACTTTCTTATTCATTTATTCTTGTAAGTTATATTATCATCTCATATTCATCTACTTTCTCAATGCAACTTCACAATAGAAAATATAAATTGAAGGTCAATCTCAATGTATAAACAACAACATTGGTGATGATTTGAAAACAAATAAGGCTTAAATATCATTTCAGTCCCAGTATGTTTCCAATTCTTTTGTTTTAGTCCCTGTAAGTTTTTTTGTTCTAAATTAGTCCTTCAATGTGTTAATTTTTTTCGTTTTAGTCTCTGCTGTCCAATTTCGTTCAAAAAACGCTTAGGTGGTAAACGGAGGGACTAAAACCAAAAAAAAATTTGCAGCCATAAATTTCCAAATTTCTTCATCTTTCTCTTCTTTTCCTCTTCAACATCTGAAATTCCTAGGTTGGAAATTAACCGGGTCCATCAACCATGGGCTAATTAAATGGCTTGAATTTGAGCAAAACTTGGTAAGGTGGTGCAACCATGCTACTGATAAGTATTTGTATTGTAATCTGGCATGCCTGGATTTGTGTCAGTAACTCTGAATATATAATTAGCCCATGGTTGATGTATCTAAACTTTTTACATGGAGATTAAGCTTTATTTTTTGACATATACATATTTTTGTGTTGCTTCAATGTGTCACCTGCAGCTTGTTTATGGTGTTATTTTTGCTAGTTTTAATGTTGGATGTCACTTGCTGCTTGTTGTATGGTGTCACTGTTGCTAGTTAAGTTTTAATGTTGAATGATTCTGTGCTGGGTTTTATGCTTGTGCTGCGAGTATGCACTACAGGAGGATCATTAACTGTTTGCTGTTGTTGGTAGCGTTGCTTGGTGCCAATTACTATCATTACTAATTTGAAGTTGGAAGTTCTAAGTTCTGCTAGTTGTGATGTTAGTTTTAATGTTGGATAGGGAGTGCTTTTAAGCTAAATGGGCGGAGGAAAGGGAAGACGAATGTAAAGTAATCCCCAAATTCCAATATGGAGGAACTCAAAGATCCATTTGGAAGAAGGAATTTCAGATGTTGAAGAGAAAAAGAAGAGAAAGATAAAGGAATTTGGGAATTTAGTGTTGCAATAATTTTTTTTTGGTTTTAGTCCATCCGTTTGTCACCTAAGCGTTTTTTGAACGGAATTGGGCGGCAGGGACTAAAACGAAAAAAATTAACACATTGAAGGACTAATTTAGAACAAAAAAACTTACAGGGACCAAAACCAAAAAATTGGAAACATACAAGGACTGAAATAATATTTAAGCCAACAAATAAAGACCACTTTTATATTCTTAAAACAAATAAATCAATTAAAATCAATTAATAGTTTTGAAAGATAAAATCCAATTTCAAGAAATAATTAGTTTTTGAATTGAAAAATAACTGGTTTTTAATTTATAGTAGTATTTAGAAAAACCGGTTATAAATCAAATTTAAACCAATTTTATAAATATAACCGGTTATATAACCATAACCAGATTTATAACTAGTTATGCAACCGATTTGTAACAAAATGTGGTTATGGTTATCAATCCAAATTCACTTAAGTGGTTTTGGTTATAAAAATATCCGACCATGCACACATCTAAATTCTAGGATTAATTTGAATTACATTTTTATTACGAATTAAATTTACTTTAAAAAAAATTATGACGAAACTAAATTGGGTTTTAGTCAATAAGAATATATCCCTCCTTAATTAGGTTTTTTATCAATTAGTTTATTGACTAAAATTTTACTTTTAAAAGTGAAATAACAAGAACACAATTTATATCTTTTACCTGCAATGTCTCTATCAATAGATCTATGCTCACGGAAAGATCCCTATTTGTTTTTAATATTTATTCAGGATCGCCCTTAAAAAGATTTCAAATTAAAACAAATAGTTCTATTATTACCAAAATAAAAGAAAATGGTTTATCAGTTTCACATGAGAGGCATTTCAGTCATTTTACATCATTTTTCCGAGATCTTGTTTGATACTATAACCAACCGGTAAACAACAGCACAACGAGCATCGAAAACGGAGAACGTAACTAACCACCGCAACGGTGCATCATCACCACCATGGAACCAGAAGTAAGCATCGAAGGATCATCAATGATCCAAATCGCCGTCATTCCGATCGGAACAGTACCACCCAACGTCCTCCGTGATTACTATTCAATGCTCCTTCCTCTCCACACGATCCCTCTCTCCGCAATCAGTTCCTTCTACACTGAACACCAGAAATCACCCTTCGCTAATCAACCTTGGGATTCCGGTTCACTCCGGTTCAAATTCGTCCTCGGCGGTTCTACTCCAAGTCCATGGGAAGATTTTCAATCTCACCGTAAAACCCTCGCTGTTGTTGGCATTGTTCATTGTCCTTCTTCGCCGGATCTTAACGCTGTTATCGATCAATTCTCAAATTCTTGTAAATCTTATCCTTCTTCACTTGTGGATCGTTGTTTCGCTTTTTACCCTAACGATTCTCAGGTACTACTTCATTTGCATTTTCATTTTCTCTAATTTTGGTAATTTCCCTAAGAATTGGATCAGAAAAAGGAAACATTGCTATAGTTTTTTATTAGTTAGTTTATTTTAATTTTAACTTTTTTTGGAAATTTCGGTTAGAAATGTTTAGAAAAAGAATAATTTTTATAGTTTTTTTGTTGTTGTTGTAGCTTGATGATGGAAATAAGAGAGATGGAAATTTGAGATTGTTTCCGCCGGCGGATCGGTCGACGTTAGAGTTTCATTTGAACACTATGATGCAAGAAGTAGCGGCTTCGTTGCTTATGGAGTTTGAGAAATGGGTGCTTCAAGCGGAATCTTCTGGAACTATTCTCAAGACGCCGTTGGATTCTCAAGCTAGTCTCAGCTCAGAGGAGGTGTTCATGTTTTAGGTGTCATGAATCATGATTATTATTGTTATTGTTAGTTTATTATTTTGGTTGTGTTATGATGTAGAGTTTGATTTTTGGTTAGTGTTATCGGCCTTGTTTGGATAAATAGTTTAATTAAGAGTTTGTAGCATAACAACTTAACATATAAGTACTTATGTATGCACTGTTTCTATAACAAAAGATAAAAGAATGTCAAATCGTTTTCATATAATTTCCATACAAGTTATAAGCTATTTTTCACAAGCCATTTTGGCGAGTTATAAGAATAAGCTGAAAACAAGTTGTGGACATGTCATAAGCTGTTTCTATATGCTGTCCACAACTTACAAGTTCTTATGTAGATAAGTTCAGCTCAAATATGTCAATCCAAACAGGCCTTGATTTTGCCAACTTCAGATTTATTGATATTTTTGTGTGGAATGCAGGTTATCAAGGCCAAAAAGAGGAGACTTGGTCGTGCTCAGAAGACGATTGGCGATTACTGCTTGCTGGCAGGTTCTCCTGTTGATGCTAATGCTCATTATTCCACTGCATTAGAACTTGGCAGGTTGACTGGGGATTTCTTCTGGTATGCCGGAGCATTGGAGGGTAGTGTTTGTGCCTTGCTGGTATATTTTTTTTTCTCTCATTTTCTTTTCATCCTTTCATTCTCGGTTTGATTTAAAATTGAATTGTAATTTTTTCTTTTAATTGCACTTTTGGTCCCCCTATTTTATCACGCTCACGAAAATAGTTCCCCATATTAAAATCAAAGTATTGAACATTTTGGTCCCTCTAGTATCATACTTGTTGCAAATTTGGTCTCAACTCAGATTTTTGACCTCAGAAGTGGTGATGTGACAAGTTTCTATATTGAGTCTGAAAACCCTTTTAAAATAAAATGAAGAAGAAGAATCATGGACGAAGGGGTGCTTCAAAAAATTCAAACATAAACTGAAAAAGCGAATATTTGAGGGATAAAAAATATTGTCACTTTTGGTGCCAAAAATTTGGGTTGGGACAAAAATTGCAACAAGTTTGATACCTGAGGACCAAAAAGATTGATTTTAAAAAGAAGAGACTAATTTCACGAGCGTGATAATATAAGGAGACCAAAAGTGCAATTATGCCTATTTTTTAAAAAAAATAATTCAAGATTGTGGACTGTATGGTTAGGCAATCCACATGTGTTGTATTTTTCATTTTCATTGGACTTAGTGAAGTATTGTGATGGTACCTAAAACCTTTCTTCAAAATGGGCTTTGTGAACCCCATCTGTGATTGCATCCAAAGTGTGTGGTTGGATTCAGAGTAGAGAGTTTTCTCTCTGTAATCAAATATGATTTTAGTAAATGTCTAGATGTGTGGTTACTTTCTATCAAGGTTGGTCTTGCTTCCAAACTTTGGTTTGACTAGGAATGCCAAAGGTTAACTTTTGGACGAAGTTAAGAATTTACACTAAGTTTCATTTCAAACTTGTTTTTTTTACTAAAAACATTTTAGCATAAACCACTTCACTTTAAACTCAAATTTGACTAAATCAATTTACAAAGTTATGTTCATTCTAGACCCCGACTGTCAAATGCTTACCCAAATATACCCTAAACATTGTTTTTGCTTGGTAATTAGTTTGGGATTATGAAAATGGAATGGATCGAGATTCAAGACATGCAGCCATAATGGTTTTTTACGTGTCTACTTAAGTTAACTGCTTGTAGAAGTTCTTAATTGTTTTTCTACTTTTACACAATGTATGAAAAAAAATACTGTATTTCATATATAATTTATTCAGAAAGCATGAACTAGTAGGCTAGAGTACCAAGAACTCAAGGCTGCAATGTCCAAAATATTTCCCCCCAAATTGTGCTCCAATGAAGTAAGATATCGGTTCTTAAAAGGGAAAAATGATATGTTCACACGACTATCATATGAATGTCATCTTCATTTTTTATTTTGCTTTAGACCGTACAGTTTTCTGGCATTGCGAGTACATGTAGTATAAAATGTTTAATAGCAATGCATGCCACATGGCATTGTAGTATAAATTTGAGTCATATCACAACCATGATTGTCCTGAAAAATGAACAGTAACTCTTTTCTTGTCTACATTCACATCTTTATTTATTTTCATTTTTATGATTTCAGATTGACCGTATGGGCCAGCAAGATTCGGCTGTGGAGGAGGAAGTTAGATATCGTTATAATAGTGTCATATTGCATTACAAGAAGTCACAAGATAATACTCAGCGGTAAGAAGTAATCCTTCAAGCCATCATTAACCAACCTCTCTGATGTCTATTGCTTAATCCTGCTTTCCCTAGTTATATTACACGCCTGTTTTTTGCACCTCATGCTGATTACGCCAATTTCTATTTGCTAATCATAAGTTTTTTATTTCTTTTGTGCAGAGTTTCTCCCATAACTTTTGAACTTGAAGCTACTTTGAAATTAGCAAGGTTCCTCTGCAGGTACATTCTTTGCTGTGCTTTACAATGTGATAACTCATTAATATGCTATGTTGATGCCCATTATGAATGTGTAATTAGATTAACTTAGTATTTTGAGAAGTATCTAATCAATTGGGGAACCGACCCTCCCTTAAAAGCTAGCTGTTAAAGGGGAAGAACCAAGTCACTTAAATACTCTACTGAGCATCTCACACTACTCAACGTGGGACTTGGGTACCCCATAATACCCAAGTATCATATTCTTGAATGTAGAGCCATTATGAATTTTGCATTTCAATTATCTAACTTCCCAAGTTAGATCAGCATTTCAATTGATTGATACTTCATGAGTTTTTAAATTCCATGCTCCTGTTTACCCAAAACAGTTGGTATTGTACATGTGAGGTTTGGTTTGGAATATCTGTTCACTTTCTATTATTTTTAAAACATTTTTGGCTGAATTATCTCAATCAACAGGAGAGAGCTGGCCAAAGAGGTAGTGGAGTTGTTAACCACAGCTGCAGATGGGGCTAAATCTTTAATTGATGCAAGCGATCGACTCATATTATACATTGAAATAGCTCGTTTGTATGGCAGCCTTGGATACCAGAGAAAAGCCGCTTTCTTTTCAAGGCAGGTTGCTCAGTTATATTTGCAGCAAGAAAATAGGCTGGCTGCAATTAGTGCTATGCAAGTTTTGGCAATGACAACTAAAGCTTATCATGTTCAAAGTAGATCATCAGTCTCCGATCATTCTATTCATAATGTGAGACTACATGCATCACCCATTAAACACACCTTATTTCTATAGATAATAGAAACACATATGGCCTTGCTTTTGTTACTTCAAAATATAACAATTTTTTGCATTGACTTTATAAAATTTTGATTGATTTGTCAAATTGTCATACTTCTTTTGAAATTAGAAATTATTAGTTCAGTTGCTATGGTAGTAACTGTTGCTGCTTATCTCTTATTTTTCTTTGCTTTGATTTAACTTTTCCACTTATAAAAATGTAATTTAAGCCGTTGCTTCTTCACAGAAGGGAATTGGATCAGATAAAGCTGATGCTGGGAAAATATATCACCAATCAGTTGTCTCATTGTTTGAGTCTCAATGGAGTACCATCCAGATGGTTGTATTAAGAGAAATTCTGCTCTCTGCAGTTCGTGCCGGAGATCCTCTTACTGCATGGAGTGCAGCGGCACGACTGCTTAGGTCCTACTATCCTCTAATAACTCCTGCTGGGCAAAATGGTCTTGCTAATGCACTTATGAATTCGTCTGAGAGGCTACCACCAGGGACTCGTTGTGCTGATCCTGCTTTACCTTTTATAAGGTATTTTCTAGGTTAAATAAAATTTTTCCCGCTGCTCATCCTGACCAAGTTATATTCCTTCATCTTTCCTTTTGGGGTCAAGTTTTTAAAATGCGAATTTGTCAATTACATTATTTTGGAGAGCTAATACAAGAGCAATTTAATTATTAAATTTCAGGGTTCATTCCTTTCCTATCCACCCAACACAAATGGACATTGTAAAACGTAATCCTGCTAGAGAAGACTGGTGGGCAGGTGCTGCTCCTTCGGGCCCTTTCATTTACACTCCATTCAGTAAAGGAGATACAACTAATATTAAGAAGCAAGAGCTTATTTGGATTGTTGGAGAGCCGATCCAGGTTTTAGTGGAATTGGCAAACCCGTGTGGCTTTGATTTAAGAGTCGATAGCATCTATCTGTCTGTGCATTCGGGAAATTTTGATGCTTTTCCTGTGAGCATAAGCCTTCTACCAAATTCTTCAAAAGTGATTACCTTATCTGGTATTCCAACATCAGCGGGGCCAGTTACAATTCCTGGGTGTATTGTTCATTGTTTTGGTGTTATTACCGAACACCTGTTTAGAGAGGTTGACAATCTGCTTCTTGGGGCTGCACAAGGGCTTGTCCTTTCTGACCCTTTTCGATGCTGTGGATCTCCAAAGTTGAAGAATGTATCTGTTCCAAGTATCTCTGTAGTACCTCCCCTTCCATTGCTGATATCACATGTTGTTGGAGGTGATGGGGCCATCATTTTGTACGAAGGAGAAATCCGTGATGTGTGGATAAGTCTGGCTAATGCAGGCACAGTTCCAATTGAGCAGGCACATATTTCGCTGTCAGGGAAAAATCAAGATTCCGTAATTTCATATTCTTCTGAAACATTAAAATCCAGCCTCCCTCTGAGGCCTGGAGCAGAAGTGACATTCCCAGTGACTTTGCGAGCCTGGCAGGTTGGTGTGGCAGATGCTGATAATACGAGGCATTCCAAAGATGGAAGTTGCCCATCGCTATTGATTCACTATGCCGGTACTGTCTTCAAGACATTAGTATTTTCTTGCTTTAGAGGTTCAATTGCAGGCCTTACATTTGAGTACATTCAGATCAAACCTTTTGTGGATTCTAATATTTTATTCATTTATCTTGTACAGCGTGATTTGCTCCTTTTCAATTTTTACATACCTTCGTCTCCCACTTTTGTTAGATAGTATCATTGTTTTGCATTTAATTCCGTCCCATCACAAATAGTTGATAAGGGTAATTATGTAGCTCCCATATTATGGTACACTGGCATTCTCTATATTTACAATAGCATCCGTTAATAGATTTCCGTGTCATTGTCATTTGGTGGTTTCATTTTCTGCTGAGGATCAATAATAACCTGTGCTGGTCCTAAAGCTCTTTCCACCTTCATTGCAGGTCCACTAAAAACCTCTGAAGATCCAAATGCTATATCCCCCGGTAGACGCCTTGTTGTTCCCCTGCAGATTTGTGTTTTGCAGGGTTTGTCTTTTGTGAAGGCTCAATTGCTTTCAATGGAATTTCCTGCTCATGTTAGTGAAAATCTTCCCAAGTTAGATGATGTAAATAATAATTCTACCGGAGGACATGTTAACTCAGAGTCAAAAATGGACAGATTGGTGAAAATAGATCCTTTCAGAGGAAGCTGGGGACTGCGTTTTCTAGAACTTGAGCTGTCAAATCCAACTGATGTCGTGTTTGAAATCAATGTCTCTGTCAAACTAGAAAACGGAAGTAATGAGGACAACCATTTAGCTGATCAGGATGCTACAGAATATGGTTATCCTAAAACAAGAATTGATAGAGATTGCTCAGCAAGGGTTCTTGTGCCTCTTGAGCATTTTAAGTTACCTGTTCTTGATGATTCCTTTTTATCGAAGGACACTCAGACAGATGGGAGTGGTGGAGGAAGAAATGCATCATTCTCTGAAAAGAGCAGCAAAGCCGAACTCAATGCTTGTATCAAGAACCTTGTATCTAGGATTAAGGTTCAATGGCACTCAGGACGCAATAGCTCTGGAGAGTTAAACATCAAGGATGCTATCCAGGCTGCTCTACAGACATCAGTCATGGACGTGTTGCTGCCAGATCCACTGACATTTGGCTTCAGGCTTCTTAGAGAGGGTTTTGAATCAGATAGTCCTGACCCCGTTAAAGAATCCGATTTACCAGAATCCCCTGCTTCAAAAAGTTCCGTTCTTGCACATGAAATGACACCAATGGTAGTTGTGGTCCGTAATAACACAAAGGATATGATCAAAATTAATCTTAATATTACATGCAGAGATGTATCTGGGGAGAACTGTGTAGATGGTACCAAATCAACTGTTCTATGGACAGGTAATATTCTATTTTTGTTTGCTTTTTTCTGTAATTGGAAGACATTCATATGGGACTCTAACATTGTGTATTGTCTTTGCCAAAATCAATATTTTTTTTCAGGTGTTCTGAGTGAAATTACCATTGAAATTCCCCCACTTCAACAAATCACGCATTCTTTCTGCTTGCATTTCCTTGTCCCAGGAGAGTATACCCTACTCGCTGCAGCAGTGATCGATGATGCGAATGACATCCTTCGAGCTCGTGCTAGGGCAACTTCAGGTGCTGAGCCTATTTTTTGCCGTGGACCACCATACCACCTTCGTGTCCTTGGGAATGCATGACAATTTTTATCCTTGAATATTAT
Organism: Trifolium fragiferum; assembly: GCA_954870985.1. Lineage (NCBI taxonomy): Eukaryota > Viridiplantae > Streptophyta > Magnoliopsida > Fabales > Fabaceae > Trifolium > Trifolium fragiferum. Next base: position 6,972,346 of record OX940796.1, read on the forward strand.
GTAAACGTTGTATGCTAAAATGTGTAGATTTCATTGGATTATTTAGAGTGATGCAGTTAAGTTACACGCGGGAATACTCCTTGAGCTCTTCTGTTTGAAACTTGGAATTTTACTTCCCAATTTAAGAATTCAACAGAGGAAATAACTGAGGGTTGTCTGTAAATCATGTGGATTGTACTAGATAGTTGTTTTGAAATTTGTTTCTTTTTGGGAAAATACTGATGTTTGTTTCGTAATACACAGATTTTTTTAAATATCACAATTTTATTTATATTCCACCACAAGATGCACCAATTTTCAGTACAACAGCTCAATTGTATGTTGCGGAGGTTTAATGAAAGCGAGATATGCCTGCCTTCATCGTCTCAAAGATACCAAATTAAACTACGTAAATCAAGATTTTAAATTATGAGGAATTATAGATCTCCTTTTAAACATGAACAATTAATCTTTAACGAGTTTGAACTGAACCATCCAAATATGTTATGTTGAGCATCTTTTATAAAACGATGTTGAACTCAGTTTTGATGTTAATGAAATAGGAAAATTAACATTAGAATTTAGAACCATTATACTGTGCAAGTTTAAGCCTTAAGGTGAAGGGAAAATTTAATACTAAGCAAAAATTAGATATGCTTTCCATTTCAATGTGTAACATGTGATATAAGTTTATGTTCTTTGTGCTTTGAAATTACAAACTGAATTCACTCTCCAACATCACTCACCAAACAATTTGAAGTTTATATTTTAAGACACAACTAATAGCAATACCATCAAAGTTTGCCATAGAAAAATACTTGTTTTAAATTAGTAAATATATTACCTATTGATTGTTAAATTATGTTTTTTTTTTTTTTTTTTTTTTTATTATTTCTCTCATTTCATTGTATATAAATTAAATCCTTAAGACAACTTAACCACAAAAATTCTACTGTTTGCTTGACAAAAAAAAAAATTACACTGTTTTTATTTTGTTACCTAGCTAGCTACAAGTCTACAACTACAACTTTTATTGTTTTTAAATTCCTTTTTCCTAATTTTGTGAGAGAGAAAAAAATTCCTTGATGTTTTTAACGGGTTGAATGAACAAATATGGGCCTTGAATGGTTTCAGCCCAAGGGAAAGGCAAAAGATGGTTTCTCATCCCACCCCCCGTCATTCTTTTTCACCCCCCAGAAATCCAACTTTACCCTTGATTTTACCTCCAAAAAGTTCGGTAAACGCGTACTGAACTTTTTCGATATTGAAAAATAGGTGTTTTACATCGTTAAAAAGTTCAGTACGCGTGTACTGAACTTTTTTTCAAGGGTTAAAAATGGAAACCCAGGGGGTGAAAAAGAAAGTTGGGGGGTGGGGAAAGAAATCTTCAAGGCAAAAGCATAAGAAACTTACTAAAAGTTTTTTTATAAAGTAAAAGAAACTACTAAAAGTTAAATACAAAGGAAAATTAAAAAGGATAAGAAATTTACTACATTATCTAAATGTAATTTCTGGTTTGAGTTAGAAATTATGCATTTTATTGGTTTAAAAAAGTATATAAATTTGGATAGTTGAGTTTTAAAGACTCATGCATGTGATTGTGAGGTTAATTGTCAGTTAGTTGGAAGAGGCAACTAGGGGCAGATGGCATACGAAATTAGGTCACACCACTTTAGCACTCTCTTTTGGTGTTAAGGTTGGGAGAAGGGAAACCGATAATTATTTTTAATTTTTAATTTTTACCTAAGTTGACACAACGAAAGTGACCTAAAAGATTGTGAGGAAATACTAATATAGTACTACTATACTCTGGCAAACAATTGAAAATTAATTGTGTATATGTCCAATTGAACCAAGCTATGCATGCATGCATGGCTAGTAACTAGTATAGCATGATTCCTCAACTATAATAGCACTTTCCTCAACAATCAATTTCTGTCCTATTCTATTTTCTATCTTCTTTTATGTAAAGGACAAAGGTTAAGACTTTCATATATATTAAAATATAATAAGTTTAATTAACTTTTAGATCTTTTAACTATACCTATTTGAGAATTTTAAATAGGTTTCTGAGCTAAAACAAGTTGTAATTATATCTTTAAAAAGAAATTACTTTTTGTAATCAAAATCCTTCAATACATTTTTTTAAGACATTCAATACATTGTTATTTTTTTTTTTGAGGTTCAACAAATTGTTGTTGTTACTTGTTACAGTCAATTTGTAATGCATCCAATACAAATTATCAGAACTGATTCTCCTGAAAACTAAAATATTAATATTTAAAAATAAATTATCATTTAAGATGAATAAGTTTTTTTTTTTTTTTTTTTTTTTTACAATAAGGTGAATAAGTTAAATATCATGGTTTATACATTACATGAAATGTCATACACTCTATCGAACTATGTCCATATTTGGAGATTCTCATTTTATAATTTTGATGTCAAATAAAGCATGATAAAAATTGTTCCTTCAAAAAATTAAAGTCACGTTTTATGAACTCTTTAGAGGAATCTAATTAGCAATTTGATCCTAATCAAACTCTCATTTTTTATTTAAAAATTCCTCTAAATGAAAATGCCACAATATGCTGTTGCCACGTGTGTCGGTTCATCTTGATAATCCATTCCCATTGACAAAATTGAAACTAATTAGCCACAAGAGTGATTGAAAAGCCATAATGGTTGAAACCAGTTACATATCTACTATTTCTTATTCATTATACACAAATATATGTTGATGAATAGTCATCAAGAATCTTTTATATTTTTGTTATTATTTTTCTCTAAAAATAAAAAAGACAGACCAATATATTTTCCTTGTCGTATTGTAAAAAACAAGAACCAGGTTTCATCAAACAATTAGAAAGATGTACAAGAATATGGAAAGTGACATGCCAATATTTTCTATTTTTTTTATTCATGACATGCAAATGTTCTTTCACGGCATTGAATTGTCAAATTTATGCTTATTCACAATTGATTTACGATGCATAGTGATCTACCAAAAGCCATTTAATTTCAATAATTAATGTTAACTTTCTTTCATAGTAAAAATAATTTAATATATCTCTGAGTAACTCACTAGATATGCATATTACAAAATATAAAAATCATAATTTGAAAACATGGATAAAATTTTATCTATTGTAAATTATTTGACAAAAAAATTTATTCTTTTATACTGGTAGTAGTCATTATCAAGGGTTGAAATGAGCTTCATATAAGTCAAATGTATAAAAGGCTTCGGTAGATTTTGAATTGGTGAATCTTTAAGGATAATTTGGTCATTAAGAGAATGAGACAAATAAATTAAGGATCATGCTAACTAGTGTCTTCAGAGTATCAAAAGCAATTTTTATATTGAAAATATCAATTTTTTTACTTTTCAAACATTGATTGCACAAATTTTAAAGTGAATTTACTATTTTAAGTATTCTTAACTAGTGTCCGAGGATACTAGTTAGCATTTTTCATAAATTAAAAGTCATAATCCGAGTTCAAATTTCACTCTCCATTGATATCTAATAAGTTTAACAATTTGAAACATTTACTTTACAATTTAACTTCGTAAAATTGGAACTAAAACATAAGATACAAATATTAATTGGGCATGTATGAAGTTGAATGTTCTTTACGACCTTATATGGACCCCTTTTGATTCTTGTATGTATTCTAGATCTGTTTAGATTGGATCTATTAGAAGAGGCATTACTCGAGTTATGCCTCTATTTATGCCCTTCTTTCCTTAAACACGAGGAGGGTAAGATCCCACTAATCGTGAAACAAATCGTCTAAACTTCATTCAAATACTACGATCAATGTTTGATTATTTATTTCAACAAATTCAAATCCCCATATTACCCTTTCAATATCATGCATATGTATTTTATCAAATCCACAAAAAACAAATTTCTAAAACTCAATCCAATTCTTGATATTAGCTAGGAGGTCCATTGTATTTGATTCTCTGACTTCTGAATTTCCATAATCAATTATAAGGAAAATTCTAACATGGTGGTCCATGGTGGACCATTCATGAAAAACCCTATAACGAATACAAATTTTACAAAATCCACCGTTGGATTGAAAGTTTATATCATATAGATCATCTATAAAAAATTTTAGAAAAATTGAAAATCATTTGATATGTTATTGAGATCCATCAAGATTAACGGTTTATTAAATACTGTAAATCTTGATAAATCCCAATAAAATATCAAATGATTTTCAATTTTTAAAATTTTTTTATGGATGCTCTATATGATATAAACTTTCAATCTACCAATAAATTTTATAAAATTTGTATTTGGTAGATCACTTGTCCACGATGGACCACTTGTGAAGGTGGTCCACCGTAGCATTAGCCTCGATTATAATCATCAACCAACCAACCAAACATATATGTATATTAAAAGAGAAGCATATTGGTGTGACAATACATAAAAGAACACATATTGAACATTAAAATGGCCGTAGTTTCTTATCAACCAAAACAGTAAAAAGTAATTCTTAAAGAGAGAAAAAATAAAATAAAACAGAGAACCATGAACATGAATCATACATATTTATGATACATAAGCATGCTTGGTCCTAAACTTTCAAACTATATGCTGTTTTTTTCCTCATATATCATATCACCTACATTGCCTTGGTGGGGGCACATGTCCCTTTAACTTATTCTAGTTTAATAATTTGTTGCTGTTTATGTAGTGAATGCAACATTGAGAGTGTTTCACCAATTTAGTTCGCAAAGTTTTTTTATTAATTTAATTTATGAAATTATTATACATATAATGACTAAATACCAAAATTAACTAGTAATGATGTGATAAATGGCTTTCATTCTTTAAAAAACTACTTACGGATTCGATTTCTATTTTTTATATATGAAAAATATTCGATTAAAAGAAGAGAATTTAATATGAGTTCCACAAATTTTCTAACAGATATTAGTTATCATTAAATAACGGCGGAGACTTTATACTTATAATTAATTAACATGGTAAAAGAAAAACCTAAGTCAATCCTTGATAATTTGGACACAACTTAATTTATTCTTCGGTAAAAAAAATAATTAAGTTAGTCTATACCAATATTTTTGTTTGTATGTTTGAAAGTTTTTATAGAAAAAATCAAGGTTATAGTCATGTTTGTGGATATAAATTTTTCTAAAAGTTGTTTTTAAGTTGAAAATAAATAACCATTTTGATTAACTTTTGAAGAAGCTGTTTTTTCAACTTACAAATGAAAAACTATTATAACATTTAGTATAATTTTTGCAACCTACAAATGAAAAACTATTATAACATTTATAATTTTTCAACTTAAATGTGTCGTTTTATAGTCAAAGAAAAGAAAACCTTGTTCATGTGGAACACATATTAGTACGTCTGTTAATTTGACTAATTAATTGTTGATGTGCCATTACATATGTCATGGTGTTGATTTGTAATTTTCTGGACCAGTTTATTATAGGTATTAGGTCGTCCTAAATTTATTTTTTGAGTAAATTTTCTATGGTTTTTTTGACGGCAAAAGTATTATTAATAATATAATCGGTTTCTGCATAAGATGAGTAGAGCTCGGAAAATGCGAAACTACAAAACAAAGGTGCCGTATATAAGCGGAACACCAATAAAAATCAAAAACAGACATGACCTAATAAAATCTCACTTCTAATCCCATACTTAGAAGGATCCTCCTGAGCCTCCAGACTACCGAAGACCCTCAACCCAACTCATAAAGATGTCGCTAGACTCTAACTCCCGATCTCAAATCAAAAGTGAACGGTCCATCAGAATCCATAAAACAGCTCCACAAGCCAAAATTGATAGGGATACAATAGAATGAAAACATAGGATATAAGTCTCAACTCGCAGTCTGCCTCTAAACAATCAACACCGAAGTGAAAAAGACAAACCAAATATGAAGATCGTGATAATTTGTTAGGATCAATCAGATGGATTCTATCTGTGCCAATTTTATATTTGTATCATTTGTTTGGGTCGACCTGCACTTTTGTGAGGTTTTACTAAGTCAGGTTGTATGACCCTCAAAATTTTCTCTCTTTGTAATTACTTTTTTTTTTCTTTCTTTTATTATATATTAATTTATTTTTTTAATTGTGTGCTAGAGATTAATGTAATTAAGAACTATAGATTTAATATTTTTTTTCAATTTCATAAGATTAAATTGACAAAGTCTGATAATTTCATAGACTAACTCTGTAATTTATTCCAACTTTGTTCCTGTATACAGTACGTTCTATAGTTGGGTATGAAAAAGTTTTGATATCCATTATTTTGCATATGGCAGCACCTTATATGTGAATAAAATCAGGAAGATAAAAAAGTTGAAAACTAGGGGTGAGGTCACAAGATACTAGTAGTAGAGTTAAGTGATTAAGTGGTCCAGGAAAGAGTGGTCGAATAATAAGTGCTTTTGTGGTCCTAGAGTTGTGGAGGAAAGCCTAATTTGGAGGCAACTGAAAATTATTAGGAGGGGATGATGATGTGGTGGGGAAAGAAAGAAGGGGAAATGGGTTATGTTGATTTTGATTTTTCAGCCTCTATCTTCAAACCAAAAATATTAATTAATTTGTTGACATGAAATGAAATGATATGTTATGACTTTTTAGTTTTTATTTCAAAAATAATAGGGTGAAGATTCATTAAAAATTGGAAAACGCAATTTAATTCTTTTGTATAACTAAAATAAAATTTAGTCATTATAAAATGTGAGAACACTTTAGTCTCGACTTGAATCTTGTACCTTTAAAAAAAAATAATTCGATAAATATATATATATATATATATATAGGGGAGGGATCAAATTACACTGGTGTAACATTTGAGTAATGTTACACCGCTCAATAACGCTATAACGAATACAAATTTTACAAAATCCACCGTTGGATTAAAAATTTATATTATATTGATCATCTATGTTAAGTTTTACAAAAATCTAAAATCGATTGATATGTTATCGAGACAAATTAAGATTAACGGTATTCAATAAAAACACAAAAATCATTCATTTTGATTGCTCTCAATAACATATCAAACGATTTTAGATTTTTGTAAAAATTAACATAGATGATCTTTATAATATAAATTTCCAATCCAACGGTGGATTTTGTAAAATATGTATTCGTTATAGCGTTATTGAGCGGTGTAACATTACTCAAATGTTACACCGGTGAATTATCAGACAAATCTAATGATTTTGAATTTGTCTGACAGTTTACACAAATGATCTATATGATATAAACTTTCAATCCAACGATGGATTTTATAAAATTTATATCGGTTAAAACGTTATTGAGAGGTGTAACATTTGGTGTCAAACTATTTGGTGTCAATGAATCCTGACTCATATATATATATATATATATATATATATATATATATATATATATATATATATATATATATAAGAAAAAAAGCATCTAAATAATTTCTTATTAGATTTTTTTTATTTTTTTGCTTCTTTAACATTCAAACAAATTAATTTAATAAGCTATATTTAAATAAATATCAACCATACTTCTGTTGGAATGGTGTCATTTTGTATATTATTTTGATTTTGACTTCATAGTTTTCATACCACTTTCTTACATAGGGGTTAACTTCATGAAGTATGTTCACATTTTCTAAAATGAAAACTAAAATGAGAAAATGGATTTGAAAGGTCAAAAGTAAAATATACTGTATCAAATTACTCATACAGATATAATTAAGTCAATAAACAATAAATTTAGTCAAATAAACAATTGAATATTCTTATATTATGTTCATATTATGTTAATTGATGATTAAGCACAAAATGTCACGTATACATTGGACATTTGTATATAATCTTGTAGTCTACATTCACTCATAATTTTGAAATGTTTATGTTTTTATTTTGATTCAATATTTAGCGTTAGATTCACACACTTTAAGTATGAACAAAATAAATTTTTGAAATTCAAATTTTGACTCTTTCAATAACATTTTTATTTTTAGTAGTTATCAACGAAAGAATATCAAAAAACATTACTCTTGGTTCGAAATATTTATTCTTACGGGTAGTTGAAGTTAACGAATATTACTCTTGTAAATTGTTAGAAATTCAAATATTTATTTATATATCTCACCTGAAACGAAAGAAATCATCGGTTATTTAGAAATTCAGAAACGCCCGTACCTAAACTGCTGGAAAAGGTCAAAATATACTCATATAGGTGGTTGAAGGCAACAAACATTACTCTTATCATAGATAGTGGTCAAACTCGTTTACTTCGACTTACTTTGTTATTCATTTTATCTCTTGAATGTTTTGTAAACTTTTATAATTTGTGTTGACAACTTGAAAGGACTAGTCGGTTTTTTATATATCTCATTTTAGCTTCTTAAAAAAAATATTTATAATCACTCAAAATTTCAAATAACTTCAAGTGAATATAATATTTATAAACATTTCAAATTATGCAAGTGTTACATATGAGTAATTAAGAAGGCTCCATAATTTATTTTGTGAATTTTTTTTTGTTATTTCTTAAACATTTCGTCGGCTCTAATTATTAACAAGGAGGAAATAGACTTTTAAAGTGAGTCGTTATAATTATATTGAGAAAAAATAATTTTAGTTTTTCTTTTTTTGTGAAATTGTGAGTTAAGCCTTTGAGTATGAAATAAGAAAAATATATTGAGAAAGTTTTGCAGTCTCATAATACAAATTAAAATGAGAATAACATAATTTTAATTTTTTTTTTATAACTGAACATCATAAATTCAACTACAATACTTGATCATTCATTATAAGAATTAAGAACAAAACATATAAACACATTACAATTATTTGCCGTATTCCTTGCTCCATAATTGTTTATTGTTCTATATAGATAACACCATTTTGCCTTTGATATGAACAATCATTTTCAGAGACAAAGTGAAACTATATAAAGCATATTCACCTCTAAATAAAAAGGTACAAAACCAAGTATGAAAATTCAAGACTTTTTATACAACACGTTAAATAAATATTGATAGATCATACATAGAACCAATCCATTATCCATCCAAAGTACATTCTAATTATCTAGATAAGGCAATCACATTGTGCCATTATCACGCCTAAAAAACTTGAATAAGACACTTTCAAACTCTCTCTATTGTCCAATCTAATAATTTTAATACACAAACAAGCTTTGAAAAATAAGGGTTATTTCAAACAGTGTAATTTTAAAGTTTGTGATAACAACTATTTCAATGTCTAAAGGTGTTTTGATCTATACACAACAACAATCACTTTTGACAACGTATTGGTAGGAATGAAAAGTAGCTAGTAGTACATGTAGTTTATGCTTGGGTGATAGCACATTAAATTATTGGTTTTGTTATATTAGGATATAGACTTAAGTACTATAATTTGTGGGTGTTTCTTAACTTCAATAAAGATAACAACATTCATTTATTTAAATTGATACAATACGTATAAACATAAATTTAGTATTAGAAATCGAGGTAGAAAATCATCACTAAATTCGCTAATTAATATTAGGTTGCAAACAAAGTTAGCAACAAAGAGCAATGTGGGCACAATAATTTTTACGGAGCAAGGACACATGGTATCAAATGGTTCGGTTTAGAAGTCAATTCAAGCGTCAAATGGTTTCAGTCTCATCCTGATTGCAGTTGCGGGAAATTGAGCACAATAATTTTTATGGAGCAAGGATACACAGTATCGAAATATATTTGAGAAATGAAAATGAAGAATTTGTAGCGGCAAAGACATATATTGTTACCAAGGATCACCACAACATTGTGATGTTGGATAAACTTGGAGGTTTAAAAGAGACACTCCTCTAGCTTGGTAGCATGAGCTTAGCTCGGGTGACAATATTGAACTTGACCTTAAGTAAAAGCGAGTGACCACAAACTAATAAGTTTTGTGCTAGCTCGTTATCAAATTTCAGTATAATTTTTTTTTGGTGCAAATTTCGATATAAATTTTATTCAAGAGACAAGTAAATATATATATACAGAGAGAGAGAGAGAGAGAGAGAGAGAGAGAGAGAGAGAGAGAGAGAGAGAGAGAGAGAGAGAGAGAGAGAGAGGAGAGAGAGAGAGAGAGAGAGAGAGAGAGAGAGAGAGAGAGAGAGAGAGAGAGAGAGAGAGAGAGAGAGAGAGAGAGAGAGTGAGTTAGGATCAAATGACACCAAGGTGTCCAAAATTTATTTGACACCAAATCTCATCCATTCTTTCATTTGTTATAAGATTTAAAACCATCACAAAATAATTAATGTGCACCAATATCACCTATTAATAACAAATCTTCATCATCATAAATTCATAATAAAATAATTCTCTATTTGTTTTTTCAACATATGTTTTTGACAGATCCATTTTTCCTTTCAATTTAATTAATTGCACCAAAATAATTAATGTGCACCAATATCATCTCTTTGTTTTTTTCAATTTTTTATTTGCTCAATAACATGACAAAGTCATAGTTTTGTTTATATAATTAAAAATCATGGCAAAATTTGTACCAAAAAAAAAATCATGGCAAAATATTTTTGTTTGGGTTATGGCCATCGTAAAACTTTTATAGGTTATTAAAAAGCATGGCAAAATGTATAATTACACATACAAAATGTATAATTTTTTTAAGCAATGTTTTTAATAATTTATATTTCTTAAGAAGTTAACTGGATCGTTAACTTTAAATAACTATTTTTTTTGTTAAAAAACTATAATTTGTTTTATTCACGAAACTGAAATTTGTAAAAAAAAAAAAAAAACAGTTGAATTAAAAAAAAAGGAAATCGGAAATGTTTGATTATGAGTTTATTATGATAAATATTTATTTTAATTAGGTGATATTGATGTACATTAATTACTTTGGTGATAGTTTTAAACCATTGGATTAAATAAAATGAATGGATGAGATTTGATGTCAAATAAATTTTGACACCTTGGTGTCATTTGATCATAACTCATATATATATATAATCTCCAGATTGTCATTAAAAAAACTACTAATGCTATCTCTCAAGTGAAGTAAATATTAGTATCACTCATTTATCAAGGACATAGTTGTTGCATGCTAGCTAGTTTACAAATTTATGATTTAAAATTGGTTACGTTAATGGAGCGTATTTAAAAATAGACGAAGCTAACTTATATACTCATTCAATAAATTGGAAGATGAAGTTTGTATCCAAAAAAAAATAAAAATTGGAAGATGAAGCTAACCACCATGGCCAATCTTTGCTGATGATGACGAAGATAAAACCTCATTAGACAATGATGTTGTGTTTTAAGTATTAACTGGACTTTGACCCGTACGTTGCACGGATTTAGTTGAACGATAGATATACGATTTAAATTTTTATAATTAAAATTTGCAAATAAAAAAACACAATGAAATCTAAACATAAATATATTGAAATTTAAAATAGAGTACAAATTGAAATCATATAGAATCAAAATAATTTGATTCAGAATGGTAGTACAAAATTAATTGCAAATAAAATCATTTAGTGATGTGTTATTTTTAATACATAGTAAATGACTAATTCAAAAATCAAATTTAGATGAGAGAAATGTGTTATTTTCAATATATTGAAAATGACTAATTCAAAATTCAAATATATGTGAGAGAAATTAGATGAGAGTATTAATTAATAGTGGTTTAGGAGGAAAAAATTAGGGTTAAGTTAAGAGCTTAATTAGTGTTTTAGTAGGTGTTAAACATAACTTATGTGTTATTTTCAATACATAGCAAATGATTAATTCAAAATTCAAAATTAAGTTGAGAGAAATGTGTTATTTTTAATACATAATAAATGACTAATTCAAAATTCAAATTTAGGTGAGAGAAATTAGATGAAAGTATTAATTATTAGTGATTTAGGAGGGAAAAATTAGGGTTAAGCTAAGAGCTTAATTAGGGTTTTAGTAAGTGCTAAACATAACTTTTATTATAACTAGACTTTGACCCGTGCGTTGCACGGATTTAGTTAAACGATAGATATACGATTTAAGTTTTTATAAAAAAAATTGTAAATAAAAAAACAAAATGAAATCTAAACATAAATAATTGAAATTTAAAACAGGAAGTACAATAAAACTAAACTATACTAATACTAAATAATTAATAAAATAGAGGATACCATAAAATTGAAATCATATAGAATCAAAATAATTTGATTCAGAAATGGTACTTACAAAATTAATTGTAAAATTGGCTAAAAGTCAAACAACCGAAGCAAATATTTTAGGTTTTAAAATTTTGGGTCAAAAATATACCTAAAAAAAATTTCATATAATTTACTAAATTTAATATGAATATTTGGTTAGTTTAGATGGTTAGCATGGAGGTTTCGCATCTCTTTGACCGAGGTTCAATTTACACATTCAACAGTGATGATAAAAAAAAATTCATACATTCAGCAAAATAAATATATTTAATTTATTCTTATCAATTTTGTACTCACTAAAAATTTCATTTTTAGATTTCTACATTAGTTAGACCAATCTTGAATAATTGAGTCAATCGATAGTGATTTCAAATGATTGAGAAGATGACGTACAAATCATGCTAATCTTCAAGGTGACATATTTAATTTTATAAAAAATATTTTAAAAGTTATAATTTTTATATCAATCAATCTTTTTCTATTTTGATTGTATACCTATGTTATTTTCAATACATAGCAAATGGCTAATTCAAAATTTAAATTTAGGTGAGAAAAATGTGTTATTTTCAATACATAGCAAATGACTAATTCAAAATTCAAATTATGTAAGAGAAATTAGATGAGAGTATTAATTAATAGCGGTTTAGGAGGGAAAAATTAGGGTTAAGTTAAGAGCTAATTAGGGTTTTAGTAGGTGCTAAACATAACTTTTATTATAATTAAGATTAAGATAAGATTTTGGCACGGGTTAGAAATTCGTTTAATTGATTTTTACAAATTTACTAAATATTAATATATTATTTAAATATTGTATTTAGAAATTACATACACATATAGAAAAGAATGAATAAACTACATACACTTATAGGAAAGAATGAATAAATAAAGAAATATGAGAAAGAAAATGAGGTTGAATTGAAAAAGAAAAAAAATGGAGAGAAGAAAGAAAAAAAATAACGCAGAGAAAGAGATGAAAGAAATATCAAAATGGAGAGAAAGAAAAAAAGATAGTGAAAGATAAAAAAAAGGCCTAATTTTAGGTAAATAAAAATTATATATGCTATTAATTAGGAAATGGAGTTTAAGCCTATATTTTACTCTCACTGCAAACATAATCCCAACGCATTTTTTTTTCTCATTTTTTCAATGTTGTATTTGAATTCAAATTTGGATACACAATAAATGAGGTGGTAGTTGAGGTGGTAATTAAGAGAGGAATTAGGAAGGAAAAAGTTAGGGTTACGTGATTACTAATTAGAGTTTTAAGAGGAGGCAAACCTTACTTTTATTATAATTAAGATTAAGATTAAGATAAGATTAATTAAATATAGCTAAAAAAATACATTAATTAAATATGTATATTCAAATTACGTGTTTGGTGTTGGTGGGGCCTATAAAAGAAGATTAAAGTTTGAATATTTGACATTTTGTGTCTTTTTTTTTTCTTTCACAAACGATATTTTGTGTCTTAACTCTCAGCTTTTGAGAGAATGAATAAACTATAACCTATCAAATACAAAAAAAAAAAAAAAAAAAATTATCGTCACTCTACATATAAATTATTATTTTTATCAACTGAATTAAATTTATAGAAAGGTATTATTATTACTTTTATTTTGAATAGTTATGAATCATCAACTTGATAATATGTCGGTTATTTCTTAAGAGTGTTTAATTATTTACTGTTTTCTTTGAACCATATATTAAGTTGAATTTTTATTCAAATCTATACAATATTTTGTATTCCTACAAATTTGTTTAATAAGTATATTTACTAATTAGCTAATTACCTATAATTGTTAAATTAATGAATATAACCAGAGGTGTCATTTCTTATTTTTAATGATTTGATGCTTTATTTTGACAAATTAGTGGTACACTATAAAACAAAAGGAGTATAGATTTTTTTTTTTTTTTGCAGTACAAAAATAATGTTTGATAAATACATACTAGTATATAATAAACTTTACAAAGAGGTGGCCATGGCCCATGAAAAAAAAAATTAAAAATTGAAACAAACAATAAGCATAAAAACAAAATTTATTGTCAAGAAGTTGTAATTTAAGGAAATGTAATTTCATTAAGCACAAAATTAAATATTGATTTGGACAATATTTGTAAACCATTCTCTTTTATATTTAGAGTGTGTTTGATTGAGGAAATGCTTTGAGGTAAAGTAATGTTTTTAGAAAACTTAAATTATTCTATTTAAATTCTCTCTTGTTTAGATGATAAATTTGGTGAATTTATAAAATAATAAAAGTTTATGAAGTATTTTGTCTAAATAAAATCTAAATAATTTCAAATGACATCTAAATGTTAAGAATTTGAAATTTTTTCCTTTCATATATTTCAAAATTTTCAAATTGACTCCTATAAACATTTTAAAAATTATTAATTGATCCCATAAATTTTTTCAAAATTTGTAAATTGATCCATATTTTCAAATTTTAAATTTAACCCAAATTTTTTTCAAAATTATAAAAGTTGCCCAAAAAAATTTACAATGAAATTTTCAATTACTATATACCAAATACACACTTTTAAAAATGAAGACATTCAAATAAAATTATTTGAATTACTTATAACTTTAAATTCTCCAAATTTTTTAACTCCTCCATCAAAAACACTCTTATGTTTCGTTTGGTTCGAAGATAAAAAAAAAAAAAAAAAAAAAGAAAATTTTACGCAAGACAATTAATGAACTTGGATTAATATTATAGTCCAAATACATATATTGATTTGTATAATTATATTTCTTCGTACTTTCTTTCATTCAAACCAAATGCACGCTTAGCTTCGGCCGGGACTTCAAGAAGTGACTCTTTGTGCCAAAAAGAAAAGAAGGAACTAACTGAATGAAGAAAAAAAGAAGATGGGACTTACAAAATGAAGAAGAAGAAAAAATAAAAGTGAGCCATTGGATTTGTTTCCTTTGTTTGTGTGTTAAACGTGTGGGGTCGTATGAATACCGTCCAAAATTAGAAAGTTATAAGGGCACTATACGTGACGATCTATGATTGGAGACTACTTTTTAGATAGCGGATGCTCTACGAAACCCACATGGCCACATACTAACTCTCAAATCACAATCTCTAACACGAACAGTACGATACGACACGGATATTTTGACATCGATAATGTAAAAAATATAAGACACTAACACTACTATATGTATGATAAAATTAAGAATATTCTAATTAAAATTAATATTTTTAGTTATTCATTTATAACATTGTTTCATTTCAATACATATTTAACTTTCTTAGAGTGTCAAAGCAAATCAAATATATATATTTTTTGTGAAACTAGCTTGTTTGACTATTTCAACATGCATACGAGTGTCATTCAAATGTCGGACACTGCGACACGCAACCTCTTAAAGATATCCATGCTTCATAGTAAATATGATAAAAACTCATTTAGTACGTGGGATAAAAGACATATAACAATTAAAATTATACAATATTAATTTTTTTTTTGTAACAAAGATAATCAAAACAAAAAAAGACAACAGAAAAAAAAAAAGAAACAGAAATTATTCTTTAAGGAAGAAAGTTTCAGCCGCATCACTCCTGAGAATATCAAAGAGTCCTTTTGGGGAGATGCGTGAATTGTGATATCGAAATCTTAAGATGCTCTAAGCTTGACTAAGAAATCCGCACAATTGTTTCGTTACCTAAAAGTGTGACATGGAGTAATATTACTTTAAGAGAGCAGCTCTTTGATGTCTTGAATCAGCACATCATAGACATGATATATGATGTTCGGACCCTTTATGAGGTTGATAGAGTCGAGAAAATCGAAGAAGCGGACAAACTTATTAATAACCATGCAGATGGCAAATAATTCAGCAAGTAAAATATTTGAGGATTCCTGAATGAAACCCGAAAAATTTGACAAATAGTAGCCTGAGTCATTTTTTATAAAGCCTCCACAACCGTCTCTAACAGACGATCCGATGCAACTTCTGTCAACATTGAGAATGATAAGAATACAACCGATTTTTTAAGATAAAACTACTAATAAAATGTGAAACAAATTAAAATAATTTGTGGAATATAGTTGTTTTGTTCTTTGTCAAAAATATATATAATTGTTTTGTTCATTTTTTTTAATAACATAAGGGTCATGCTCAGGGACGTAACTAGAAAAAATCATCGAGGGTGGCAGAAATATAACGCTTGATAAATAACATCAAGGTTTAATTGCACATTTGGTTCTTTATGTTTATTTTAGGTTTCAAATTGGTCCCTTATGTTTTAAAAGTTTCAAGTTGGTCACTTATGTTTATTGAAACTTTTAAAAACATAAGGGACCAACTTGAAACTTTTAAAAACTTGAGGGACCAACTTGAAACTTTTAAAACATGAAGGACCAACTTGAAACCTAAAATAAACATAATGGACCAACTTAAAACTTTTAAAGCATAAAAAACTAACTTGAAACATAACCAAATATGCAATTAAGCCTAACATCAACTATACTTAACTCCTATTATTTAATAATTGCATACGCATGTGAACGGTGGGTTGTGTGGGTGGCGGACTATAAAAAGAAATTCAATTACAGGGGTGGCAATATACATGAATACATAGGGGTACTATGGTAGTGTAATATATGGGAAGGGTGTCGGCTGCCCCTTTTCCTTACTATGTAGTTTCGTCCCTGGTCATGCTAACTAGTGTCCCGGGGCACTAGTTAAGGATACAAAAATAATAATTATTACATTGAAAACACTACTTTTTGTATTTTATAAATATTAATTGCACAAATTCCAATATAATTTTACTATATTGAATATTATTAACTAGTAATTCGGGACACTAATTAGCATTTTCCATAACATAAAAGTGACATATGAGCTAATAGAAGTTAGTTGTTTTTTAACCGTAAAAAAAAGTTAGTTTTTTATTTTTTGGCACGTGAGAGACAAGAAAGAAGAGAAGACAAAACAAAAGACTATGTTCTAACAAACGACACCCTTACATATCCGCTAAGAACAATAAATAGAATAAGGCAGCTGCTCTGGCACTCTCACTAGAGATTTAGTATGATTGATTGATTAGCTCTTAACTTGACAAGAATATCTGCACAAGAGTTTTCTCTTCTAAGAATGTAGTGGATGGAGATGTTTCAATTCTTAACCAGATAACCTTGAATTAACTGTAAGAGGTTAGCATAATAATGAGACATTGGTGTTTTATTTGCCACTAACTGAACAACGTGGAAAGAGTCAGAAATATGTTTTTCTTGAAACTAACTCCTATTAACAAAGATTGAATTTCTACATATAAAGTGTTTCATAAGCCAACAATAATAACCAAAAAAATATATAAAAGAATCAAATCAATTTAATCAATTTGTATTAGATATTTCATATTATAGTTAATAGGCTTTTATCCGTGCAAAGTAGGTGAATTTTGCGTTACCCATATAAATATTTTTTTTATATTACCCCTGCAATGTGTTATTATTTTTTTTCGCAGTTCAATTTACCCCCTGGGGTAAAACAAAACAACATTAAGGGAGTGAATTGAACTGCGAAAAAAAATTAAAACATATTGCAGGGAGTAATATCAAAAAAACAATTTATAGGAGATAACGCAAAAAATATCAAAAAATATTTAAACACATATAAATATAAAATTCTGAATAAAAAATAATTTAGTCACATCATTTACTTTTATTTTGAATATGTTTCTAAATATTTTCTTTTTTTTAGATGGTGCCAAAGTAGGTATTTTTCTATAAACAATCCAGTGTGAATTGTGCCCTAATTTTTTTTTTTTGGACTAATTGTGCCCTAATTTTGAACTACCACTATCAATGGGATTTGCGGCTTAATGGTGACACTATGTCTTTTTATTTTCAACCATGGTTGAATAAAAGTCAATATTTTAATAGCAACTTTTGTAGAGTACTGAAGTATTAAATAAAATTTGTGAAATAATAAAAGAAAAATTATCTAAAACAAATATAATGTGTGTCTGATTTAAAAAGATTTTATTTTGAAACAGATTTAAAAAAGGGAGTATATCGTATAGATTTTGTTAAATATAATTAAAATGGAATTAATCATTGGAAAGATAAATTTAAAAATGTATTTAATTGATGTATACAGGTACTCTACATTTCTATATAAATATATTCAATCATATTTAACAACACTTAATTTATTGAAAAACACTTACAAAGAAAACTGAAAGGAAATTCAAAATTAAAAAAAGCCATCATGGATGAAAGATTGGCGGATTAACAGACCATCAACATGAAAATTGATCTACGTATCATCAACTTCCTACAACAAACATCAACAAGCAATGGCGACTCTTTCGAGCCAAAATACTTTAAATCAAAAAACAAGTTGAAAATGTCAACCATATATAGACCGGATACACGCACAACAACCCATTGACCGATAGCCACATAGTTAATCAAGCGAAGCAACATTGAAGGTTTGTTCTACACACATGCGAACTTGAAATCCACGAATAAGGGTCCCAAATCTAAAAACACCCATGACGAGCTAACCACATCACCCACTAATCCAAGAACATTTTTCTCACAAAAAGGGGGCCGGGTCATGGTCATTTACAGTTCGGTTGCAAAGTATACAAAATCCAATAAAAATTATTTCCACCAATTGTTATAAGGGGAATTCATTAACCGCTTTACTCCAATTTTTTTACACGACATTGTTAAGATCTAAAAATACCACTTTAAAATGTTTAATTATTAAACTAATAATATTTTAAAATCTTGACAATGATATTACAAAAAAGACCACTTCAAATATACCACGTGAATTTTAAAGAATAAAATAAAATTGGTAACAAAAGGTTTAATCAAAACTTAATTTATTTATTTGTGGAGAGACTGAAAATAAATTTGGTATGAGGAATTAACTAACTCGTTTAAAATAAGGTTATCTTTTACAATATTAAAAATAAGAGTTAAAAAAACATAAATATAAAAATAAGAGTTAAAAAAGTAAGATGTAAAAGAGTCATATTTCAAATTGTCGTATAAAAAAATACTAATATTAACGACAAATTATTGGTTTTTTTCATAAGTCGCACTAGTTAATGCATGTCTCTAAGAAACTAATATAAGAAGTAAAAAATTATATTAAAAATTATATTTTAAAAATATTAACTACATAAACTTTAAAATAATTTTATTACATTAAATTTTTTTAATTAATGCTCCAAAAACTTTAGTTAGAATTATTCTTTTCCTTTACTCCTTCCGTCCCAATTTATTTGAGCCAGTTGACTTCAGCACGCATGCCAATGGATAATTTTAACGATTAATATTTTTAATTGTATAATAGTAAAAATTATAAAAATTTGATATTTTGAAAATACTCATCGAGATGAATCCAACGACATCTTATATGCTAATATTTATATTTATTTATTAAGAGAAAAATATGATCAAAATAAGATATATGAATATTGCATACATTCTAAATGACTCAAATAAATTGAAACGCAGGGAGTATAAACTTTGTTTTTTATGGCACCTGCTTGGGTTACGTAGAGAAGGAGGCAAATGGCAAACCAAAGAGCCATATATTGAGCTGGCGCGGCTGGAAGAGAAGTCAAAAGAAATAATGGTCCCAAACTCCCAATGACCTCCACTTGTAATGACCCCACAGGCCTAACTTCAACGCGTGCTTCCCCATGTCCCACATAAGAGCACCTCCAATGGTGCAACTCATTTTTGATTATTTTAGTGGGTTCTACAATGTCATGTCATCGTGAAGCAATTCATCTATTTTTCACTCCAATAGTACAATCCTAAAAGAACTCTCAATGGGTCCCACATATTAATTATTTTAATTTATTTTCGTTTATATTTATTTTTTCTTTTTTGCTTGATTTGTTTTTTTGACGGAACCTTTTTGCTAGATCCAGAAGACACTATCCCATTCCTTTTACTTCTTAAAAAAAAAAAATCATTCCTTTTGACTCTAGTTCAATCAACAATTTCTTTTAAGCTTCATCTCTTTCACTGCAATAAAACACCAGTCCCAAATATGATCTACTTCATCTCAAGCTTCTCTACTGAATCCAGATCTTGAATTTTACTCTCAAACAATGAAATCTTTCTCTCAAATACACAAGTGATATATGATATAGAACTTCAAATACAATAAAATTATCAGTCACAAATATGACCCACTTCAATTTATTTTATCTGAGTAATAAATATGAGATTTTGGAAGTATTTTTGTTGATTTAATTTTAGTTTCTTGGATATTGGTTGTTTTTCATGTTGATTCCTTTATTTTTTTCCATTAAAATATTGAAGCACTCTCCCACGGACCGTTGCTTCCTGAAGTTACGAGAACGACACGCTGGGGAACTCCAATGCAAAAAAATGCAAAAAAGTGGTTTCATCATAGCTCCACGGTGGCGGACGATACTGAAGGACAACCCGTTGGAGCTGCTCTAAGTGGTCCTTGCTCCTATCTTTTGCCAAGTGTCATTTCTACTATTTATTGTTCATGTTCGGGACTGGGCCTATATGTCCAATTAGGCCCAATTCCCATAGGTGTCGATGACGAATGTCGTCCACCTCCTGCATCTTCAAATGCTCACATTGCACATATGCTCGCCATGTCGAGCATAGCTTCATCCTCCAAAGGTCACGTGCCTTCAAGCCTAATGTCGAACACATTCTCCGCCACGAGCACATACGCTCCTATGGCGGGCACGCAATCCACGTTCATTCAAGCTTATCCCTTACGCACTTTACGCGTAACGGCTTGACCCAGGTTGAGGATTGTAACAGTGTTTCCTGCATCCATGCAAAAACCTAACAGTTATTCTGGCTTAGGTCGTGCATTACGACCCAATAAAGATAATCGTTGGCCCCGCGCTGAAGACTTATAAATACTCCTCATCATTAAGGAGTCAGGTATTTTATTCTCATTCTCTAGCTCTTCTCTTTATATCTGTAACTGACTTAAGCGTCGGAGCACCTACAGATACAAACCCCCTTCCGTTGTCAACCACCTGTTCACGGCATTTATTGGGCAACGATCTGATCCTCCGATCCAGGTACGATCAGTTCCCTTCCCAATTTTCTTTTTTTTACATAGCATATGTATCTCATTTCATTCATTAACACTAATACTACCTCACTAACAATGTGTTTCATCGGCTATTCATATGTTTAACTTAGTTAATATGTGTCTTATTATAACTTCGTTCTCTTGAACTTCAGACCCAATCTAAGAATGAGAAGGTCCAAACAAACTTGTGATTATTGTGGATATAACTCGTTTAACTTGTCAAATGTGGCGAGGTAACATTTTTCACTGCCTTACCCGTGACATCCTTAGATATTAGCGATATATACTCCAAACAATTAAAGATGGTTTATTTAGTGGGAAAATTTATTGGAGATAGGTGGGAGCCGCTCAAAATCGAAAAAATTGGTGAACGGACAGTTTCTCCAAATTGCTTATTTGATTGCACGCGCTTTTTTTTTTCTTCATTCAAAAGTCATAAAACGACGTCGTTTTGTATTTAAAAATAAAAAATAAAAGAAGCAAAAGAAATAAAAGAGAGTCCAATAAATTAAGATGTAAGGCTTAAGGTTATAGGGCCTGTTTAGCCTAGCTTATTTTTGAGTTTATGCAAACAGCTTATGTAATTTTTATGTATTATTATAAGTTTTTCAAGGTAGTTTATGATAAAATAGCTTATAAAAATTCAATTTTCACTAGTTTGAACTTATAAAAAAACATAAAACCTAATTTATATTGCATAAGCCGTTTGCATAAGCTCAAAAATAAGCTAGGCCAAACGGGCCCTTAGTTTCGATTGTTTTTCTTTTTGCACAGGCTTAATTTTGTTTTTCACACCACAATAAATTACTCCTTTCTATCTGGTCAAATTCATCTTAAAATTTTAATTGAACCTTTTAAAATAAATAATTAAGATGGACGTAATACCTAAGAATATTGTCTCAATTGTTTTACTTTTGACGGCTTTATTTATTTATGGCGTAAGAAATTATCATCTTCGATTAAAATAAATTTCTCTGGATATTTTAATTGAAGTTTTTTCAAAAATAATTAAGAAATGAGACCTTATAATATCGTTGAGAACTAAATGAAGTCTATAACTATAAGGTAATCTCTTACGACTTTGAGACCTTACGAAGTTAATAATTAAGAAGTCTATAACTAGTCTAAGTCTATAATTAGTTTATAATTAAGAAGTCTTAAATTCAATGGGACCTTATGATCTCTTACGGGGCTTTATTTATTTCTTTACATCTTAAGAATGAATGTTTTAACAAGTTATAACTAAAAAGTAGTCATCTTGAGGTGCTTTTTAATAAAACACTTCTTCTAAAAAATAAGTAGGTGTAAATTAGCAATTCCTATAAATATTTTGCAAAAAGAGGTAAAGATAGAGGGGTCAAAAGTACTATTTTGAAACATATGAAACCAAAATTGCAAGTTTTTAAAACTTAGGGAGCCAAAACTGCAATTTAACTTTCAAATTATTTGAGGGACTTTAATTGTTATCCTAAATTATTTGACATGTGATAGTTATTCTTTTTAATTTTTTAAATTTATTGTGAATCAGTTTATATATTTTCTAATTTAATCTTTCATAATTTGAGGAAATTTGTTCTTAAATCAATAAGAACAAACCTTTTGTATGTGGTTCCTACAAGTTTGTTGTGAGACCACATACAAATCTACTTATGTGGCTTATTTTCATTAGTTGAACTTAGGGGTGGCAAAACGGGTCGACCCGCTTGAACCGCAATTTTTGGCGGGCTGGGCTGAGGTTTTCGGCCTGCTACCTTAAGTTGGCCCGCCCCGCCCCACTCCGTTTGTGAGCGGGCCTAAATGGGGCGGGTCTAAACGGGGGCGGACATGCCCTTTTTCCACCCCTTTCTAGTATTTATCGTTTTATTTTATATTGTAAGGAGTACTTATTAACTTAATTGATGATTTGTTAGTTTAATTAAGCGTAATTATAAGGAATTGCTTATTAAGTTGGTTAATGTTTCTTTTAGTTTAATTATCTATATTCTCAGCTGCAATCTTCTCTTAATTATCCCTATTATAGTATTATTGTTAGTTTAAAAATTGGAGGTAAGAATTGTAAGAAATTGTGAAGTTATTATAATTCAACATGTTTAATATTTTTTTAACATTAAATTGTGAAGTTGTAATTCAAATTGTAAAAAAAAAAAAAAAAAAGTATTTGATGGGCATGCCCGCCAACTCGCAACTCCGCCAATAAACGGACGGGTTTGAATTTTGAGCATGCATACCTAAGTTGGCCCGCCCCACCCTGTTTTTGGGCGGACTTAAATGAGGCGGGTCTAAACGGAACGAGCATGCTCATTTTGCCACCCCTGTTGAAGAATAAATACTCTCAAATTTATAAAAAATTAAAAAAGTAATCATATATTTAAGATAAAATTATTTGAGTTTACTCATATTAGAATCTTTACAAACCTTTTCAAACAATGAATTAATAAATGATAGGAATTTAATTTACAATAATTAAATTTGAAAAGTACATAAAATAATTAAATTTAAAAAGTACAAAAATGAATAAATATTTTTCCCCTTTTATAGTTATATATACACTCCACTTTATACACATCACCCACATACTTTGTTTGGATTTATTTTGTGATCACAACAAAGTCCCTTCTTCCCTCCCTTTCTCTATACTTCTCTACACTCTACTCTACCCCTCCTTCTCCTTCTTCTTCTATTGTCTTGTCTTGTCTTCTTCTTCTCTCTCCAAAAAATAAAAAAAAACACACACAACAATATTTAAACTTCAATTCCTAGTCCCACAATAAAACATCAACAACACAAACATTACAAACACACTTTTCTCTTTTTTCTTCACTTCTTCATATCTCAACCAACACTATCATATTATCATGAATTGAAGTTCTCTCTCACACAAACTTGTTTATTTCTTATTAATTATTGTTAATTAATTACTTTAATCATTAATCATCATATGGCTTACCATAATCAGCATCTTTCACAAGAACTACCACCAATCCACCATTTCACAGACCAAACCAATAACAACAACAACTACTCACCCGACCCTAACTCCAAACCTGATTCCGACCCTAACCAACTCCAATCCACACCTAATTGGCTTAACAACGCTCTCCTTCGTACCCACTACACCGACAACAATAACGACGTTAATAACAACGACACAAACGTTAACGGAGGTTCTAATTTTCTTAATCTCCAAACAGCCACCGACTCCGCCGCAGTTCAAACCTCCGGTCAATGGCTTTCACGGTCGATTCTCCACCGTCACCACGGTGAAGTCATCGACGATGTCTCCGCCGGCGGAGAGTCAGTACACGAATTAGGCGATTTGAAAGGAGAAGCTATCGGCGGGAAGGGAGAGACGGTGGTCGGAGACGGTGGAGGAGGGTTAGTGAACTGGCAGATGGGGAGGTGGAAGGCGGAGATTATGTCGCATCCGTTGTATGAACAGTTGTTGTCGGCACACGTGGCGTGTTTGAGAATTGCAACGCCGGTGGATCAGTTACCGAGAATTGATGCTCAGTTGGCACAGTCACAGAATGTGGTTGCCAAGTATTCGGCGTTTGGACAGAACATGGTCGGAGTAGATGACAAAGAACTTGACCACTTCATGGTATATTCTTTTTTCTTTTCTTTTCCAACCTCAAATTTCTGACATTTATCTCATTCTTCCTTTTCTTAAAATTAGCATCAAATTCTACTAAAAATTTACAAAAATATTGGTTTTTTGTTTCTTTTTTGTGGTTTTGGATTAATTATAATTACCGCGTAAATACATCTGTTTATAAATTCTAGCTCGATCGACAAATATCAGTATTATTAGGTGGGTCCAAATGAAAAATGTCTGAGTTTCGACGATAATTGTCATTTCGTCTAAAAAAGAGACGTGGAGGCCTTTGTTTCTTTTCCTTTTATTCTTATGAGTTATGAGCTATGACTAATGTTGCTAATTTCCGGTCAAATTTTTCATTTTGTTAATTTTAAAAAAAAATAAAAAATTATTGCATTTAGCAAAAATGTTAAAAATCATAAATAATTAGTTTGAATAAATGATAAAATTTAAGTAAAAAAAGTTATTTATACCAAAAACTTGCCATCTCCTTCTATAGTAAATAGATAATTACTATAATTATTTATGACAGTTTTTTTTGGCTTTTTATGTGATTGGAGTAAATTTTATATAGGAGCTGAAGAAAAATAAAATTTGCTGCTTTTGTGGCCTGGATTTGAAAGAACTTTTTGAATTGCCTTATTTTGGAACATTTGATTTCAATGCAATGGTTTGAATTTATGAGAAAAATATAGTGGTTACTTCTTTACAATTTATTTATTTTAAATAAATAAACACTCGATCACCTTCTCTTGGAATGGTAAAGTATGGAATTATTGTTGTTTGTTAAAAATCTGAGGACTAAAATGTAATTAACTTTGTCTTAACTCTTAGTAATATTGTGAAGAAACTTCAATCAACAGTGAATTATTTTGTATCATAGCATTCCACATATGCATATTGATTGTGATATGGAATTCTTCTCTATATTTTTTGTTTGTTGATACATTTATGATCTTGATATTTCCTTCTTGATGTTGCAGTCACACTATGTTTTATTGCTGTGTTCTTTCAAAGAACAATTGCAACAACATGTCCGCGTTCATGCAATGGAAGCAGTCATGGCTTGCTGGGAGATAGAGCAATCCTTACAAAGTCTAACAGGTACAAAAATATTTGACCTCTTTTAATAATTGTTGTAACAGATAAAATGATAAAAGTTTCTTGTGTTTGAAGAAAGCATCAAAGGATTCGTAGTGTTTTGGCCTGTTGTTTATATGTTTATCCCGTTCTTTGTTCCCTAACTATACTGTAAGCTAACACCATGCGCGAATATTAAACTGCAAAAGGGAAATCTCTTTCAAGATGATGAATAGGGATGGGAATAGGTCAGACTGAGCTGAGTAAGGCCTAACATACTCTGAAAATTTCACGTCTCAGTCTGACCTATTATCCGTGATATGCCGTTTTTTAATGTCTGACCTGGCCATTTCAAAGGTCTGGTGAGAAGCTTGAAGGCCTCTTCGACAAGTATGAACTGATAATTTTTCTCGTATGTTGCATGATGAACAGGAGTTTCACCTGGAGAAGGTACCGGGGCAACAATGTCTGAAGACGAAGACGAACAAGTAGACAGTGATGCAAACATATTTGATGGTAGTTTTGATGGCGGTGCAGATAACATGGGATTTGGTCCTCTTGTACCAACAGAAAATGAAAGATCCTTAATGGAGCGCGTAAGACAAGAGCTAAAGCATGAATTGAAACATGTAAGGAATGTTAGTGGCTTTTCATTTACCCTTCTTTTTATGACTGTTCCCATATGATTGATTTCCTTTTGTTTTTTATCATTCAGGGCTATAAGGAGAAAATTGTCGACATAAGAGAGGAAATTCTACGCAAGAGACGAGCTGGGAAACTTCCTGGTGACACTACCTCTGTCCTTAAGGCCTGGTGGCAATCACATTCCAAATGGCCTTATCCTACAGTAAGTTTGATGAATAAGAATATATAGGATAAGATCTTATTGAATAATCGCTTAATTAAGTTGTTTACTCAAACGCACCTTAGTCTACGTGTTAGCATCACAGAAAGTTTATTATGTGCTTTTTCAGGAGGAAGATAAGGCAAGGTTGGTGCAAGAAACTGGTTTGCAATTAAAGCAGATTAATAACTGGTTTATCAATCAAAGGAAGAGGAATTGGCACAGCAATCCTTCAACTTCAACTGTCTTGAAGAGCAAGCGCAAAAGGTCTCAAAACTAGTCTTTTTATATAGGGATAATTGCACTAAACTCCCCTAAGATTAACATTTATTACATTGACGCCCTTCTTGCTAAGGAAATTGCATTTACCATCCTTGCTTTGTTATTTTTAGGAAGACTTAGTGCAAGATAAGGGGTATGTGCAAACTAAAACTATGTAGCATCGACACTTCAAATTGAAACTGTCCTGCGTTCGACACATATTAGTATTTGACACTTACATGAGACGATGTCTATGTGTCGGTGTCAATATCGTATTTGTGTCTGTGTTAATACTTCATAGATATGCAATACCTTTAACAAAGATGGTTGACAGGTAAAGAACAAGTTATAAAGTAAAGGATGTTGATGTAATTTCACTAACAAAAAGGGATGTCAGTGTAATAAACAATAACCTTAAGAGGTCTTCTGCAATTTTATTTGCACTAGTTTTACACAATCCTCATAGCCTGCTGCTAATGGTTTTAGTATAATGTTACATAATTAGGAACTTCCATCAGAAATTATATATTGGAAGGACACAAATTTGGTAAATCAATAGAATTATGAATTTTGTACACATTTTAATGTTTGTGAATTTTGTGTATGTATAATATATTGAGGGGTTGTTGGTGTACAATTAAATATTAACCGTGCATTTTTGCTTATGATTATATTATATCAATATTTTTTTTTTCTTTTAAAATGTAATCATATATCAATACTGTTTTTGTTCTTTAATTAAATTAGTATTTGGAATGAATGCTTTCACTTTTTTATTTGGTTTAAATGCAGTTTTGACTCCAAATTTTGTAATTGTGCGATTTTGACTTCAAGTTTTAATTATGTAATTTTAACTCTAAGTTTTACAATTATTCGATTTTAACATCCTAAGTTTCAATTGCGTGATCGCACAATTGAAATTTTAGAGATCAAAATCATACAATTCTTTTTTTGTTTTTTGGAATACAAGAGGACCATAGTCCAAATTCTACAATTCTAAAACTTGAAGGGTCAAAACTGCGTTTAATTCTATCTATTATAATTTTCTTGTCATGGTGTTTCAAGAAACTCCTAATTAATATTTTATATATTCAAAAAAAAAATATCTTAATTAACTTTTGCCGGTTGGAGGGGTCAAACATTAGAGTGATCGGTTGTTATGATTTGACTAATTAGATTGATTTATTATGTGATTAGACCTCTAAATGAAATGAAATGAGAACTTGCATTTTCTGTTGAGCCAAATCAGTGGTATATGTCTTTTGTGATCTTTGTCTTATATAGAAAAATTTGGGGAGTGTAGTTAATAATATTTGATGAATACTAATATTATATACGTATTTATGCTCAAAATCACTACTACTTTGAATAAAACATACATATTTATTGTCAAAATCACAACTACTTTGAAACACAATAATTAGATTTTGAACGTGTTTGTGAACCTTTTTTTCAACATGAAATTATGTTGATGATTATTTGCTTGCATTGAAATAATGCACATGGACTACATATAATAGTACTTTTTCTATGTAGGGAAGAGATTGTTTAATTTTAATTGGTTTTGGGAGTAAACATTATAAAATTCAAATACTAAAATTTAATGTTAAAAAACAAAAGATTAAAAAATTACAATTCATTATTTCTTAATATGTCTATACAATCAAAAATTTCATATGACTTTGAAGTTTATCCAGAGCCAAGTATTAAAGGAAGACAAATAATGTGAGAACTTTTGAATAGATTCAAAGGGTTGTATGCATATAAAGCATAATAAAAATTTGCAGCAACTATACTAATTTTGCCTTGAATAGATGAATTTCTTACAACAAAAGATAAGTTTTATATAAACATACTATATACTTTTAGTAAAATAGTATTGGTAACACTAAAATATGTTTCAAAATTATTTCTAATTATGAAAATATGAGTTTATGATAACTTTGATCATAAAACTACTTTTTTACTTTGTAAACTCGTGTCTTATTACTCGTATTTTCCAATGAAAATGGTGGTGCATATCTAGTAGAGAAACTTTGATATGCATCAATATTCGTATCTACAATGTTTTCAAAATTTTGATTATACTCAGTTAAGTTATAGCTAAATTCATTACCAACTTTCTTGTTGGAATGTGATGTCTTCAAGCTTTCCTTAATTTTGGAGAAGAGTCCCTTTCCCTTCTTATTTGGGTCCTTTCCTTGTTTGGTTTCTTCCTTTGATTTTGATGACTTTTTAGTCATGCCAAAAGTACTTGATTCTCCTTCCATTAGTGTTTCACAATTGTTAAAATATATTGGTAGAAATGTGAAGGTAGATTAATCCTACAAGGTGATTTTCAAGTTTGTATTGTATATATACTTGTGTGAGATTATTAACCATTTAAGACATCATGCATAATAATCAATGTCAATAAATTAAACATCATGCTTGTTTCGGTGCTCAAAAAGTTTTACATTTCTTGCGAATCAAGGTTATGGATATATTAACAAGACTCAAATTTTAAATTCGAGATGCCTTTTACAAAAGACCAACATGTGATGACTTACACATATGTACTATAGATGGTGTTGTGAACTTGAGATCGGAATATTTGTAGCCCCAAATACGGGTTAAGCCTATACCAACACTCAAGGACTCGGGATCCTTCATCTCCTTAACTTTGATTCGACTAAGGGGCTATTGTTCTGATACACCAAAAAAGTCTTACACTATTTGGGAATCAAAGCTAAAGGTGGTCAGCACACATTCCTCAATCAAATGAAGCGCCTTTTACGAAGGACAAAACCATAATGATTCACATAAAATTTAAAGCGAACAATAACTCATAAGCACACAATATTGTGGACTTAAGGACGGAAAACAAAGCATCCACAAATAAGAACTTTGCAAGCGTGCGTAGAAGATTTAAAAATGTTTACGAGGAGTGTGAAATTTGATTATAAAGCATATCCAATGACAGATCTAGAAATTTCATTAAGTGAAGCCAATGTTAATTATTATAAATATTTATGAAAAAATATATATAAATGCACAAGGGACAAAATCCACTAACAAATAATTAAACTCAAATGGTTAATGAACTCCATATAAGATGAATCATTTGAGAGAATCCAAATTTATTTTTTATGGTAAAATTTATTAATCCTCTGATTGAAAAATGAGACTCCATAGAAATCTAAATTTATGGAGTCTCATTTTTCAATCAGATGATTAATAAAAAAAATCCACTAAAAAATAGTCTCTTCATCTCATTTTAGATTTTCCATTTGAGTTTTACACATTTAAGATGTTCCATTTGAGTTTTTCATGAGCAAATAGCATTTTTTTTTTCATTTGCAATATTGAGTATAGTTTGAACTTGTAACATATCATATTTCTTTAATTATTTTAATTAAAGTTATTTAATATCCTTGATCAAATAAAAATAGTTAAACTAAATACCATTCTAAAAAATTAAGAGTGTATCCCACATGTCGTGACTGTCATCTCCCATCATAGAGAAATGAATTTTCAATAAACATGAATATTATTGAAGTTGATTGAATAATAATAGTTGCATTACATTACTTTGGTTTCATGGGTTTAGCGTTACATTAAACGGCAAAAATATTCATATTTAGAGGAATATTTTTTTTCTTTCTAAATTGTCCGTCCGGTAGCTAAACTCGCACTAAGTATGGACTTGGCATAATAAAGAAAAGAACGACGAGAATTTTTTGAGACCTTCTTAACCTGTGATGTTCGTGATGCAGCAGTGTAGAGAGTATATGTGTGCAGAAAATGCTAATCGAATTGTTAAAGCGAAGCATCGAAGTACAGTGTGGATAGGATGGAAACCGCCGGCTGAAGGGTGGGTTAAAATTAATTCAGATGGAGCATGTAAGGGAATGATCACCGCGGGATGTGGAGGTATTATAAGAGATAGTAGCGGTGCGTGGCTCGGTGGTTTTGCTAAGCATATCGGTACTTGTAGTGCTTTTACGGCGGAGCTTTGGGGTGTTTTGGAAGGATTAAAGCTTGCTTGGAGAATGGGATATAGGGCTGTGGAGCTTGATGTTGATTATACATCGGTGGTTAAAGTTATTAAGGATGGTACAACCACTAGTGTTATGGGAGTATCCTTAGTTAAGAGTATTGGAAGACTATTGGCGCTTGGTTGGGATGTTAAAATAAATCATTCATATAGAGAAGCTAATATGTGTGATGATGCAATGGCAAACTTAGGATGCTCTTTGAGGAATGAGATTATTTTCTTTGAAGATTGTCCAAGGCACGTGAAGAATTTACTTGTTGCCGATAGTAGGGGGTTATTGTCCCCTAGATTAATTGTGGTGTAATATTTTTTTTTTGGGCTTAGGCCCTCTCCCATATCAAAAAAAAAAAAAAAACTCGCACTAAGTATAGAGAAATGAAGAATTTTATGTTCAAACTTAAGTTAATCCCTAAAAATAAATATTCCTGATAACTATCAATTAAGTCGTAGTTGTGAGACGATGAATAAATTTTTTAAGCACCACAATATATTTATATTTGAGAAAAACTCATCCAATCTTCATAGTAGCAATTAAACTTCTTTTCTTGAAGGGTTTATGTGTCTTAAATAATTATGTTTTTATATTTTGCCTTTTTGTATTTTTTTTATGAAGTTCTTTTTCTATGAAGCTGGCCTTTTGTATTTGAAACAATTATTTATGATTTTGTTCTTTTGAATAACAATTGCAATATACACCAGTTGGTGCAGTTCAATTAATGATCAACTCATTAATAACAGATCAATTAATGATAACAAATATAAAATTTATATTCCCAAGTTGGTAACAATAAGAACATAACTCAGTTGGTAATAATATCACATTTTATATATATGTGAATGTCAAGGTTCGAAAAATCGTCAAATTTTTTTAAAGTTCACAGAAAGATAATCAAATATAAAATTTTGATAGAAGATACATTCATGGAGATAGGGATAATGATGCCAACATTGCCAAATATTTGGGATCAATTGAGTATTGAATTGAAACCTATCAAACATATACAAACTATACCTTGTGTACAATAGAAGACCTAAACCATAGGTTTTCCTTCATTTGATATTCTTGGCACCAAATTTGAATGATTGACTATGTCTAAGGTGTTGATCAACTACACCCAACAATCTGCTTCGGAAGCTCATCGGAATAATTGACCTTCGAAGAAGATCGTGGTGGGGACCGAGGCAAACGAGAGCTAAAATTTCTAATTGGAAAATCATCTTGGGCATTTTCACTTTCGAAATTGAGTGCATAACTAGAAGCATCATAGCTAAAATCAGCGGATTGTGATTGGCGGTTATGATTTCTTCGACTTCCACGTAACTTTTGGCTTCTCCCCCTAACACGCGAAAATTCGGTACCATTATTACTCGTTGTTGGCGATTTCTTGAACCACGAGGATGGTGAACCTGAAGAGCCAGCCGGCGAAATTGGTGTTCTTGGTATGGTTAACTTGTTGTAGAATCCTTCTCCACCGAACGATGAATCGTCGTCATTATGAGGATGATGATAATTTCCCGTGAAACAACACATTGAATTTTTGAACTTGTCCCTTATATGGTCCCTTATAGATGATTGTCTATGAATCCCATTATCCATCATAATCAAATAATGATGATAATGGAATTTTGTTAACAAAATTAATAATTAATAAAATTCTTATTTTGTGATATGAATTAAGGAGTGTAGATTTTGCAATGGTATATATATAAATAAGTTAAGGGACTAAAGAGGAAGGAAATTTTGAAGGATGTAATGAGTTATTGAGTTGTGAAAAATCCGAAGAATTCGTTTGATGAACGTGGTTGCGATTTTTGTGTTAAAACCGGTTTATGCTTATGTTTAGGTTAATTTTGTGTGCTGATAATCTTAATTACATTACACATGTGGCAATTATGTTTTTGTTTTGATTTTTTCTTATAGTTGGCTAAATTGTAGGTAGGGTGGTGGTAATAATATCCACCGTACAAATCTAATATATACTTACTTTTGTTTGTTTTTTGTTTTTTTACAAGATATAGTTTTGTTGTTGATGATTTTTTACAAGAATGTTAATGTTGTTATTATGAATACAATTTCAGTATTTTGATGTAACAAAAAATTGTTAATGTTGTTAATTAGGTTATATATGTTCATGAATTATTCGCCTATTGATCTATCTATTTTTGAAATCGTTATTAGCATCTTATTTCCTTTCTTTTTTTAGGATTTGCATGAAGAACATTTTGTTGTACACATATCAACATTTTTTTTCTTAAAATTGATATATCTTTTTTAATTGTTTAATTGTTAGACTCACACACTATAAGTGTAAAGAATGAAAGAATATCAGATTCAAACCAAAACCTCTACGAATCAATGTCTTAATAGCTACAACTAAGTTGCGCTTATGGAACATCTTTCTTTGTAATTTTATATGATGTTCTGTTTTATGTATAGTCAGATCAAACATTCACGATACCTCTATTGAAATTTGAAACAAGAAATATTTTAATGTGTTTGATTAATTTTCTTGCATATTCAGAATATGTTTCTATATTTTTTTTTAGTGAAAATCAATTTTTTAAAATAATCACTTTTATAGTGGTAATATTTATCCCTTTGTTACAATTTTTTAAAAGATTATTAAATTTTTATATAGAGTCTAATTCATTCTTATAAAATTAATTTATAAGATGAGAATAGTCTACACTTATGAATATATTGTCAAACCATTTTTTTTTTTTTTTTTGACGCAAATACCATATTTAATTTAAGGTGAGTAATCTTAGTCATTAATTAACATATTATGGGATTGTGTCCTGTGAGCTTATCTCAATTGGTAGGACAAATGCATTATATATGCAGGGAGTCGGGGTTCGAACTCCGGTCATCCCACTTATCCATCTTATGTGTGGAATTTCTAGTCACTACCACTAGGCTACCTAACCAAAAAAATTATGGGATTGTAAAAAAAAAAAAACTTATGGATATTATTTGCTTTAAAGGATCCAAATCCTAAACCCAATAATCTCCGTTACATTTCTCGTCATTGTATATTTAATTTAGTTAAAAGTTTAATAGAAACTTTAGAGTGTAACTTGGAGGCTAGATCAAGTCATTGTGTGCATTGCTAAAAGGCAACAAGTTGTTTCGAAATATAAATAAAAACTTTGCTCGCATTTTAGAATTTCAACATGTAAGAGGTTGTTTTGAATTCTATAGTTCGATTAGTTTTATTACAGGACTAGAATATTTAACTGGAAGCAAATTGAATTTGAATAGAAATGTGTTTATTATTTTCGTTATAACTGAAAGCAAAACTATAATGGAATATGTTTTATTACGACATAAAGATAATTCACATTAAACATTACACCGAAAAAATTACATCAAAATTAATGGAAAAAGAATGCAAAAAAATGGATCTGTCATTGACAGCTCCCACTAGGGATAAAATATGAGGCAAATTAGCTTGCCAGTTTGGGGACCGGATTTTCTCTTTTGTTGGGGTTATGCTTTCCATTTTTTGGGAACAAATTTTCACTTTTGTGCTTGAGACAACTTCATTTGTGTTGCGGTTTAACAACATCGTTAGACCATTGGTTCAATTATTTATAACATCCTCAGTTACATAAGTGGACCTAATTTGTTATTTATGGTATCTAATTTTTTTAAAAAAAATTATATAAAGATTACTCCCTCCGTCCCAATTTATTTGAGCCATTTAGAATGTATGCATTATTAATGTATCTTGTTTTGATCATATTTTTTTCTCAATAAATAAATATAAATATTAGCATATAAGATGTCGTTGGATTCATCTCAATGAGTATTTTCAAAATATCAAATTTTTATAATTTTTACTATTATACAATTAAAAATATTAATCGTTAAAGTTGTGCATTGATATGCGTGTTGAAGTCAACTGGCTCAAATAAATTGGGACGGAGTGAATATACTAATTTTATATACTAGATTAATAGGTTTTTTTTATGCAAGTAATTAAATAAAAAAATAATTTTTGTTGAGAGTGGGATTTGAACCCATGCCCTTTCGGACCAAAACCTTAATCTGGCGCCTTAGACCAACTCGGCCATCTCAACTATTTGGTATGTCAATTGGTGTTAACAAATACTTATCTATAGAACAATTGTAAAATAAAACTGTCATCTAAAACAATGGATTCAGTATAATTTTCCTTTTTCTATTTACTTGTAAAATGTTCATCCTCATATCTTATATTTTACATATAGATGTTAAAATATACTAATGTTTTTTTAACAAGGAATTCAATGTTCTATTAAAATAGTAATTCATATCAAATAATATATGATAATGTTATTTAATGTAAAATACTGAATATTTTTTCATAAACTTTTATTGTACATTTAAAGCTTCATTGAAAAAATACTATTGATACATCATATTTGTAAAGGTTTTGGGCCTGAAAATATAAAATGTATTTAAGCCTCAGTTTCTATACACTTTGTAATGTAATTTTCTTTTAGCACCCCAAACTTTCTTGCACATTTTATGAAATTATAAAATACTTCTGTCCATCTGTTAGTTAATTAACAAATAAATTTTGCTACATAAATAGTGTACGTGTAAAAATAAGGCAAAATTACATTTTTGGCCATTTATCTTATTTTTTTGTAATATTTTCGTCCTATATCTTTCATTTGTAACATTTTGGTCCTTTATCTTATCTTTTTGTAACACTTTGGTCCTTTATCTTTTATTTGTAACACTTTGGTCTTTTAAAAACATGAAAATATGAAAAAATTGATGAAAATGATGAACATTTTTATCAAAATTATATTTTTTATTTAATTTTAATAAATAAGTATCTTAACAAATAAAATTTAGGGCAAATTACACTAAACTCCCTTGAGATTTTCTTAAACAACACAAACATCCCCTTTATTTTTTAACTAAACACTAACCTCCCTTATTTTGTCATTAAATTGACAAATACCTCCCTTTTACTTTAACCCCGTTTAATTTCCGTTAACTCCATATTTGTTTGGTGATTTTTTTTAACGGGTGAAATATCAACTCTCACATGATCCACACACCAAAACCCTTCTATTTTCTATCTTCTATCTTCTTTATGGCTCTGTTCTACAACGGCAGGTGTAGCTAAGTTCTATATTTCCAATTCCATGTCACACTGCAAACCCTTCGACTGTAATTACACAACATTTAATTTCCATTTGCCAAAAATTTTCTATTTTTCTTTGGCTTTCTTTAACTGTAATCACCCAACATTCTCTTATGACATATTGGCATTCACTCTATAAATTTGCTATATAAAATGGAATTTAAAATACAAGAAGAGAGTGAAAAATTAAAGCGCAAATAGGATCTTTCAAGTCAATAAAATTAAGACAATAAAAGAGATAATCTAAAACCAACCAACAATGAGAGTGAAAAGGCATGATCTTTCAAGTCATGTGTGTTGCTTTTATGGTTGAAGAAAACTTTTAGGGTGCTGGTTTTTAGGAATGAAAAGGCATGGTTCAGGCACACAAGTGTTCTAATTTTCAGAAAAAAGTAATAGAAGTTAACGGTGTTAAACTGCAGGGGAGGTTTGTGGTGAGTGAAAAAATAGAGGGGGTGTTAGTTACATTTGTGTATACCTCAGGGGAGGTGAGTTTAATTTTCCCTAAAATTTATAATTTTTTTAATAAAAAAAGATATAAAAAAAGGATTTATATGTGAATGTTATAAAAGATAAAGGACTAAAGTGTTACAAATAAAAGATAAAGGACCAAAGTGTTACAAATAAAAGATAAAGGACCAAAATGTTACAAAAAAATAAGATAAAGGACCAAACATGTAATTTTGTCTAAAAATAAATATAAACTCAACAATATTTTAATATTTCACACCCCTTAGAGATCCTAGTGAAAACTTTGGATTATTTTTTTATCATCTACTACTTAAGTAGTGAACAAGTGAAAGTGTTCGCTATTTAAGTAGCGGATAATAGCAACATATATAAGGAACCCCACATACTTTCCTCCGTTCTATCAGTTTCAAAAACAATTTCAACTTCTACAAAAATGTTCCAAAACCTCAAAACCGAAACCAACTTCAAATCCAGCATTTGATGCCTCACTTGTGATCTAAATTTCCTAAGAAGTGAAGATAAAAGTCAACAAACAAATGGTAAGTACATATTTGCTCAAATTTGCCATGTTTTGATTTGATTTTTGCGCTTTTTTCTTCTTTTGAGAACTAATTTAGTTTGCTACATAAGTAGTAAACTAGGCTCAAAACAATGGAGAGTAACCCCTCAAAAAAAAAGAATTACATTCCAACTAAAGAATCTTAATCATAAATAAAAAACCAAGCAAACGTAATCTTAGAATATAACAAAATATGGGTATAATCAAATTTCATCCAAAATGTACCCATAAAAAAGTTTCTTAAATACTCAAAATTGTCTGATTTTATCCATACGAAATCGAAACAACGTCATGTCAATCCACTAACCTATTATGACCCGGTTGCACCCCTCGCTTTTTCTCTCTAAGTTGGACCGAGTTTCAATTCAACATAACCTACCATCATCCTTAATTTTTATATCAATCAAATCATATTCAGGTCGAATCATATAACCCAAACATATTTAACCGTATAAAAATGTAGACTTGCTTTATATAAAAAAAAAAAAAAAAAACTCCTAATCACAATCTTAATACTTATTATCCTGT
Source organism: Trifolium fragiferum (assembly GCA_954870985.1). Lineage (NCBI taxonomy): Eukaryota > Viridiplantae > Streptophyta > Magnoliopsida > Fabales > Fabaceae > Trifolium > Trifolium fragiferum. The sequence continues at coordinate 7,010,121 of OX940796.1, forward strand.
ATATAACATGTATTATGACAAACCTCACCTAATCTAACAAACTAATATTAAACATAACCTCTTCAATCAAACATTATACCCTATGAAGCCCCGATACAGGACACGATACCGATACGATACGATACCGATATGTAAATTTTTTTAAAATCCACAATCCAATACTGCCGCGATACGTAATTTAAAAATTAAATTTAAAATTAAATATATAAATACACATTATATAAACATGACTAAAATCAACAATATTAATAATTAAAAGAGAAAATATCTAATCTTATATCAGAATTTTGGAAAAAACTCAAAAGTTTAACAGCATGTTATATAGTAGGACACCATATTTTTTCTTTTGAAAAGTAAAAAATTATATTGACAAAGGAAAACTACAAGAAGTGCTAAAGATACAAACAAGCATCGGGTATTGGGACGTATCAGACATGTATCGGGTATTACTTTTTATTTAAAAATAATGATTTAACCGATACTTTTCCGATACGAGTATCGAGATGTATCGGAAGAGTATCGAATATTATTTTTTTATTTAAAAATAATGATTTAATTGATACTTTACCGATACGAGTATCGGAACGTATCGAAAGAGTATCGATATCGAAAACGTATCGGACACAATACGTCGCCATTTTTTTAGTATATGGGCTTCATAGATTATACCAAAACAAAAAGTAAACACAAATGGTATTTATTTAATGAAACAATTAATAATAGAAGAAAGAAACTGTATACGACTTTTTTAAGTGTTTCCACTTTCAACAACAACACATAGCCGCCTCATAATTCTTCTTCTTCTTCTTCTTCTTCTTCTTCATATGAATCAAAGCTAGAACAAGTTGAAGAAAAAGAAAGAACAAAAAAATGGGTTGTGGAAACATGTTTTTCACAATTCTGATAACATTTTCAGTAACATTAATAACATATAACATCATAATCTCAGGAAATGCTCCTTTGAAACAAGATTTTCCTGGTCCATCACGTATTCCAAAAATTACTATAGACCCAATAATCCAGATGCCACTTAACAAAAAAAGCTCTTCTTCTTCTTCAAAGAGATTATTTCATACTGCAGTTACAGCTTCTGATTCACTTTACAATACATGGCAGTGTAGAGCTATGTATTACTGGTTCAAAAAGATGAAAGAGAATGGTGATTCTGATATGGGTGGATTTACAAGAATTTTGCATTCTGGTAAAGCTGATCAGCATATGGATGAGATCCCTACTTTTGTTGCTCAACCTTTACCTTCTGGAATGGATCAGGTTTTTGTTTTGATTTTTTTTTATTTTCATTGCTTTGAATCAATTTTGTGTTTTGTTTTTTTGGGTTTGGTTTAATTGGATTTTTTGATTCATTTGTATAATAATTTTTTTTATTTTTTATTGGGATTAAAATATGAGAATTGTTTAGTTTTTTTTGTTTAGATTGAGAAATGCTAGTGGTGAATCCTACCATAGTTTGATAGTTGAGTTTGAATGATTTTGGAACTAAATTGTTAGTAATTTGAATCATTGACCAAATTGTAAGTGAGGCAGGTTGGTAGATTTTTAGGGATCCAATCAATCAATACTATTATTGCGAAATGGATTCTCTGCGGTCAAATAGTAGTTGCAAGAAGATCTCAACAATCTGATTTTCTTAAACTAGTTTTTTTCGTTAGGTTTAATTCAACGTTTGGTCCTTATGATTATTTTAAGTTTCAACTTGGTCTCTTATGTTTTAAAAGTTTCAATTTGGTCATTTATGTTTCCACCGTTTGCATAAGTTGATCATTTCCGTCAATTTTGACATTAATACCGTTTAATTGAACTCTGGACCTCCAACTTCTTAACCATTAGCTCAACTAGATTAACCAATTGAGCTACCCATCCTCCGGACACGTGTCCACGTGTCTGTCCACATATACATAAGGGACCAAATTAAAATTTAAAATAAACATGAGAGACCAAATATTGAATTAAGCCTTTTCGTTACATTAGTCCTTTTGAGTTGATCAATTTAGTCTTTGAAATTGTTTGGAGAATTGGAGGAACTAATGTGATCTACACATTTAATTTCAAAAATGGGTTTGGAAATTCATTAATTATGAGGACCAATTTGACTTGCCCTTAGAACTTGAACACTACATGTTACTTTTGTGCCATCTTACTCATGTATGATCTTTTATGGCAGGGTTACATAGTCCTCAATAGACCATGGGCATTTGTACAGTGGCTTCAACAAACAGATATCAAAGAAGAGTATGATATGTTTAACTATAAATTTCATTTTATTTTCTGAGATTTTGGTTTTGAATGTTATTAATATGGTTTCTTTTTTTGTATATCAGTTATATATTGATGTCAGAGCCAGATCATATGATTGTGAAGCCTATACCTAACTTAGCAAGAGATGGAATGGGAGCTGCATTCCCTTTCTTTTATATTGAGCCTAAGAAATATGAGAAAGTACTAAGGAAGTACTTCCCTGAGGAAAATGGACCTGTAACCAATATAGATCCAATTGGGAATTCACCTGTAATTGTTGACAAGGTATCTGTCATTTAGTTTTTTGTGGTAATTATGGATAGAACTGTCATATTTTGGCACAAAATGGAACAACAAAATTTGACAGCATTTGTTATGGTTAACGCAGTTCAAATACATAGTTAATTACGTTTAGTAGTTGGTTAATGGATATAACAAGGTGTCACAACTCATTAACTATCCATTGAATGTAGATAACCGTGCTTTTGAATACTATTGACCACGGCTTTTATATGTATATTGAACAAAGAACGTGGTTAATGGATATCATGTATATTGAACACCATAAAATCATGTATATCAGGACACAACACGCGGATGATTAATAGATATCATTTACATTTGAGCACTTGAAAATTATGGTTAAATGCGTTCAAAATCATGGTTAACTGCGTTCATTGGATGGATGGTTAATGGATTGCGACACTTTGTTATTTTCATGAATCATCCACTGAATGCAATTAAACACATATTTGAGCTGCGTTAACTATTCAAATTGTTGTCAAATTTGTGTATCAAAATATCATTTCTGTTCTGGATATTCTTAATTTTACGAAGCTTTCTCTAACATTGTATTTGCAAAAATATTAGGAATCCCTTAAGAAGATTGCTCCTACATGGATGAATGTTTCCCTAGCAATGAAGAAAGATCCTGAAACTGATAAAGCTTTTGGATGGGTGCTTGAAATGTAAATTTCTTTCACTTCTCCAATTCATATTATCCTTTCTTAGCCTCACAACAAATTGAAGTTTTATGATTTTTTTGTATCATCAATATAGGTATGCTTATGCCGTTTCTTCTGCTCTTCACGGTGTTCATAACATATTGTACAAGGACTTCATGATTCAGGTTCAATAAGGTTCTCTCTTTGGTATATTTTCTACTGTGCTGTATGTTATTAGGGTTCTCATGTGGCAATATGTGATATTGAATGAGAGAACCTTTGATTTCTATCCATTACTTCTTATTTAAAAGCTTAGAACACTATGCAATTAAGAGTTATATTTGAGACAGTTTAGTATCATAAGTTCATAACACAATAATTCAAGTAAACAACAGTTAGTCTTGTTCAGTCGTTTAATCAACCGATTTCAGCGACCTGCATAGACCTTGTTTAGAAGAGTTCATTTGAACTTATATACCACAAGAAATAAGTGCAAGAATATAATAGTATCGAAAAATATCTTGACATTATCTTGGAATATTTTGATTTATCTCTTAGGATCAATTTTCAATCTTATCATATCGTGTAAATAGGGATAGAATATTTGTGATTATAATCTTATTTATTGATTTTACGCCTATATAAAGAGTCTTGCATTGCGTAGTTTAGTTCAGAACACGGTTTCACCATATATCTCTTTCGTTTTTTCTCTTTCAACTTTGATACTATTTTGTAGTCTAACATGAAGCTTCTTGGTCCTGTTTATAACAGACTACAGAAATCACAGAGAATTGTGCTTGAACAATGATGTATTCATTACTTTTTTCTATTATTGCAAATTCTTATGTGCTTTTCATTTTCAAACATTGTTCTAAAAGACAGACTTACATGGTCTGTATACATACTGGATTCATCAAAAGCATGCTGCTATCTTCAAACATACTAACATTTTATTTGTTCATTATCTGTGTCAGCCTCCATGGGACAAAGAACTTGGTAAAACATACATAATTCACTACACTTATGGGTGTGACTATTCAATGAAGGTGAACTACTGATCTATAATTCAATTCTTGATCAAACAACATTACATATACACATCTTTCTTTTTATCTTATTGCTTAAGTTGTTACTTAATGTATGGTATGGAATATCCAGGGTGAAATGACTTATGGAAAAATTGGAGAATGGAGGTTTGATAAAAGATCTTATGATCTTGTTGCTCCAAAAAATCTCACATTGCCACCACCTGGTGTGCCAGAAAGTGTGGTATGTTTCATCTGCCTTTGTGTTAGTGTTGGTTACTTTGTCGAATTTCCTTCACTTTTTTTCCCTGTTGGTTTTGTTTTTTGGTATGGGATGTTCTGGAAAAATCACCTGCAATTGTTTAGTTCTAATTGAATGGTTCATAGTTGTAAATCATAATTTTACATAAAATGATATATATTTGATAAGAACTACCACATGTTTCCTTTTACAGGTGACTCTTGTAAAAATGGTTAATGAAGCTGCAGCAAATATTCCAAACTGGTAGTCATAGGGTTTTCTCAAGGTGGGTTACAATGTGTAAGAATGCTAGGAATATTTTCCATTTGAAACAAGTTGGTAACATACACCACTGTATCTGTAATTCTTGTGTAGATGACTTTACATTTGAGACAGACAATAATTTTTTCAATGCTTGGTAAAAGTGTGTTGTGTTCAGTGGCTAACCAAATTGAAACATTTTCTTATTTTTATTGATTGATACCTTAGTATCGTATTTCATACACCGGTTTTGCTATAAAACTCCATTCAAGTGATGCCATAAATGAATCACGTAGACCTGAATTTGTGCCCGTGTAAAGAGGCAACATGTTTTAGAGTCATAAACACAACAAAAAAATGTCAATGCTATAAAACTCCATTCAAGTGGTGCCATAAATGGATCACTTAGACTTGAATTTGTGCCCGCGTGTAGACCTGAATTTGTGCCCGTATATAGAGGCAATATGTTTTAGAGTTATATACACATAAAAAATGTCAATGCTATAAAACTACATTCAAGTGGTGCCATAAATGAATCACATAAGACCTGAATTTGTGTCCGTGTAAAGAGGCAACATGTTTTAGAGTCATAAACACAACAAAAATGTCAATGACCTGATGTATAATTTAACAACTCATTGGTTTTTCAAAATGCCAGAGTCAGTTCAGAGAGCGCCTGCAAGTTTTTGCGTTGCAGGAACATGGGATTTTCTTTCCTTCATCTTCATAGTTAAATTTGTAATCGTAAGTAATCTCTTCACCAGGAAGTATGTCCCTCTTTGCAAAGAAGGCAACCTACAAAATCAAATGTTACTTGGTTTTCTCACCCGCCAGCACTAAGTTAGTCCTACTTATTCTAATTGAATCGTGTGAACAAATTACCTTCTTCAGACGCCTGACAGTAATTACTTTCGACACGCAATTTGGCTGGCCATGTAAATAAAGTAACATTTGTTAGGATAAGTGAAATATTGTAAAAATAAGGCGCATTGATCGAGACTTCTAAAGGTCATTGATTATAGTTTTCTTGCTGTCTTGTCCATATAATTATTGATTTATAAGACTTCTGGCTTGTTAAGAACTAGTTTGGGGTAGTATTCTCAAACTACTTAAATAATGTTTTAAGTTTTGGGGATTTTGCCCAAGAAAAATATAATCAATGACCTTTAGAAGTCTTGATCAATGAAAAACTATAGAGAGAGAGAGAGAGAGAGAGAGAGAGAGAGAGAGAGAGAGAGAGAGAGAGAGAGAGCAATAAACAAATGCAGAACGAGGCTTCCAAGTAATATACCAGACATGAGTGGTTAACAAATCGAGCAATCCCCCCCTTCCTTGTGGCATCAATTACATGTTCATTGTCTATCCTAAATAAGTAGCAGGCACTTTTGTACTGAAGTTTCCTTCCAGATATGTATTCAATTTCTCTTTTATCAGCTACACTTTGTCTCACAATTTCACCGACATACTCTACAACCTATAGAAACATGAGAAACATATACTTGCAATCATAGTGGAGAGGCATATAAAATAAAAGAGTTAAAAGTATTATACCATTCTGCCCTGAGATATTAATTGAGAAGTATAAAGACCAAGGCCATGTATCCCAGATTTGTATACAAAAAGACCCTTTACTTGTTTGTACTGAGCACATGTTTTCTGCAAATAGTAGACCATTAGATACTCGGCATAATCTTTGAACAGATAGTAGGACGACAGATAATCAATAGGCTGAAGCTTACTCAAAACATTACAATACCAAGTTATCCCGACGCAGCTTCCCCTTAGAATTAAATGCTGTTGGGTGAAATTACATGAGTGGTTTTTATATCTAACACACTGCCTCATAAGAATCATTTGTGGTTATGTAAAGAGAGAACAAGCCCACCCTAAATGATGCTGATTTTCTTATGTTTTGTATTTTGAGCCCATGTCATGAACAAGCAATCTCAAAACTTAAGTTATTGGATGAAAAGAACATGAAAGGATTTTATATCCAACACTTTAATATTTTTTGTATAGATAAACTCCTACAAGTTTGCTCGCTTGAATATACACGAGTACCGCAAGTTTACCTAGACCGTCAATTCTGACAACCTTGATTTCAACATAACAAATCTCAACCGTAAAAAAATAGGGGACTACATAAACAACTTGAACATACCCGAGAATCACGCTCAATATCTGAATCTGGAAATTTTGGAATTCCTTTTGAGCTCAATTTCTTCCCGATTATGTGAATCCAAGCATTTAACTGCTCATTCGGAACACGGCATCCGCCCTGGAGTTTTAAGGCACTGCTATGATTATTCTGGATACCGTCCCATTTACGGCCCTTGTAACCCTATAAAAATCAAGAAGATATTTAATATCATAACTTATAAGTCAATCGTACAATCCCCCCACACTTCATTCCTGATAATGCCACGATGATGGAAATACCTCTGTCCTAGCACAGGTGAATTCCTCTCGACTGTCCATCTCATCAGTAGGATCATATGTACACTGACATTCAGGGCCAATACCATGAAGCACAGATCTTCGATAAAACGAAACTTTCTCATCATTAATTCCCTCAGTTTCGATTTGCAACGGGTTCTGCAGAAGTTCAAAGGCATTTTTTATGGGAGTTGGTATACCGCATAGTTCACAATAAAGGTTCAAAAATCAACCGAACATTGGAAGAAGCCAAAAATGCTTCGCTACTTATCCTGGGTACTGAATCCAGGAAAAGACAGATGAAAACAGACATGGACACTGAAGATTACACTAATAAAGACAGACATTGGCAGTGTCTAAAATATAGAGGACACTAGGACATGGTATCTATACAAATTGAAGTGCATAGTTTCTTTTTATACAAGTATTTGAGTGTATATTTGAGAGCAATAGAAATGTTAATCTCGACCATTCATATACGGTTATTATCAATATTATCTCCCATCAATCTCATGAACTCACTTGACATTGATATATACATGGGTGGGGTTACAAGGATGAACAAAGTTCCAAATGAATTCTAGAAAGATATTTCCTCGATCAGAAATAGTATGCTGAAAACTTCAAAATAACAATGGAAAATACCTTCTGATGAGCACAAGGATGAAACTTGACAGAGCATTCAACATTCCTGCACTCTATACACGAAGCACCCCATTGATTACAAATTGGACACACCTGGGAGAAGTAATATAGAGAAAACATGGTCAAATATCAAATGTTAACGCAATAAATCTCCCCATTCTCAGTTTATAATAATTATTGCAACACCATTTCCTTTATTTTGACTCTGTCATATGCATGAGGATCTGGAGTTGTGTGTTAATCCATCCATAACAGACAAGGACTTGCAACAAAGTACTAATCCCGTATGTAATTCCAACAAACAATCTAGGATATACCATATAACCTTGAAGGGGAATGAGTTACTAATTGACCCTAAATACCATAAAGGCACAAATTTGAGAATTTTTCAGGAGAGAAATACTTTCTAAATTAATTAAGAATAAAAGAACTTAAATTAATTCCAAGAGAAAGAAATTAAAAAGTGTGTACCAGAAAAGAGAGGGAGCTACCTATAAAAATAAAAGGAATATAAAATTTGACCGAATGGCTTCTTGCAGTAAAAAAAACCCGAAAATACTGAAACCTTAGATCAGGACTAAGAATTTGAATGAATAAAATGAAATCCTTATTGGAGTAAAAGTGTAAACGTCAACGAACATACAATATCTTTTGAGTTTGTTTGGCACGGTCTACAACACCTTCGACCTCTTTTAGGTAATGCTGAAATACCATAGCAAGCCTGACGAACCTAATAAACAAGAATACAAGATAATAAAGATAGAATCAAACTCTTCATTTAAAAATATGAAAGTGTTGAATGTATATCATAATTACATACTTTAATTAGACATTTACTACACTCCAATAAACTGTTAGCTTCATCATTGCTTGACCTTTGACAGACACCGCAGAAAGAATCTGAATTGGTGAAGGACAGGTTTGTGTGTTCCTGAACAGAGCTGTAAAAACCATGCAATGCATACAGTAAGAATAACAATATGCACCAACAAGAGATCTAGGCATTTAAAAGGAAGATTTCTACAGAATCAACAAATAAATTTGCTCACATGTTACTTCTTTTGTTACACAGACTATGCTGATGATCTTCTGCATGCTTCAACATATCCTGCATTTGGGTTTCTGGCACGCATTAAAAAACCTAATGAGGAGACATTTTTAAGGAAAATAATTCAAAACACAAACCCAAAATGTTATAATACTTATATCCAATTTACAACAAGTAGCTGCTGATGGTATAAAAAAGCATCACACAGTATGTTGTCAGTCAGTACTAGAAAGCAGAGCATGGCCTAAATATATGTTCATAAAGGAGAGGTAATCCTCACCTTACAAACCGGTTTTGTAGAGTTGAGTTAGCCCCAACTCTCAATTCGAAGATGGTATCGGAGAATCTTCCGTAATCCGCTGGGCCGCCTGCTATCAAGTTTCATATATGGCCATCCACCATTTATATTTGCGCCTCAAGCCGATAGCGTCGAGCGCGAGGGGGTGTGTTAAGAAGTTCTGCATTGGTTGCGAGATGGCCTGAATATATGTTTATAAAGGAAAGGTGACCCTCACCTTACGAGCTGGTTTTGTAAGGTTGAATTTAGGTCCAAGTCCCAATTCTAATTTCTAAGAATTTTCAGTCCATACCAAATTTTCTTGTACGCAGTTTCAGTCCCTGATGTTAAGATATATTCTTTAATGAGTTTTTTGCAGTCATGATTAGAACATTATAAAAAGTTCTTCCACAAAAATTTCTAGGTCTAGATTTCCAATACATTTGGCGTGAACTTTGAGCATTCAAAAGATTCATTTAGCTTGAACTTTGATTTCTATAGCATTTTTGGGGTTCGGCGCTACACACTGTTATCTGAGGTTGACAACATAGGGCTCATTATTAACTAACCATACTTATCAAGAATACAGCGATGTCATTCTTTCGCTTCTGTTTGCCTCCTACTTCCTTTTTTCCCGCCTGTGACGGCGTGACTGCGGATGGCATGTGGGGGAGGCTACCCCCCATGCTGCTTCTCCCCGAAATGCCACTATTGACAACATAGCTCACACATATGTCATCATATATGAAAATGAATAGTGACATAAATTGGTAGAATAATGACAGCTAGTTACACCAAACATGCAAATCAACAAGGCCAATTGTCTTGTAGAACATATTTGGAATTCCAAACATGTAAGTGTGCAATAGTAAAGGAAATTAAGGAATACACATAAAATAAATTTCAAATATGGGTAACTTTATAACCCGCACACCAGATCTTGTCATTATTACTTTGTTCTTTATAATAATGAATTTCCTGAAACAAAAGTTATTTTAAAAATAAAATAAAAAAAAAATTGACTTAACTCAAATTTACCTTTAGTAATGATTTCATTAATGCTTCGCTGTTTCTGAATTTCTCTGCTCTTTACCTTCAGTGGAGAATCAGCTCTGCTTAAAAAAATATCACCCTGCTTTTCTTTGGTATCTCTCTTCTTTTTGTAAACAACAGTTTGCTTGCGGCCTCTCTCAAAACCCTCCATAGACACATCGGAATTTGTTTCATCGCAAATTATTGTATATTCGGATTTATTATCTTTCTTAGCTTTCAAGCCAGATTTCGCACAGCTATGCCCCCAACTTGTTCCAAAGCCCAATGTCCTCCATTTTCTTTTTGCTGTTAGACTAGGTGTTTCAGTTGTAGGGATCATACATCTTTTGGAAGTTCTAAGAACCTTGCTAAGAGGGACAATTTTTGCTGGTTTTGGTGCTTCCGTAATTGATAATTCACTAGATATTTCCCCATATTTTCCACACACTACTGGCCTTTTGATTCTATGAGCACTTCCATTTCTGCTAGAGGATATCACCTGCGTAGCATTTTTTGGTTCATCATAGTATGGTACTTGCGTTTGAAAATGCCTAAAGCAATCAGAAGTGAAAACCTTCCTTGATTTCTTTATTCTAGAAATTCCAGGCAATGTGTAAGACTCAGCATGAGAATTTGATTCTGACTCACAGCTATCTTCATCTCTATGATGTTTGTTTAGATTATTATTATTATTATTATTACAAGAGCGAGATTTAGATGAAAATGAAGAGGGTCTGTGACTAGTTATAGGTTGAACAATAGAAACCTTGGTAGATGATCTTTGCTGGGTAGATGAAAAGTACATTCGCATTTCTTCAGATAAACTAGAAGGGGGATCAAAAGCTCCAGGACTTTCTCCGATCTGGTTATCCAATGAGCAAGAGATTCCAGGAAGCAATGAAGCACCCAGAACTCTCGCCTTGTTTCTCTTTCGTTCTTTTCCTTTGAAGCCCTTCTTGACTTGTTGAGATTCGCTGGCTCTACAATTAGCACTAACCATTATATGATTTTGGTCATGCCCTTTCTTCCAAATCAAAGAATCTAACAGTTTAATATCGTCAAGGAGACTCCGGCATGGTTGATCATTGAAGACTCTCAGATAACCTTTTTTCAAGTCACTCCCACTGGTTGAACCTACATACTCTTCGCTTCTTTCGCTTTCAACCAAATCAGAGGACCAGCCTTTATCAATTCCTAACCCCTCATCAAGCACAAGGTTCTCAATACAACCAGCATATCTAGTATCTACATTACAAGAATCAACCTTGTTCACCTCTATCTCAAAGGCCTGAGAAACAACAAGAGCAGAACATCCAGAAGAAACATTAAAATTTTCCCACTCTTTCAACAAATCTTCCCTATCAATAATTTTTTTCAAACGTTTGGTAGAATTGTTTCCCACTTGGGCACTGTCTTGTCCTTCCCAATCCAATACAGTAGCCATCTGATCTAAAATTGTTGCATCACATAATGGTTTCCTGACCCTACTAGGCACATCTCTCCACTGAGGTGTATGAGAGCCAATTTTTACTGTGTCGTGACCATCTAATCCACTTAGCTCAAAGTAGATATTTTTATTCTTTGAAGCCGTCTGATCTCTCCTACACTCTGAAGCTATCTTCAAAGAGGTCACACCATTGGCATCTGCAAACGTTTCTTTTACAATATCGCGAGAGGGTTCAATTCCAGTGCAAACATTGTTTCTGCAACAGTTTTCCCAAGCAGCACTAGCATATTTGCCTGCAAAGTGTAGATCTGATTGTGGCTCAGAGCATTTTTCACTTGATCTGGTATTGTTCATTCCAAGGCTGAAACATTAAATTTGGAGAGATGGAAAAGGGAAAACTTTAGAAGCCAAATTATCAAACAGTTAAGGTAGGAACTCACAATCACATACAAGAAAAAAACTTCAATGTGCTATACTATTTTCTTGCAATAGAATTACATGCTCAAGCTCCTTTCACCTTCCACTAATCCTTAATTCAATTATCTTACGGCTATATATCCATCAATGTGTTCCGGAAACAAATAATCCATATGCACTTCACATGGCAAACTTTTACACAATTTTTTCTAGATGCACTAGGAATCAATGCATACAAGTTCTCAAGTTGAAACGCTTGACTAGAAATATAATAAAAATTACATTATTACAGTATCATCGCCAAGTGCCACCAAATTATATGCATAGCTGTCATTACCGACTAGTGGTATATAGTGACCAACTACAAAAATGCTATGGCGGGATGGCTGCTATATGGAAGATAATGTAAAACAATCATGTAATTTATACAACAGAAAAGTAAATATTCAGAAATTTTCAAAAAATAAAAAAGAGGGACAAATCATCCTTGATAGCTAAAAGCCATAGTCTAGACACCCAATCACATGTATTCTAAGGCATAATTAACAAGTGACTTGGGATAATTGCAACTGAGATAATTCCCTGAATGCACCAAAGAGATGTTGATTAATCATCAACAGCAAAGGTAGAATAGAGGATGGAGATAGAAGTGTCTCAGCCAAAAGAACGAAGGATCAACATATGGATGAAGTTGTAGCAGGAAAAAGAGAAAAAGGCACTCTATCAGATATGCACTATGAATGGAGTCTGGAAAAGGGACCAAACTCAACAAAGGTCAAGCAGCAGCCAGTAAACATGTCAGGGACTCAGGGTTGCTCAAAATAGGTTTGACTTATAGAAAAGCAAGGGCTTCTCCACAAAATGTGTCACCATGTGGAACAAGGGAATGTTTTGAAGTGCGTGCATGTGTTGTGCAAGGTGGGGGACACTATGCCACAACAGCCTACTATTAGCTTTTAAAAAAAAAAAAAAAACATCATTAGAAAAATAAATTAAAGAGACAACCACTCCTAAAGATGCCACAAAAAGTATCAACATCAAACTATCAAAGCCACCAAAGAAATGCATCTTTCCAGCGAGATGCAGCCAGTATCCGTATGACATAACATGATATCTACAGTCACCTAACCTCAAAGACGGACCATCATTTCGAAGATCATAGGAATGTTTACATTGTAATTCCTTTTCTTTAGATTGTAAAGGTATTGGTGTTAAGGCAGAGACATCACAATATCTGTTCAAACCTGCAAGAAAGATAACCCTTAAACACATGAATACTATAAAAGAAAATCCACAATCCATGCCAAGGAACTAAGAAAACGATTAAAAGAAAAAAAGATTATTGTGTGCCAGTGAGCGTAGCAAGTTAGTTTGTGTATACCATCAGTAATCTCAAGATTTCCACAAGTCCCCCTATTTTGGGGCAATTTCAGTGATGCACCAGAAGAACCCGGCTCAGGTACTGAAGCCTTGTATATATAGTTCTGAGGTTTTGAAATATTTGATTTCCCTAGTTTCTGATTCATATCATGAAAATACAAAGCTTGTTGTTGCTTAGATAACTCCAGCAACTGTGTCAATGCAAGCAACCTCAAATTTTCATCAAGCATGTAAGTATCCATATTAACACCCGGTTGTTTCAGTGTAGAATTCTGATTTGACGTAGAGCTTGAAACAAGATAGGGAAGGCTCTTCAAATTTCCTTCAAATGGAACAGCTGTCCCCAAAGTCAAGTGATTGCTTCGTCCAAAAGAAAATACATTTTTTGAACCTTGCAAAGCATTAGCACCCACAGATGTATCTGATGCAAAGCTTGATTCATATATCTTTCCGCTAACAACAGGAGTACAACTACCACCAACAGTTCTTCTGATGGAGCCAAATCCAGAATTTATTTTGGTGCAGGAATCTTCACCAACCCTTGCACCATTATCATTGTCCAAATATTTATTGAATTCTGGTGCAGAATCATTTGATTGCCTTCCTTTCTGACCATTACTATTCCAGAGAACATTAGAAGAACCAAATTGCACGGTACTATATTCAGAATGCAGGTTCTTGGGCATGATACCATCATTCACCAAATTTCCACTTGCATTTTTACCCTTGGGTTGAGATGTAAATTGTGGAAATGGTAAAAACAATGAACTCGTGGCCACATTGACAGTTTGTGAACTAGATGTGGCAGCACTTGAAATATTACTACATCCAGACATATAGTATTGGGGGTTAAATAGAGGTTGTTCCTCAAGCATTTTGAATGAACCGGCAGCATGACTAAAATTATTCTGCATTTTCTCCTCCCTGCTAAGATCTGCACTTGATGAACAAAATCCACAGTTAAGAAGCTTTTCTTCAAAATGACAAACAAAATGAGCACACACTTATAAACAATTGAAATACTGTAACACTATAACAAACATTGAAGAGAAAATATTGATTTGACGCACTATTAGTCATCTGCTTCAGGAAATGCAGTTTTGGAGAACTGGCAAAGGTAAACAATGGTGATTCTACAAACGATGCAACTGAATTTCCTGCCTGATGTGGCTGACCAAGCCTGAGCTCAATGTTAGAGGAAGTTGCATCTTTGTCTAGTATACCAGTCTTTACATTCTTCTTTTTGATACATGCATGGTCTTTATGGCTTGTTGGAATTTGTGTAGACTGGGTAATTGACAAATTTTCATCCCTTTTCAGAGAATCAAGGAAAGGAGGTATAGGCTGACAACCATCACTCAGTTGAACTCCAATAAAGTTTGGTGCAGGAGTAAAAATAGCCATATTAGATTCCATTAACTGGCTTTTCACACGGCCATACAGGTTGTTCTGCATAAAAGCGTTTAAACCCTTGAGTGGAATGTTGCAACCATCCTGGTTTGGTATCTGTTGTTTTCTGGACAATGCACCAATAAATAAATTCAGGTCTGTATCAGCATTCTACGGAAACATAACATAGTCAGAAAACTTTTCAGACCTTAATGTGACTGCTGCCGAATTCAAATTATGTGACAGATCACTCTTGGACATATCAGATGCGGATGCATTGGATTTCATCAGATTGCCTGTTGTTGAAAATACTTCTGGCCAGTCCCATTCACTCTCATTTCCTGAAGACCTAATCTAAAGCATTATAAAAGTATCACGATCCTGTGTTCTCATGTCTTCAAACGCGTGCAAATAAGAAATTCAACTCTCAATGCCAAGAATGAAGTAAACACAGGTAAAAATAAAGTCAAATTATCACAGTTTTACCATACATAAAGTTGAACCACGACTTTCTCATCTAATAAACTAGCTAGTGCCCTCAAAAATCTACAGTCATTATTATTGCTATTCATCAGATGCAATGATACACCAGACTAAGTACGTTGATCTTCTGAACAGTTAACAGTGCCCGGTTTGATGGTATGGAATCATGAACCAATGGTCCAACCGAGACATGATTTTTCAAAGGAAAAATCGATAACAAAATATATATATATATATATATATATATATATATATATATATATATATATATATATATATATATATATATATATATATATATATGAAAAGTTGCTGGTACCAAAGTTAAAAACTCATCGGTGCAAGTCAACGTCATTTTGTTAATTCCGTGCTATCCAGTGGTAAAACAGACTATAGTTTGTAGTAAAAGAAAAGTTTAACATAATGTTTTGCTTCCTTGCAAACCAGGTGTCAAGGAATGTCTCAGAGAAAAACATGTTATTTTCATTTTCAAGCTACTCATAGTCGTTGGTAAGCTTGCATCCAAGTAGAACATGTAGCAGAAATCTTTCTGAATCTTGATGCAGTGATTCTTATGAAAAATCGAGTTTATATTTATGCACTGATGTGTCTTATGCAACAATTTGTTTGCACCAAGAGCCAACCATACCACTAGAACCACTGGGGTTCACTGATTTGTACCAAAACCACCTCATTTAGTGTTGCAACTAATTTTCAGTGACTACAGTTCTTGGGCCAGTCACATAGCCAGTTAAATGGCATCTGATCAAACCGGTCAATATTCTACTTCTCAAAATCATGAGTAAAACCACGGCTAAGTACTGATTTAACATACCATCCGATCAAAGGATGGAAATGGTAAAATAAAGGATGGGGCTCCATTATATTTTATATTTTTCTAAATGAAACAAGAGGTTAGCAATGTAGGAAATAGGAAGATGCAAGCAAACAAATAAAATTCTAAGATTCAAAATAAAAAGCATTAACCAAAAGGAATGCATGCTCAGTGAAAGGAAAACACCAAAAGATGCATCTCTGAAGCTGGGGATACAAGTAATTCTCTTTGATCATGACTAAACGAATAGCCAAACAATATATTGTCTTCTCACATGTAGTCAAATGTGGGAGAAAAAATACAAAAGAAATAAAAATAACCATAGAAAAATTGTCTTTTCCTTTAACTTGATAAACATATGATGGAAGGACTAGCAAAGAATCAAGAATACACATTATTTGTGTCTAAAAATGCTTCCACCTAATAAGATACATTATGCAAAACGAAACATTAAGCCCTAAAATGTATAGCATCTACATCTTACCCCAAATTTTAAGAAATACAAACTCTGCCATTGTGCAATGGTCTCTCCACTTTCCATACGAACAGCATCCCCTGGGTTGGCACTGTGTAACCCTGAATGCTGCAATATCAAAAGATATAAATCATTAAGTGTGCAATTATTACATTGTCATGAGAAATTAATGTTCAAGGAAGTTCAATAGTTCTACGAATGATCGCTATACAAAGTAGAACCGGTTTTGTCATAATTTACCTCACAAAACTTAAGTATAGACATGTGGCGACAATGACATGAGCAAACGATACCAAGAAGCCCTGTATTGCTTATAAGAAGATGGCCACCTTCAAGCCAACAGTAGAAATGTGAGTTCTCAACAAATATATAAATAAAGTATAAACATTAATCAAACAAAATATAAACTTTCACTCACTTTTTCCCATGCAGAAGACACGAGGACACCCACTCACAGAAGGAGTTGCATAGTTAGCTGAAAGCCATTCAAAAGCCGTTCTTGATGTCGGTTGCATATTCGTGCTGCAAAAATTTAGACCAGAGGCAGGGCTTGTAACACAGAACTGCCCTCTATAAGAATAAGACTCCCTTGCCCTCTCACCGCAAGGAAATGTTGGCCAAGATGCTATTGCTCTGAATATCATGAAATACAATATTACTACCACTACTAGTATGAACCATTGCACCAGAAGAAATGTCAGGAAAAGTGTCGGACAAGTTTTGTAGGTTATGATTAATTAGTTTTTGGATAAATTTTTATCTTAAACCATCATGGGAAACTTGTGGATAAAAACAATGACCTGCATAATAAACCACTTCTTCTGTCATCAATGCGGAACTAAAGTGGAATCGTTGTTACACAATACACACCATATTAGACATTAGTTGCTAATTTTAGTTGTTTTTTTCTAAACGGCCAAAGTTAGTTGTTAATTGTTAGTTTGTAGATTAATATTACCTTCGTCCCAACATATAAGACCTTTTTGGCAAATTTTGTTGTCCCATTTTATAAGACCATTTTCAAAGTTCAAGGTACATTAATTAAACTTTCATAAAAATACCCCTAATTGAATAAAAACAAAAAGTAAAAGATCAATATTTCCCTCTCTTAATAATTGAAGAGTAATTTTGAAAAAAAGTATATTATTGACAAATTTAATGTAAAAGCTACTTTTCTTAATTCTTGTGCATTTGTGAAAGAGGTCGGGACGGAGGGAGTATTTTTCTCTTTCGCCCAAAGTTGAACCTCGGTGCTCCTTTTAACCCTTAACTCAAACCAGTTAAGCTACCCAACTTATTTTAATAAGATACTAGTACATGCATGCAAGCTTTGGTGCATGCCAACCAAAATTCCACAAACGATTCGAAATAAACACGAGCGAAAAAATTCAACTATCTATAACACGGCGCAATGTATCATCTAATCATCATCCTCTTTGAATCATTTCATAACTTCATATGATAATTTAACTACTTATATAACAATGCAAACAAAACAAAAAACGATTATACAACACAATTTAGCGTAGAAATTTCGAGAACGAACATTTTACGATTGTATTAAAATGTGGACACCGAAACGCAGAAGGAAAACAAAAAACGCGCATTAAATAAACAAACAGAAAATAACTTACTTGATCCTTCGAATGACGAAAAGATTAAACCGTGACAAACTTTGATGGATGAAATTGTGAATCACATTGCGTCTGCATTGAACAAGCACCGAACGCGATTGGAAACCCTAGGAATGGATGAGGTGGAGTTGCAGAGAAAGAGTGAGTGTGTGTGAGTGAGGGAGAGAAAGGGGGTGTGGAAATGAGACATGAGAGGGGGGGTGTAGTGAGTGAAATGATGATGAGTGAAGGTGGAGAAATCACGGACTGCAAAGACTGACACTGCGAAGTGACAAAAGTTAGGGTTGGCGATTTTGGATCGTTGATCTTTGTGGTTTTTTTCCAGTTAGGGACTGTGAGCCGTTGATTGTGAATACAGCTCGTTTGGGAATATTTGGAAAGTGAATCTTGTGTTGTCGAGAATCGATACTCTCAATTTTTTTCCCTCAATTTTTTTTCAATTTTCACATCTTAACCATCAATTATTTTTTCCCAATTTCTTTTAGAATTAAATATTATTTTATCTTTGTAATCTAAGGGTCTGTTTGGTTCAACAAAGGAGGAGGGAGGGGAGGGATTTTAATGGAGGAGAAGGGAGGGGAAGGAAGGGAAGGGAAATTTTTTAGTTACATACATGTTTGGTTCAAACGAGGGAAGGGGAGGGGACGTGAGGGATTTCAATAATATATGTGTTTGGTTCACGAGGGGAGGGGAGGAATTATAAAACTAATTTATTTTCCGTTTGATTTGCAAACCAATAAGTACTGGACAGGACAGTACAACACAAAACAAGATAATACAGGACATGACAAAATTGTACTGGAGAAAAATAGAGAGATAATATTTTTTATATTCGAATATAAAATGGATATTTTTGTATTTTTTATAGTTGTATTGTGGACAAAAAGTTGTCCTTTGGTTTAATGGGGGACAAAAAATTTTGTTTTTGTCCTGTCCCTTAATGTCTCTTTTGTCCAGTCCCTTAACCAGTTTCTGAATCAAACAGAGTACAACAAAAGTTGTCCAGTCCAGTCCTCTATTTTTTAGCAGATCAAACGCACATTGGTCAATTATCTAACATTATTTCCTCAATTGTTTTTTCCACTTGAGAGAATTCACTCTCTGTGTTGTCACGTTAGGTGACATAGATGATGACCCCATTGAGTTTTCTATAGCCTTGCTGCAATCGTGTCATTTATAGTTGTTTGATAAAAATCGGACGGTCATAATTTTAAAATTGTATTTATTGACTGTATTTGTTTAAACGATTTAATCGTGATCAAATAGTTATAAAACAACTGTACAAAAAAATCGACCGGATCTAATCAATTTCCGACATTGTTGCCTTGTATTTGTTGCATGGTGCAGTCCATTGGACCGAGCTATTTAACTAAAAAAATTGACTAAGTTGATATTTTAGATTTGCTTTGTTAAAAATAGTATATGATGGATAAGTTAATTTATAGCAGATCAGCTTATAACTTATTATAAATGTTAAACCATTATCTTGTGGTATAAACTAATTAAGTTAATATGATCGAGATCAAAACTGTGTTTTTATATACAAAGATCAAATCAACTTTCATCTTAGGCATAGTAGGGTCGTGGAAAAAAAATATTTAATAAATACACTTCTTTCGTCTTTATTACCATCCCCTCCAACAAAATTTGCGTGGGTATTAAGAAAATTAGTTTTAATCATAACTTTGTGAAAAGATTGAGTTATCTTTACATATTTATCCTTATAAATGTCTATTTTATATGCAAATAAGTGTCCATTCAAATGAAGATGGTGGATATCAGTGGCGGAATTAGGAAAAACTAATCAGGTGGGCCGCTAAAAAATTTATGGCTTATAGTTTATAAGTTTGTATTGAAAAGAAAAAAATAATTATTGGATAAACATTTTTTCACGAGTTTATAGCTGACTAGTTTATACTTCTTCCGTCCCTAGTTAATATAAACAAAAAAAAAAACACTTTATGTTGTCCCAAATTATAAGAAAAAAAAACTAATTTTTATCATTTTCAATATTTACTTTTACTTATTTTCATGAAATTTAATTGCATTGAATTTACTCTTTCTCTTCTTTTCCACATAATTAATAATCAATACAAAATCTTTTTACATCTTCTAAAAAAACATATTTTAAGGAAAACACAAAAAGTCATACTTCAAATTATCATAATCTACTTTTCTTAGTAAGTGTGAATTTTTTACTTATAATATTGGATAGAGAGAGTATATATATAGCTTATGAACTAATATTTTCACTAACACTTAAACTAATATGTGTACCGAGTGGCTTACGATCATCAATAATAAACTTGTAAATTAAAATTTACATTAATATTTCATTAATATTTGTACTAATATCTATTCTGAATAATTTAAAATAATTAATAATACACTTAAACAAATACTCCATACTTATAAAAAAAAAATTATTTTTTGGAGTGGGGTGGGCCATGGCCCACCTCAGCCCACCCCGGAACTGCCACTGGTGGACATTGAGGTCCGGAGAAAAAGAAATGTAAAGAAAAAGGTAAACATAAAGTACTGTTTAGCCGATAAGTGATTAAAAAATAGGGTTGTATGACATTTTATTTAAGGTAAATGGTTAAAAGCGACGTTTCAAGCGCCTACCCTTAGCATTGCTCTCTTGATTTTTCATATTTCAAAATACATAGTGATATTAATCAGGGGCTTGTTTAGAAAATAAAGAATAAATGTATATGCTCATTTCATCCTTTATTATATGAACCTTTGCAAAAAATATGAATATTGAGAAAAGTTGTTTGAGCAATAAATTTATCTAAAATGCATGCTATTGTTACTAAATTACTACCATTCATATATTCAAAAACGCTAGTGCTTCGAAAAGAATATGAGCGGTGGAGCAAGAGATTTTGAAACAAAACGATTTTATAACAAAAAAAATAGTGTAACGGATGATGATGATGCAGAGTGTAAGAAATAATCAGATAAATAATAAAAGTTTGAATTGCGACTAATGACGTTCATTACATTGTTATATGGTCCCATTAGTTAAATTACTTAGGGGAACACGTTAATAACATGAAAATCACATGTTTGTGACTAATGTTTAAAATTATAGTTGTTATTAACTTTACTTAAATTTTACTCGCTAAGATATAAAGAAAGCCTAAAACATTAATTTATTTTTAAAATAAGTTAGGGAAATAAATTTGTATTGACGTCCTCAGATCTAGATGCTAAAGTAAATAGTATTTGTAGGCAATTAGCGATAATATTAATTTGACTTTAATAATAATAATAATAATACACTTGCCGACTGTTATATTTTAAATGACAATTGATATTTCACGTCGTTTGTTAGCAAAGTTGAGCGTCATGCTAATGGCACGAGGGGTTTTGTTTTTTCTTTATTGGGTGGTTTCCAAGGTGTGGAAAGGAGAAAAAAATTGCATTGGTGCCTTCAAAAATATACTAAAGTAGGTGATTTACAGACAATTCATAATAATCATGGTTTATTTTTATAATGGAATGTTAACATAACATTGTATTTTATTGCTAATAATATGAATGTCACCATGGTCTAAAAGTCTTAACTCAACTGGTAAATGCCGAAATTGTTAGGTCGGACGTCGTGATCCGGGTTCGAACGCGGGAACTCACAGTTGTGTGTGAGTTTAATTTCAATGAATTATCACTTTATCTAGGACAAAAAAAAAACATGAAGGCCACCATTTCTCAATTTATTTTAAAAATTTTCCTGCGTTTGTTTACGTCTAATTACCTCTTATTGTTTGTCATGCTCATTTATGTAGTGATGTATTAATTAAACATCATATTTCATTGACAAATGATTTTCATGTGGCCCATTAGCTCAGTTGGTTAGAGCGTCGTGCTAATAACGCGAAGGTTGCAGGTTCGAGACCTGCATGGGCCATTTCTTGTTTTTATTTTACATATTTTTCTTTTGCAAAAATTTGTCTACTTTTGTAATTTCTCTTCATCTTGTCTCAACTCATATTATAATCATCTCCAAACTACGTAATAGAATTACACGGGTAAACTTATTAAAATACTATAAAGTTGTTATTAAAAACCTAATATAATTTTATTTTTTAACAGGCAAAAAAAAAAAGTACCTACAATCATGAGATAATTCATCCCAACTAAATCAACAAGTACCTGACTCATTTGAGTAAGAGATTACTCATAAATAATCAACTTCAAATCACTAATACTACATACATCCTCGCTATGCCACTAATGCATGAACGCGAAATTTGGTTTCACAATAAGTGTTACACATTAACTTTTCACCCCAATTCCATATAGAGATCAGCTTTGTCATTAATACTACACCTTGACACACTCGTCTTGGTGCAATGTTTATTTTGTTCGGATTGATATATCACTTTTAAGACTATAGTTTTTACAGATTTGACAAATGATACAAATTTGTGGTTATATCTTGAATAATGAACTTATGACGGTTATCATTGAGTTCAATTTATCTTAACCTCGAGTAAGAGTATTGTCAACATATGACATTATTGGTCATCTCAAAGACCACACATAGTTGAGTGATCATATGCAAATGTTTTTTCTCCGAAATTTTATGAAGTCAAATATTGTGGATCTCAAATTATTATTGATTTTTTACTATAGATTTAAAACTTAAGTCTGATAGTTGAGTGATCACATGCAAATATTTTTTCTCTGGAATTTTATGAAGTCAACCATTGTAGATCTCAAATTATTATTGACTTGTTAAGATTTAGGGACTAAAATGCTTTTTTTTTTTTTTTAAATAAAAGACTAAAATGTTACATAAAATTAAGTTAAAGGACTAAATATCTACTCTTGGCTAAAGTGTCACCATCAATGTGGCCTTTGAATCTTCTCAAATGCTACTTATGAGAAGCAATACAAACCTGTTCTAACTAGTTTATTGATTTAAATGTTGATAGTCTCATACATCCTCTTGGTCAAACTTTAAGGTTGATACATAAAAAAAATTGTATAATCATGTTGTGAGTGCTGTTAAATAAGTTTAATATTTAAATATGTCGTCAGTCTTGTGGTTGTAAAAAAAATAATAGAAAATTTTAAAATCAAACATGAACTCTTTATATTATACTCTCTTTAGTCCTTAATATAAAAGAGAGTTTACTTTTTTGATACATTAAAAAATTGATGTATCTAGTCAATAATATAGTTTAGATACATCAATTTTTAAATATATCTAAAATATTATTTTTTTTCTTATATTAAGGAATTGAGGGAGTATATGTCAACTGAGTTATTTTCAAAAATATTCTATTCACCTATTTTTTAACATGGACCCAATTTGTTGTACCTAGTGTATATGCTATATTCTCTCCGTCCAATATAAACAAAAATGGGTCAACAAAAACTAATATATTCGAACTAAATTTTGTAACAAATATATTAATTTTTGTTAACAATTTTTTGCTTCTATTTTGGAACGGAAAGACTACTTATTAGTATTTCATTCTTAATTTTACCTTTTCCTTTTAATTAATGTTCTTGAGCAAACAGACACGCACAAAAAAATTAATAAAAGTGGCGCGGGTGGGAAACCTCTTTTGA
The DNA here is from genome assembly GCA_954870985.1 of Trifolium fragiferum. NCBI lineage: Eukaryota > Viridiplantae > Streptophyta > Magnoliopsida > Fabales > Fabaceae > Trifolium > Trifolium fragiferum. The sequence continues at coordinate 7,033,932 of OX940796.1, forward strand.
AAGTGCGGGAAGCATAATTTTTCAACCCATGGAAAATGTACAAATTTTTAATTCGACTTTACACAGGAGAGTCAAATTAATCTGATTAATGTACGATTTTTTCTTCTTAACACGTTTTTTATTTTTGATTTATTAATTAAAAATTATAATGAAAGTTTCTTTTTTTTTTTTTTTTATAGTAAATAATGATAATTTATTCAATACATGGTTCAAAAATAAGCAAAATATATTTAACCTAATTTACTCTTGTGACACATCATCTTTCTATCTAGAAAACGAACAACAAGAGAAAAATATCGGAGAAAAAAAATATAGTACTCCCTTCGTCCTATAAAGATTGAGCCAGTTGACTTAAGCACGCATGTCAATGCTCAATTTTGATGATTAATATTTTTAATTGTATAATAATAAAAATTATAAAAATTTGATATTTTGAAAATACTCATCGAGATGAATCCAACGACATCTTATATTTATTTTTATTTATTGAGAAAAAAATACAGTCAAACAAGATATATAAATAATCCAAACATTTTACATGGCTCAAACAAATTGGGACGGAGGGAGTACCTTTAATCCTATATATAAGAAAAAATTTACCTTTTTGGATTCATTATAAAATATATATATATAATTTAGATACGTTAATCCTACAATAAATCTAAAAATAAAATTTTCATTATACATATATTGGACTAGATGGAAGGCAAAGCAATTGTCATTGGCTGGTAGAATCACCTTGTACTAATCAGTGATTCGAGCTATTTCAGTTTATCCCATGATGTCAACTCTGATCCCAAAAAGTTGCTTGAATGAAATAGAGAAGATCCAACACTCATTCATTTGGGGAGACAATGAGGATGGTAGGAAAGCTCATACAATTACTCTTCCCAAAAGTGCAGGGGGTTTAGGCCTTAGAAGACTAAACCATATGAATAATGCGTGTGTCATGAAATCTCTCGTGAAAGGGGAACAAAACTTATGGGCTCAAGTTTTGCGTGGCAAATATGGTAGCGACACTATTAATCATGGTAATGTTATTATAAGCACTTCACACTCGACGTTATGATAATACTATAAGCTTATGGAATAACAAATTGTTAGATAAAAATTGCAAAATCAATACCTTGGTTGGAACATTACCGGAAGACAAAAAGAGTTGGAAGCTTGCTGATGTCAAAGCTGCAAATGGCGAGTGGAATTATGAAATTTTAAAGCAGGTGGTTTCAGATACTATAATTCAGCCGATAATAGCAAGAATGCCTCCTAACATTGATGAAATAACAAGTCATTTAAAAATACATATCTAAAATGGAGAAATGAAAGTTTGAACTCTGTTCATGACATTCGCCCTAACAATTTTGACATTTTTATCGGTTTGGTGAGATTTATAAATTAGTAATTTTTTTTTATTAATTTAAAATAAAGATAAAATTAAAAATTGTACCAAAAATAAAATAAAAATAAAGATAAAAAGTACTTAGATAATTAAGTGTACTGTAGTGGAGTACTACTAGTAGATATCACTGACTGCCCAGAAAAAAGACCAGTAGATAGATCATAGATTTCGAATATATATATCAATTTCCTATAATTTCATTCTCCTAAGTCCTAACCACAATTTCAATTTGATCATGTCTATCTTTTCCACTCTCAGAAAATCCATCTCACCCTTCACCCAACATTTTTCAATCCAACGGCTCCAAATCCCCCACCTTTCAACCTCGCCACCTTCGCCGTCGACACTGATCTCTCGGAACACTATTATCGCCACCATCGTCGCAAGCACGAGTCTAGGGTTTCTTCTCTACACCACCGAATTTGATTCAACTCCTTTTCAATCCTCAATCTCTTCCTTCGTTGACCACTGGTCAACACCTAATTCCGAAGACCAAAATCAACCTCGCTATTCACCTTCTTCATTCTTTTCCAAATTTTCTCTACCTGAAACTTCTAGTACTTTCCTTTTTGGAGGCAAGTTTCTCTCCCGCAATTTCTTTAATCAAATTTTATTTTATTTTATAAGATTATTAAATCGCGATTTGTGTTTTGGTTGATGAATTGCAGAAGCGTATAGGAGAAAAGTTTTCTTCAATTATGAGAAGCGTATTCGATTGCGAAGTCCTCCTGAAAAGGTATTTTTCTATGCATTGATAAATAAATCTATCTAATAATTACTATTAGATTTTATAAATATTGTGTGTTTAATTTCGGTAGATTTAGTAATCAATTTTTAGTAATCAAAATTTGTAACTAATCTTTCACTAAGAGCATATCCAATGGAAATAATCTAAGTAACTTATTTTGGGTAGCTTATTGCTTTCGATTGCATTGTGCTTATTTAAGTAACACATACTGTATGCTAGCTTAATTATTTTGTTTGTTGGTTGATTGCAAGCATAATTAATTTTATATCCGTATGGAACGGTAGTGAAGCTACGAACATGGACACGGAATACAACACGAACACCGACACGTCGACACCGATAATAATTTGAAAAAATAACACAATTCAATGTCTGTGTCCGACGCTGATATGTGTCTGACACTAGGACACACCTAATTTGAGGAGTGTCCGTGCTTCATAGGGTAGCTTAAATAAGGTATTCTGCAATTTTTTATGAAACTCAGATTGCCACGTAGATGTGCTCCAATGGAAGCAAAATTTATGGAACGGTTGCATAATGTTTGAAACTCAATGATTAACCTTTTGTTGGAGATGCTCTAATAAACTAAACCCCATTTTAAGGATTTTAATTATATACGCACATTTTCATAAAATGTAATTAACAATCCATGAAGCTAAGATAAGACAATTCTCTCTCTGTTTTTTTATGTATGCTTTTAGCTGAAGCGGAAAGTTATGGCCTTGTAGGGAATTATGTAATTCTCCCCCCATTTTCTATACTGAAGCAATCTGATGCTTTTATAAGCTTGTTTGTAAGAAAGAAAAGCCAAATTATAAACTTTTTGTTATAAACTTACATTGAATGAAACTGATGGTTTCTCTTAGTTCCCTTTTGAAGTGTGATTTGTATATTGACTTACTCCTTTTCATAAAGGTTTTTGAATACTTTGCATCTTATCGATCACCAGAAGGAGAAGTACTCATGATACCTGCAGACCTAATGAGGGCTGTAGTTCCTGTTTTCCCTCCATCTGAATCTCACCTTGTTAGAGATGGATACTTGAGAGGAGAAAGAAGCCCTGGCCATTTACGCTGCTCTCCTTCAGAATTTTTTATGCTTTTCGATGTTAATGGTGACGGGCTTATATCTTTTAAAGAGTGAGTCAACTATATTCTCTCTAATTATCGTGTTCTTTGTTAATAGTTTTTCTTTTCTTTGTGTTTATGGTGTAGCGGGTATTACCTTTTTGTTGCCAAAGATATCTTAGTCCTGGTGTGGGAAATGGGCTAGATTAGAGTAGGGGTAAGCAGCGTAAGTAGAATCTGGTTCTAGGATCAAGCTGTCCACAAATGGCCCTGCTGATACTTTGTCTAAGGCTCTTAGGCTACCTATGTTCTCCTTTCCACTTTCTCTCTTCACGACTTACATTTGTTTTTGTCCATAATACCCTTATTTTTCTATGGAACAGGTATATCTTTTTTGTAACACTACTCAGCATCCCAGAATCAAGCTTTTCCGTGGCATTTAAAATGTTTGACGTGGACAATAATGGGTGAGTGCTCATGGTACTTCTTTGAAATTTTAGTATCGTTTTGGAAATGCAAGTTTAAGTGATGAAGAAAATAGAGTTAAATGAAAATGTTAAGAAAATAGAATCACATACCTAATCCTCGAGGTTTTGCATAAAGTTGTGGTGGCATATTTGTTCTTATGGTTTGTTGCTTCACATGACCATGCTTTCAGGCTCCTGACCTCTAACTCTCTGTATGATATAATTTTCTTTTTACTTTTTTTTTTGTTGACAGAATGTGATGGCATTGTTATTACTTATTTTAAACATGGTTTTCTCAGAATTTTAGTTTGGATCTAACTCCATCCCAAAAGCTATCTCATGGGGTGAGGGTTGTCCCACACTTATAACCTCTATCTCGTTCATATCACTAGTTAATGTAGGATCTTTAATTGTATGAGGTATTAATTCATTACGTTTCTATATCAAGCACATTGCTATTTGTTTGTTGTTAGTGGCATCAACTTCGAGACTGCACAAATTGTTGCTTTGTAGTTCTAGCTACATCATGAATTGAAGTTTTACTCCTGTGGGAGCTTGCTTGTTCCCTATTGTTCCCCTCGTCTTATGAGGTTAATTAATTTTCCCACATAAATAGGGAGATAACCAAGGAAGAATTCAAGAAAGTGATGGCATTGATGCGATCTCATCATCGACAAGGTGTTCAACACAGGGATGGACTGCGAATTGGTCTAAAGGTGAACGATTCTGTGGAAAATGGAGGGCTGTTGGAATACTTTTTTGGTAAAGATGGAAAAAGTTCCCTCCAACTTGATAAATTCGTACAATTTTTGCGAGACTTGAATGATGAAGTAAGTTCTAATTGTTCCATTCTCACCTTATGTCATTATGGGTTTAATTGATTTTATTTTATGGATAATGGATATGTTGAGGGACTAGGCAGTTTTGCTCCACTCAAGTTTCCACCCTCTCTCTGGTGTTTTGCTCTTATGTTAGGGAGGATTCTTTATCTTCCAAATGCACTGTCAGCTCTTCTCCTTGTGTAAATATCGTTGTGTTTTGCTCTTATGGCTTAAACGATAATGGTAAGTATGCCTGACACATCTGCAAGCATTTTTTCTGTGCCAATCTTGAATCAAGCAATGAAGTCTTAATTTGTACCGTCTATCTGTATTAAGGGTTAATTCTGTAAAAATTGGGCTTCACACACTGCAACAATGATTATTTTGATAATTGTGCATATAGAAAATTGTTTACTTTATGTTTGAGATATTATTAATGTTGTGGCAGTTGTGACCTGTGATAGCATTAAAACTGAGAAAACCCGTATGTGCTTCTATATATAATCTGTGATAGACATAGTTATAAGAACTCTCACTGTTTGGAATTCCTACTATAAATTTTATATGGATATAAAATTGTTCCTTTTAATTTGCTATAAATATAATTTTCTATAGTGGTCTGAGAGTGATTATCTATGACAATCTCAAATATTTATGTAGATTTTAAGGCTGGAGTTTGCTCATTATGACTACAAATCTCGAAAAACAATTTCAGCCAAGGACTTTGCTCTCTCCATGGTTGCTTCTGCCGACATGAGTCATCTAGGCAAATTGCTTGAACGAGTTGATGAATTGAATAATGATCCATGCTTTAAGGATGTGCACATCACTTTTGAGGACTTCAAAAACTTTGCAGAGCTACGGAAAAAGCTATTGCCATTGTCATTAGCCCTTTTCAGTTTTGGAAAAGTAAACGGTCTGTTGACAAAAGATGATTTTCAACGAGCAGCATCACATGTATGGCGTTTATCTTCGTTTTTATGCTTAACTTAATAGATGTCTAAGGGTTACTATTATATCCTTTATTCCAAGGAACACTCAGTGGTGTAAAAAGAAATCCCCTAAGATTCGGCACCTTTATTCAGTCAATTTCTTGATTGTGGGAGTGAAATGCCTGCCTCTGTTGAGCACCATCTAATAAAAAGCTTTTCTGCTCATAGTATTGGATCTAAGTTCTAAATACATGATAATCTCTGCACACCATATAATCCAATTTGCCTGCTATCTTCTTTTTAGAATATATGTGCCGTGGGGGTGTGGATTGTGGACTTTAAATGGAAAAAAGTGTTTGTCTGAATTTGTTTTCTCCATTTTTTTAATTTGATTCATGGGCAAGATGATGAGTTCATATTTTGTTTCAATTTCAGGTTTGCGGCATATCTCTCTCAGACAACGTGGTTGAGATAGTTTTCCATTTGTTTGATACAAACCAAGACGGAAACCTAAGTACAGACGAGTTTGTGAGAGTGCTACACAAGCGAGAAAGGGACATCGGACATCCTACAGAGACAGGAATGTTGGGTTTGTTGTCTTGCTGCTGGAACTGTAAAGAAAACATCTCATCTTCACGGTTGTTTTCCTCATAGGTAAAGTTACTTTCACAGCCATTTCAAACCACACAAATGATACAATACAAAGTGAATATGAGCCCTTGTTTGTAAGGGTGAAAAGAAAAAGGAAGAAGATGGTATAATTGGCTTCGAGGTTTCAGTATTAACTTTACTTGTGTGAAGCTAACAAAGCCCTTCTTAATATCACCACCCTAGTTTGTAATTTGTATTGCATTACTTAACTGTTGAAAAAGAAAAGGTGGGCACAAAAATAAATCATTGTTGACAGCTTAGAAATAGCAAACATGTCTTGTCATTGTGAAATAAATGTATGGCACTGAGGTCCTCGTGGCTTCGAAGGTTGACATGTCTGACAGTTGTAACTACTTTGCCATGTAAATAGTGACACTTTCCAGATACAACAAAAAAAGTGACCCTTTTCCAGCTTTGTAATGTGACCAATATAAAGCATTTGTTTTTATGTTCAATGAAATGTATTTCTGGATTATTTCAAATGTAGCAGACTTTTATTTATCAATCATTTCCTACAGTCGTTTGTATTTGCAATGTGTACGTGATATGGCTTTTACATGGCACTTTAGAGTAAAACAAAATTTTACGTGTTTGGTATCATCCGACTTTGTCAAAATTAAGTTGGGAAAAACTTCTTTGCTGAAATCAGAATTCATCATGATTTTGGCAAAACTAATAAATGAAGTAATAAGAAAATCAAATATTTGATTCCCACTTTCGGCATAATGCTAACAATTATTAACAATATTAATATCAACCCTTCAAATATTGCAATATTTGTATTTAATAGATATAACTAAGATTTTAAAAGTCCATCTTGCAGAGTGTAGATTATATTGCATCAATATTAAAATAAAATTACATAAAATCAAAAATGGAAAAAATATAGTAAAAAAAAATGAAAAAATTATTTCAGGAAGCAGTCAAACAATTTTTTTGTAAGGACAAACAAAATAAAGGAATATTCCCAAACCCAAACAGTACAGCCACCATGGAAAGACAAAATCAAATTCATGTGTTGTCTTGTCTCAATAATAATATATGAATGAATGTGAACTAAGAAAATGTCATATGTAAAAAACCAAGAGGAAAAAGTCCACATGTTAAAACATAAAACAAAGCAATGATGTACAATAATTTTTTAATCAGACATTTTTTATATTTCGGTCAAATATTTGAGAAAGTCTTGTGTAGGCACAACTATTTATTTTTTTTTTCTCGGTTTTTACCACCAGTTGAATCTGGTTCGGGGGTCAGTTCTGGCATCAAGTGGTTCCAGCCCCCTCCCGATCGCAGTTGCGGGGGATCGAACCGTGGTACTCCCTACCAAGTTCAGCGCCAATCACCACCGAACCAACTAACGATTGGTGTAGACACATAATTTAGACACACTCACATAAATTATAAAAATTAAAAGATAAATAAAATTATCACATCAATCTATATCACTTTAATTCTTTTTTATTTATTTTTGTTTATTTATTATGAGTATGCCTAACATCTCATATTTATATTTGTGCTTATATAAGTATTTTTCATCCCGTAAAATCCAAATAAGTGGGGGCCATAATCACAGCGTTTTCCCATTTTTGAGTGTCGTTTGGTGCTTTCCCCCCCTCCCCCAATTTTCCTCCAGAACAAAAGGCACCCACCCTTTTATTTTAGGCCACTCTATTTTTCATTTCACACCCCCTTCAATTCATCTACGTTGACTTCACATAAAAGAAAGAACCAAACAAACCCTAACTTATCTATACACAAAGAAACGAATCATCACAATTTCTCAACCCAATCATCACATATTTTTCATTTTCCATATAAATATAAATACATCAATAAATCATAGTTTTCTAATATTTTTTTTCATTTCATTTTCATCTTGAATTCAGATAAATCTCTCTCTTTGATTGATTATTGATAGATCGATGGGAAAACCAGCTGGAAAAAAGAAGGAACATCATGAATCACCAAAAACAAAGAACAACAACAACAACAAAGGTGGTGGTGGTGGTTACGAACGTTCATCATCATCAAAAGCATTAGATGATGATACAGCCATGTTTATCAACATGTCACAAGAGTTAAGAGAAGAAGGTAACAAACTTTTTTACCAGAAAAAAGACAATGAAGGTGCTATGTTAAAGTACGAAAAAGCCCTTAAACTTCTTCCTAAAAATCATATTGATGTTGCTCATCTTCATACAAATATGGCTATGTGTTATATGCAATTAGGTCTTGGTGAGTATCCTAGAGCAATCAATGAGTGCAATCTTGCTTTACAGGTTTCGCCGCGGTATAGTAAAGCTCTTTTAAAAAGAGCTAAGTGTTATGAATCGTTGAATCGTTTAGATTTGGCTATGAGAGATGTTAGAGTTGTTTTGAATGCTGAACCGAATAATTTGACCGCGTTGGAGATTCTTGATAGTTTGAGGAATACTATGGATGAGAAAGGGATTACGATCGATGAAACTGAGATTGCTTTGGCTGCTTTGCAGCAGGTTGAACCGCCTGCTGCGAGGTTTAGGAAAGTTGTCAGGGAGAAGATTACTAAGAAGAAGAAAGGACATAAAGGGGAAGGTGAGGAAGAGCGGAAAAATAAGAATGTTGTTGTTGAGAAGAAAAATAATGTTGTCAATGTTAAGGTGAAGGGTAAAGATTCTAAGGATGATAAGGATAAGGATAGTAGAGAAGTTGTTAAGGAAGATAAAGTGGTTACTAGGACTGTGAAGTTGATATATGGAGAGGATATTAGGTGGGCACAGTTGCCTGTGAATTGTAGTATGAAGTTGGTGAGGGATGTGATAAGGGATAAGTATCCGGGGTTAAAGGGTGTTCTTGTGAAGTATAAGGATAGGGAAGGTGATTTGGTTACTATTACTACTACTGCTGAGTTGAGGTTAGCGGAGGGTTGTCATGTGCTCGGTTCGATTCGGTTGTATATTACGCAGGTGGATTTGGATAAGGAGCCACGTTATGATGAAAAGCCGAGTAGTGGTGGTGAGGTGAGAAGGGAGAATGGGGTTGGGGAAGGAGACAGGAGGAATAGGTTGCTTACTGTGGAGGATTGGCTTGTTCAGTTTGCGAGGCTGTTTAAGAACCATGTTGGGTTTGATTCTGATTCGTATTTGGATATTCATGAGGTTGGTATGAAGCTATACTCGGAGGCGATGGAGGATTCGGTGACGAGTGATGGTGCTCAAGAGCTGTTTGATATTGCTGCGGATAAGTTTCAAGAGATGGCTGCTTTGGCTTTGTTTAATTGGGGCAATGTTCACTTGTCTAAGGCGAGGAGGCAAGTGCCTTCTCAGGAGGAAGGGTCGAGAGATGCTTCTTTCGAGCATGTTAAAGCTGCGTATGAGTGGGCTAAGAAGGAGTACAAGGAAGCGGAAATGAGATACGAAGAATCTGTGAAAATCAAACCAGACTTTTATGAGGGACTCCTTGCTCTTGGGTATCAGCAGTTTGAGCAAGCAAAGCTATGCTGGGGTTATTTGATTGCTAACAATAAGGAATTTGAAGTTGGTCCTTTTGAGGAGGTTCTACAGCTCTATAACAAGGCAGAGGACGGCATGGAGAAAGGGATGTTGATGTGGGAGGAGCTTGAGGAACAGCGCTTGAATGGACTATCTAAATTAGATAAATATAATGCACAGTTAGAGAAAATGGGTTTGCACGGTCTTTTCAGGGATGTTTCTTCTGAGGAATCTGAAGAACAGGTTTCAAAGATGAGGATACAGATATATCTTTTATGGGGTACCTTATTGTATGAGCGTTCTGTTGTGGAGTATAAGCTAGGACTACCAACATGGGAGGAATGTTTGGAGGTTGCAGTTGAAAAGTTTGAACTAGCTGGAGCTTCTACAACTGACATTGGTGTTATGATAAAGAACCACTGTTCTAATGAAACGGCAATGGAAGGTATGGGTTGGGGAAAAATTGTTCATCGTGTGTGTATTTATCTGATACCTTTCTAGATTCAAATTTGTTAGGGACTTACAAACCAATTTTCATGATTACAGGGTTCAAAATTGACGACATAGTGCAAGCATGGAATGAGATGTATGATGGGTGGCAGTTTGATGTTCCAACTTTCCGACTTGAACCATTGTTTCGTCGGCGTGTTCCAAGACTCCATTACATCTTGGAGCAATTTTAAGTTTTCTTCTTTGATTTGTCATTCTTTATAGAGGCAAAATTAGTGCTTCTATTTTCTTCTTCAATACTTTTGAAGGCTTCTACATTCCATTCAAAGACAGGTAAGAATATGATGCTCGTACTACAGTTTTGTCTGCATGTTCCTATCGCAGTAGATCTTCTAAATTGCTTAGAAACTTTTGGGAGATTTTGTAGCATCTGAAAGTTTTAAATGCTTATACCATTAACTGAAATTGTGATTTATGTTTTATGGAATGTTATACCATGTCTTTTCTGCTGGTTAAAAAATTAAGTGTATATTTCTGGACTTGCACATAATCATAATAGGCGATCTCTTTTATGTTGTTTGGCTCTCAAAGTTGAGATCCTAATTTCTGTATTCATAACACTAATGGAGAGGTTATATCAGAATAGTTCTACTTGTGGTAGTAACTGTAAAGATAGTAAACGTTTTTGCAACATTTACTTATACTAATATAGTTAGGTGTGTATGCGCGCGCCTGTCCTATGTTTTAGAATGACTATGGTTATACTAGTCTGGGTGCTATGCATTCTCAGCTGGGGAAAAAGATTATCATGTTCTAATTTGTATTGAATTATGATGAGTTTGTGTGACTGAGAAATATCTTGTTTAAGATTCAGGGTAAGTATTAAATTGAAATGCTTATGGCCTAATCCAAAAGGTACCAGTTCTATTACCCAAAACATTTTGGGGAATGATTCACATTGTCAATGGTCTTTAAGTGATGTTCCCATATGCAAAAAGAAATAGAGAATATCAATTGTACAACAGAGAATAAAGCATAGATCAAGAACGAAAAGTAGGCAAAAACTAATGGGCTTAACGTGTTGAAGCGGTACTGCCAAACCCGGTGCTTTTATGGTGATTTATTTTTAAATATAGTTTTAGGGGGTACAATTTTACTTTTAATTGGGTAATGGAAATTCAGCAAATTATTATAAACTCTTAGAAACATAGAAGCCTTTAGAATAGGTAATTCAGCTTATTTATCAAAGAGCGAAGAGGTATTGTGTTGACCACTAAGATTGGGTGAGTGGTGTAGGGTTTGAAGTCCGAGTTACTGTTTTTGTTATGCTGATTCATGATGTTCACCGACTTTTTTGATGTGTCTCCTGCGAATTTTCAAGACAAAATTTCCCCTCTTCTCAGCTTCCCTCCCCGGAAGAAATTGTTGGTTTTTGGCATTAAGGGCTTAATATGAAAACCAGTTAGCTTAAGAAGAGTTAAATCATTCAATAACTTGCTACATGTTCATTGTTTGGTTATACAAGATGAATGAATTGACTAGCCAGTAACTTTAGAGAACAACTTACCACTTAATTATCCTTTATATTCAATATTTCAATCAAATTTCAGCCGGTCTGTTTTATTTAATTTTCTGGTTCTATTTTCTGTAATTCAGCTAAACTTTTTTTTTATATCAATGATGACATATATGTGGTTGGTCTGAATGGATTTATTTGCCTTTTGATTTGCAGGTATATTTTCTTCATTTTGTCAACTCCGTGAAGGGTGCTATGATTGAATTATTTTTTCCGGTAGCAGTTTTGTAGAGGTTGGGATATTAGGGTTAGAAACCCTGGTTATAGTATTTGTTTTGCAATTACAAAGGGGGGTATATGTTCTGAGGGTTTTTGCAGTTGTAACATCAGTATATGATTCTATTTATTGGTTTGATTGAGGTAATGAGTGATTGGATTTGTTCAGTTTGCAAACACAATAAAAAAAAAATTCAACTTGTTGGGGTTTGATGATTATATATGTTGTTAATGTTGTCTTACATTGTACTGGTATTGTATAGCACACTACATTTGTCATCATATTTGTTGTTAATGTTGTCTTACATATTTCTTTTGTTTTCTTGAGTATTTAAGCTGATTTGTCTATATGAGGGTGCATCAAAATTAGTTTTGAATTAGTCTTTTAAGATTGAGTTGTGCATTTGTTTTTTTGGTGACATGATAAGAATAACAGAATACTACAAAAGCCTACATAACTCTTGTTAGGTTTTTGAATAGTTGTTGGTTGTTATTTTGTGATCGGGAGAGTCGAATTCGTCGAATTTACGACTTCCTTTTCACTCCAACCTCTATATCCCTCTAGCCTCTGCTACTATTTAAATATTTTTGAAGTCTGTAATTGCATGTTGAGAGTGCATTGTCACTGCACTATCTACATTCAATTTGTATCATCCAAGACAAGGAGCTTGTCACCTAATGGAAACATACATAAACAGAAAGATGAGAAATGCTATCAACATCCTCTAAATTATATGGTGGAAAATTGTGTGTTTTTTGAATTATACTCTCAAATTGACTTTAGCAGATGAGAATCTATAGTCCTTTATATAACCTCTTTCATTTTGACAAAATAGCATCACAGATTCAGATATCAGATAGTATTTAAGGCTTTCTTTGAATTGATGGAATGAAGTGGTATATAATGGTATGGAGTGGGATTCCATTGTTTGGATTTTTTAAAAATGAGTGGAATGGAGTGGTATGATAGTATTCATTTCATCCCATTTTATCCTTTTTTCATTTTTCGTCCGCTTCAATTTGGGGTGTATGAGATGAAATATATACACTTCATAAAATATCCATACATTGAAATGAAATTTATGTTCCGCCTCATTTCATTTTATTTCATTCCACTATGTTCCGTTAGGTACCATTAATCCAAAAAGAGCCTATTACATGGTTTCTTTTTCGTTTTTGGTTAAAAATATTACTATTCATTTACTCAAATTGATAGAAAATATCACAAGTAATGTAAATTTAATGTCGTAAAGACTTCATACTAAAAAAAAAAAAATTAGCTAATAAATTCACAACAAACAATTTAATAATATAAAATGACAAGTTGCTTATGAATAAGAAAATCCAAATTAATTTTTGACTTGCTATAATATAATAAGAAAATCCAAATTAATTTTTGACTTGCTATAATATAATAGAGATACTAATTTTTCTCTCATCATATAAAATGATAGACTAATCTAGATCCTCTAAAATGTTAATTTTTTCTTTCAAAAATTGTTCGCGTTTTGTGAGACTTAAATAGGCTGCAAACTCTCCCTTTGCTTGCTAACATGTATAATTTACTTTATATACCATTTATGTTGACTTATTTTTTAGCTTAAGCAAATCAACTTATGCAAAAAGCAAGCTTTTAGGTTAATTCATAATTTCTAACTAACTAAAATTGTATTTTTATAAGTTGATTTTTTATAAATTATCTAAACAAACTCATAATATCACATAAAAACTTATGAAAAATGTTAACATGTGCCTTGTATTAAAGACACATGTTAAAAATTTCGAAAGTAGTAATATTCATCTTATAATTTGCGCATTATGCTTTTTCAACATAAAATTCTTTTGCAGTATTAAATGCAAATTTTTAATTTTAAATACTTTATCATGTTCATTAAGAGCATCCACATCCATGCCACTCATATGAGTGGTATAAATGGACCCCGTACAATATTTTATATTATTTTATACTTTCCAACTATTTAAACCACTCAATCATAATTTTTAAATATCCATACCACTCACTAAAAACTCTAATATGGGTCCCATAAAATTCACAATATAATTACAACTTATATATGCAACGGTGCATTTTCTTAAGTTGAAATTCATTTTGCATTTAAATTAATTCGAAAAAAGCTGCTATACTAACACATGTAGCAAGAAAGACACCGTGGTATAGTTTGGAACCGGTTCCATGTAATGCCACTACATATTTCGTCAAATATGCAAACCACACTGACAAAATGGTAATACCTGGCAGAAGACACTGCCGGTATTTGTGATCTAAGAGGACATATTAACATGACCCTAAAATTATTTATTTTTATAAACTTAAAAATAAGATAATTCAAACTAATATTAACAGTTAATTAATAAATTTAAAATCTATATTAATTATCTTATTTTATACTTTATTCACTCTAGAGTGGAAACTAGAAAATCAAATCCAATTTAGATATTATTCTTGTCAAAATTGAATCTTAATCTAGAAAAACAACAAAATGACAAGTTACAATTGTTAAGAATCAGATAGTATTAATAGCAACACGCAAAGAGAAAGAACAAAAACTCGTTCTTCAATTTTAGGGTTTTTATAAAAAATTCAAATCCTCTTTCATCATGGTCACCAAAATCAGAAAACCATCCCATGCTGGTTCTTGGTATACTGACAATCGTAAGTTTCTTCAAACAAATTTTGATTTCATCATCAATTCCTTACTTTAAATTTTTCTGATAAAAAAATTCGGTTTTTTATTTTATTTTAATCTTTTAATCAGAGTTTGTTTCTTTTTACTTATTATTTCAATTGGGTGATTAATTTTAGGTTTGTTAATTAGCTATTGTGTTAACATGATTTTTGATATTGCAAGGAATCACACTATCACAGTCAAATTCAACTTGAATTGCATTGAGGTTTTTTAGTATAAAAAACCCTGATTTTTTTTTTGAATATATGGTTGAATTTGTTATAATGTAGCTTTGAAACATCTTCCAAAAGAATGAAGCTTTGAGAAAATTGAAGCTTTGCGATGCGAGTTAGGTTGCATTAGTTGCATTTGACCGCGATTCGCCATAATATTAAAGAAGATTGGCTCCAATGTGTAATTATAATTGTAGTTGCATTTGACTGCGCTTCTCTTAAGTATCGAAAATTAAGATGTTGAATTAAGAATTTTGTTACCAGCAAAATTTCAATTTAATATTTCTGAGTTTTTGTTCATTTATTTTTTCAGCTAAGAAGCTTTCAGAAGAACTGGAAGGATGGCTGAATTCGTGTGGTTTGACTAAATCTTCTGATGTACGAGGTGTAATAGCACCGTAAGTGAATGTAATTAGACTTTTTGATATTGTAACCCTTGTTTGAGCGAAAAGTAAGGGACTGAGGTTGATTTTTCAAATGAAAATTTTGATCTTCAAGTTTTAGAGGAGTTCAATTTGCTTTATTTATTTACTTATGATTTAATGATTTTTTAGATAAACAATGCTAAATTGCTAATGTGTTTGTGCGCATTGGATTGTTGTGTTAGACATGCAGGTTATTCCTATTCAGGACGAGCTGCTGCATATGCCTTTGGAAACATTGATCCATCTAACATGTAAGTTCATTTCTTGTTTGTTCCTCTGACTAATCCTATACTCGCCTTTTAAAAAAAATAAATTGTGCTGCCTTGTTCCCTGCTAAATTGTGTATTGTTATTGATGTTGCTATTATTTTCTTTCTGTTTTGTGATTTCAGTAAACGTGTTTTCCTTCTCGGTCCTTCTCACCACTATTATACTCCAAAATGCGCTCTTTCAACTGCAACAGTCTACAAGACACCCATTGGGGACCTGCCAATTGATTTGGAAGGTATTGTTAATCGTATAAAATATGAATGAGTTGCTGTATTTGAAAATATACATAATTCTACATTCTTCATATTTATATTCTATGTGGAAGTAATAAAGCAAAAGTAGCTGATCATTATGGATGTTATTATTTGAACTGATTTATTTTGTTTGACTTCAATATTAGCTTCTGCCTTTCCTGATTACACGTTTAATTTTCCTTTGTTTTACCAGTAAATGAGCAGCTTAAAGCTACAGGAAAATTTGAAACGATGGATATTCGAGTTGATGAAGCTGAACATAGCATGGAAATGCACCTGCCATATCTTGCTAAAGTATTTGAAGGGTAAGTTTTGTTACATTTGAAGGGTTTCAGCTCTTGAAATTTGCCACAGAAATTGAGTTTGAATGTTGATGCAGGCACCCGGTGAAAATTGTGCCCATTTTAGTTGGTGCTGTTAGTGCTGAGAATGAAGCTATGTATGGAGAGATGCTTGCTCAGTTTGTCGACGACCCGACTAATTTCTTTTCTATTTCATCAGATTTTTGTCATTGGGGATCTCGGTATGTACTTCTTTCTTACATGTTGAACTACCTTATTCCTTTCTTTCATAATCTTATGAAAGCATACTTTTCCTAAGATCTTTTCTATACCAATGAAGTACTTTGTTGTCCGAGATATGCTAATAAAAACACAATGACGCACAAAGCAAACATTCGGAGTCCAGTTATGTTTTTCTATGGTTTATTTACTTGATATTACTAGTTTGATGTTGTTTAGACTTCAGATAATATACTTCATTGGTAATTATGATTCTAGTGGTGACCGTTCATTAGCAATATCTATAGTACACTATCTTTTCTTATTGTCCATATCTATGTATTCTGATGGATATCTCATATCTATCATTAGTTTGAAGTTGGTATTGATCATGTGTTTTGTGCTGGTATTTAATGTCAGATTCAATTACACGCACTATGACAAAAAACATGGGCCTATTTACAAATCCATTGAGGCCTTGGACAAGATGGGCATGGATATCATAGAAACTGGAGACCCTGATTCATTCAAAAAGTATCTGTTAGAGTATGACAATACAATCTGCGGACGCCATCCAATTAGTGTTTTTCTCCATGTAAGTTCCATATAAATTTTGATGGAAAAGTAACTCTTCCCTATAACTTCAAGCAAAAAGGAATATAATTGTTGATATTGTTATAAAACCATGTTTTCTGATCACACCTTACTAAGATTAGGATTTATGTCAAATTATACCATTAAGTTTTTAAACAATCCCTAACTAACAACCCTCATTGAGCTATTAAATTATATAAAATTTATCTGAAAGTTTGGATATAGAGTAAAGAACTAATTTAGTTATGTTATCTTTCAATAAATCATGATATTAGTTTATTTGAAATTGGTCTCTATAGTTTAGGGATGGCAATGGGTAGGGTACTATAGTTCCCATCCCCATACCCGCAGTTTGAAAAAATACCCGTACCCATCCCCATACCTGCGTGGGTGACAATTTTTGTCCCCGTACCCATACCCGTACCCGTTATCCGCATTTTTATTAAAAGTAAATTGATCAATTATAAAATATCATATCATTTTAATAAAATTTAAAAAAATTCAAAGATTTTAATGTTGATTCATGAAAATTATAAACAAAATTATTAGTAAAATCATCTTAAAGTTCATTTCTCTATTGACATATTTACATTATGTTATAAATAAACATTTTTTTATTCAAAATGTGTAATAATGTTGTATTTTATAAAAATAATTATATATATTATTATATAATAATATAATTAAAAAAAATAAATATATACTATATGGGTATATGGGGTGGGTACCTTAGGTACCCGTACCCGGCCCGCACCCATACCCACTCAATTTTGTGGGTAATTACCCATCCCCATACAAAAAATGCGGGTTTTTACCCTATCCATCGTGGGTATTTTTTGTGGGTACCCACTGGGTATGGGTAAATTGCCATCCCTACTATAGTTCAACAATGTGTTTATACATTATTGATATTAGTAAGGCATATTTTTTATAACATAGTAAAGGATGTCTATATATGTATGTGGTGTTTTCTTTTTTGTTTCGATGAAATATATGTGGTGTTTTTGAACCATATTTGTTTGCCGCTTACCACATTAATGAATTTTTCTATTCAACATCTTCCAAATTTATCAGATGCTGAAGAACTGTTCAACAAATATAAAAATCAACTTTCTTCGCTACGAGCAGTCCAGTCAGTGCCATAGTACAAGGGATAGTAGTGTTAGTTATGCATCTGCAGCAGCAAAGGTTGATGATTCAAGCTCTATTTGAAGATATCACTTTCTTTGATGGGGCGTCCATAATTTATTTTCCTTTTCAACTGAATATTTATATTTAAGCTTTTGAACAAATGAACATTATGTTTCTTGGTTTTTTAGCAAACATTATGTTCCTTATTTGTAGATTATTTATTATTATCAGTAAAATATGTAGCTCACCTTTAGACTGGGAAGTTGTCAAAATTATGAAATTCCATTACACTCCCAGTTGGTGTTCCAAAGTAATATGATTTGGTTATGTTGTGTTAACTGTGGTGGCATCGTGTAATAATGTATTGTCTTGATGGATCAGGATTTGCTGCAGTGCAAAAACACACAGTTTCATGCTGTTTTTCACATTTCATTGAGGTCAAGAAGGGAGGTTGTAGGATACATTGTCAAATTGAAAGGTTTTGCTAAGAAACGGTGCATTAGTTAAATATACTAAAAAAAGAAATAAAAAGATAAAGTTAATGATAAAAAGACAATTTTTTACATTAAATGAACAAATTTTAAGAAAATATTTCTATATTAATATGCTTAACTAATGCACCGGGTGCACTGTTTAGCATTTTCCTTATTAAATTTAAGGGTGGAGATCTTCTACCGCAGAAACATTAGAACATATTCACTCGAGATAAGTCCCCTTTCCCTGGGAAAAAGGTTGTCTCCATTGATACGAGAGTTCAGACAATTTCCAACCCTTGATTTGGTAGGAGAGATAGAGAGAAGAAAAAAAGAAGAAAAAGATAAATCTAAAGGTGGAAATCTTCCACCGCAAAAACATGAGAAAATATCCACCGGAGCCAAGTCCCCTTCCATGGTTCTTTCTCATATGTTTAATATTTTTATGAGGTGGGGTTTAGTATGCACAAATTATAAAATTTGTGTACCATGCACAAAATTTCATAAAACAAGATGGGTGGTTAGATTTTCCATTCCCACCAAATGTTATCATATACTTTCTACACCTTATCACATATCCTTCTTCATTCATTATCCCTCTTTGCCTCTCTTAATTAGATTTTGCATTCGGCCACCACCAACACACCGCCACCATCGCCGAGCACCACCGCATCACCGGTCCGCTCTCTTTCTCTCCCGCCGGACCACTCTCTTTCTCTTGCCGCCGCACCCTCACGTTGAACTTTTCTCTCTTGGTTTAACTCTTTCTCTCTCGTTTGTTCGTGTTATGTCTCCATCTTCTTCCCTTCATCCATTTTCTTTCCCACTCAGATCTGGATTTTCTCATTGATTCTGCTATCACCGCACCCAAACAACATCATCTCTCCCAAATCATTTGATTACAATTTTCTTAGGGTTGTTAGTTAGTTTAATTGGGGTATTTTGTTGCAAGTTTTTGCAGGATTGCAATCAACGAAAACCTGTACTTGAAATTGGGAATAATGATTTGGAAAAATTCAAAAGGAAAATTTAAACGATGAAAACCTTGAAGAGAAAATATCACCAATTGAAATATAGCAGTATTTCTTCTCATGTTTTATAAGGGTTGTTCCTAATTTTCATTTTGCAATTTTGCTGTTGTTGTTGTTGGATTTCATTTGTGATATGTGAAACTTTCACATTTTTTATTTTATTTTTAAACTATAAATAAATTAACAATAAAAAGCACAAACAAGAGAAGAAGCAGAGTTGTGGGACGGTGAGGTTTAATGTTGTTTATTCATGTGGAGAGTTGTTGGGACTTGGGCGTATGAAGGAGAGAGATGATGGTGGAAGATGATTTGGAAAAAATAATCTAGTGTTGGCAGAACATAATAAAAGTGTGCTTCCTAGTTGATCAAATGGTCCACATTCATTGTATAAAGTTGTGCACCCATACACAAATTTATAAAGTTGTGCATACTAAATGCCACCTTTTTGGTGTATGACCTTTAAGTTTTCGATAATTTATTTTTGAAAAAATACATACATCACCTAAAACACCAATTTTCTTTTTCCTATATATTCTCTTCATCATATAATTTTCTATATATTCAACTATACTACAACTTTTTAAAATCAAATAGCATAGCTTTGGATTAAATAACAACTCATTCAATAAAATTATTGGTTCAAAGAACAATACTTATCAAAACAGTAGATTTTCCACTGTAAGAAATCCAAAGCAAAAACTTTTTTTTTGAACAAGCCTCCAAAACAAAAACTTAAAATAAGGTTTTTGCCAAATAATAATGTCATGACAAAAGCCTAAAAAAGCAAGATATAAAAATTGGATCACACCACAAGGTGATACATTAATTCAAAACAATATTCATGTGTTTCACCATTAATCCATCTCAAACTTGAGACCAACTTGGTTCCTTTGGCTCAAACACAACAACACTACCATCTGTAAATCCTGCAGCAAATTGGTTTGGTTTATGAGGATTTGCAGCTATAGCAGTTGGGTAGATTTTCAAACTGCAACAATCAAATAAAAATAATTATTACATTCAGTGCCAAACTTTCATATGTAAAGAATAAATGTTAATTCATAAGTTTTGAATATCTTATATTATTCTATAATCATAAAATCATTAATTTGTGATTATAATTCAAAGCTACAAGTCTAAAACTAAATTTTCTAAACCAACAATTAGTTTTTTTTTTTTTTTTAAACAATTTTTTGAAGTTTCATCGCTTCATAAATTTTGTTCGATTTTAGTTTGTATTTTTATTTTATAGGAACTAAACTTTAAAATATGTAATTTTATAGGGACTACAAATATATTTAACGTTTATGAATATTATGGTATAATAAAATATTTAGCCTAAGAGGGAAAAAAAATACCTTGAAATTGAAAGGTAAATAGAGGGATGAATCATATAATGCATTTGAAAATTTGATGCATCAAATATTGCCAAACTCCCATCACCAAAACTAGCATACACCATTTGACCATTAGATGAAAATGTTGCTTGGTTGATTACTGTTGTAAGTTTTGGATCCCACTAGTATGAAAAAAAATAAAAATATTAATAAAAAAAATATTATTGCATGTCTTGAAGGAAAATATATTTATGATATGTAAAAAGGGAAGAAAAAAAAACCTGGCTGACACATTTTAGTTCTGTTACTTCATAAATTCCAAGAAGAATATTATGTGCAACAAGAAATTTTTTTTGGTCAGGATGAATTTGAACTTTAGTTTCAGATAATATTTGTGTCACAT
Source organism: Trifolium fragiferum (assembly GCA_954870985.1). NCBI lineage: Eukaryota > Viridiplantae > Streptophyta > Magnoliopsida > Fabales > Fabaceae > Trifolium > Trifolium fragiferum. The sequence continues at coordinate 7,055,069 of OX940796.1, forward strand.
TTGGTACATTCATTTGCAAGTTTCTATCTCTCAATTTTTCCCAGCTTCTGCAATCCCATACAATAACCTGCACCAAAAAAAATTTAGAATCATTAAGTGACAAAATAACCAATTACAATTTTCCAATCGTAATTTTTACTAGAAAAAGTTGAAATAGCAAAAATTAGAGACGGAAAAATTAACATTGGTCAATAAATTTTCCGTCTCAAACACTTAGCGACAGAATTAGAGACAATTTTTTTTTTTTTTTGTCTCGCTAAATTTTCCTCGTTATTTCAACTTTTTTTAGTAAAACATTATTATTGTGTGGAATGGATTTTAAATACTAACCTGAGCACTAGCATCAGCAGAAACAAGAACATTCAAAGTATTTGAGAAGGCACAATAAGTAACTCTTTTAGAATGACCCTCAAGCTTTTTTTTGCAACAAGAATGACCCTCAAGCTTCATTAGATCCTAGCATAAATAAATGATAAAAATTGTGAGTTTAATTATCTTTTAAACATGTAATAATTAATTCATGTCTTTCTTGAATGAACAAAGTGATATACCTGATCAATCTCTTGAACATTGATTATAATTATGCTGGAATCATCCAAGCCAACAGCTATTATATTATTATCTTCAGGATAGAAAGCAAGACATGTTACCATTGGTGGAGGTTGTAAGATAGTCCTCATAACCTGTAATTATCATGCATTTTGTGACATGATTAATTAAATCATACTAAGTAGCAAAATAATAATCCCTTAAATCGCGCATTTGTCGCAAACTCGAAATAACGTAATCTGGACCAATATTTGTAATTTGACGTTGTTACATTTGTAAACTATGAGAATTATACAAAGCGAAAATGAAAAATATGTATGGATTCTCTACTGCAACGGACTGCACGGTGCAATTTGAATTCATTGAAAAATTCTCTTTGAATTTAACAGCTCTGCAACAAGTTGCACCGTGCAGTCACAATAGAGGATCTACGTTCATTTTTAAATGTGTAGAATAAATGAAAAAGAACTTCAACATTTAAAATCATATAAATATAAGAAAATAACAACATTTAGAATTTTTGTAGAAAATAATAGTAACATTTAGTAGTAATGTAGGACTCTATCCATAAGATTACCTTAGATGTCATCATATTGAACAAAGTAGTCATCCCTCCTGATGTTGATATGAGATATCCATCAGTTTTTGATATAGCAAAACATGAAACTAAATCTTCACCAATGGCATGTTTAAGGTCATTCCTCATAAATTCCAAGTCACTTTGACTTCTTTTTTTTGGATTCCACAATTGAGGACAATCTTCTGTTGTTGCCTACAAAAAATAGTAGAGGTAAGAACAAATTAAATATCAAAAGAGTTAAAAGAAATTGAAAAGAGGTAAAAATAAAATATAAAAAGAAATTTGAATATTAATTAGTACCTTGGAATTCAAACCATTGGAAGCATGTGGCCATACCCAAATTGGATGAGTACCATTTGATGTCAAAGCAATAATGGCATTTCCCCAAAATGTGTAGGCGAGTTTAGCAATCTGCGTAATGAAAAATTATACATCGAGTGTAATTTTTTGTAAAATAGAATTCAATTATATTTCACTATTATACCGCGCGCGTTAAAAACATTATAGTTTTAATTAAGATGGTAGCATATTCTTTATCAACATATTACTAAGATACACATTAAAAGATTAAAAGGATTATTATATAAGTTGTGTTTTTTTGGTGCTAGTGATATGTTATTGTTTTGAATTAATATTCTAAATAGCATGACTATAAATAAATCATATAAATGTCATACCTTGTTTCCTTCTGAATGTTTAGGGAGTAGCAACATCTGACATTGAGATGGTGAAGTAATATGAACTGCACTCTTTAATACTTTGACGGATTTTTCAATTATATCAGATTTCATGTCCTCTAAAGTTTTTGAGCAGATACTCTAAAACACAAAAACTTATCATAAGAAATTTCTAGTTGTAGTGTAAAATAATAATAATATAAGTAAAAGAAATGTTTAAATAGAGTCCCAGTGAGCATAACTCATTTGGTAAAGATATTGTACATAAAATGAAGGGATTAGATTTGAACGGTACTCCCACTATTTCACCTTAAAAAAATGAAATTTTAACCATTAAACTATTTAACAAAAAGAAGAAGAAATAATGTCTAGATAGCAAAACTTATAAATATTTTATATTAAGATACCGGTTAACACTACTTGTTAATTTTTTTAGTAAAAAAAACAATTTAAACATAAACAAGATCTTAATAATATATTTTAGTAAAAAGAAAATCATAATCATAATAATATATATACACACAAAAAACCCTTTTCAAACCTAAAACAAGTCAAATATAATATAATAAGAGCACAAATAGTTCGATATTTTATCCAACTGACCTCATTAGGAACCACAGCATTATTCAAATCCGTTCCTGCATAAAAGGTCATGGAAAATTACATCACTTGGGAATAAGCTTAATTGAAAGAAACTTAAACAGATAAAAGGTTACAAAATTTGTGGAGTAGAAATTTTTGATGAGGAATTATTCTTAAATTAAAATATTAAAATATATACCTTGATTTATTAAAGCAGAAGTAGATGGTCTGGAATGGACATGAACATGATTCATAAAGATGCCCTCTTCTGGAGCATTATTCTGATGCTGCCAATTTAATCTAACAAATTGTACAATAAATAAGTTTTCTAATACAATATATACCAAGAAAAAACCTATGAAGCACAAACAATTCTCAAATTAGCTGTGTCCACCGACACGTGTCCGAACGCTTATGATTGCACTTAATAATGTTATTTTCTCAGATTATTATTTGTGTCGACATGTTAGTGTCCGTGTCGTGCTCAATGTATGTGTCTGTATCCGTGATTTATAAGAAAAAACTACTAAAAAACAAAAAATGTGTGAAACCTTTCAACTAGAAGATGCTTTAGACTCTGACTTCCAGTGGCAGGGAGTTTCAATTTTCCATCTAGCATAGGATGTTTCTCAATGATTTGCTTAATATCATTCATCAAAGTCTTTCTTCCAGAATTTGCATCTTGATATGTTGAAAGTGAATGATACTCCCTAATCAGGTTGAGTAAAAAAAAAAAGTTAAACACATAAAAAAAAAAACACATAAAGTTTAACATCTAAATGAATATTGAAGGTTTAAATATTTTTGTGGTGGATATACAAATTTTTTTGGTCATTTAATTTATTTTAGAAGTTTATTTAAAATTGATCAATTTGATCTCTTAACTTACGTAAGATAAATAATTAAAATGACCAATTTTAAAATTAAAGGATTAAGTTATTAGTTATATAACTTACGTAAATCAAAGATCAAATTGAACGATTTTAATTTAAATAATTAAACTGAACTTTTAAAATAAAGTAAAGGACTAATTAAAGAAGTATTTAAGTTCAACATTGAATTATACCTTATGTTGTTAATTGTCAAAAGTTGAGTCATTTCTTTAAACAGTTCTTCATTCACTGGGCTGAAGATTTTCAGATCCTTCATCAGGATATCTACAGCCTTGGCACGATCATTGCTGATAAAATATGACCAAAAAAAGTTGGAATAAGAAGAGATACATATTACGAATTTTAATGAATACCATTATATTATAATTAAACATAGTAAACTTTGAAGAAAATTAAAAGAAACAGAAATTTTTCTTGTAATATTTGTGTTTATATTAGTCTAATTTTTTTTATTTTTTTTCCATATAAGGACTATACTCAACATTTACATAATCAATGTGGTTCACCACTTCAACGACTTATTCAAACATAAACTATTACTATTTTTTTAGGAATTAAATATGGTAAATAAGTTTTGAAACCTGTATATTCTATTTTTTTTTAAAATATAAAAAAATACTCATTTTAATATAAAATTTATTTAATTTGGGTTTTTTTTAGTTAGTATGTGCTTCGAGGCACTAATTAACATAATTCTAGTTAACATAGTCCTTTTTTCTAAAAAAAAAAACCCTCAATATTCGACAAGTCTAAAAACGACACTCTTGAGAGATATTAATTTCATCATCCATTAACAAGGGGTCTGGATTATTTTACATTATATAAATTGATTCAACACAGAAAATAGCATTGAATAAATTTGATCTTAACCAGAATCGGTCCACCATAGTTAGAAGCCTAAAGCAATTTCTATTATGAGGTTTTATAAAATAAAAAGATAAAAAATTACATACGACTTTATGAAAAATAAATAAAAAATCTAAATATTAATAAGGTTAAGGGTTGAGCTTAATTGTGAAAAAAAGAAAAATTTGAATTTATGGCTCTGTTTGGCAAAATTAAGCTATAAGTTAGTTTATAGCTGATAAACTAGCTGATAGCTGAAAAGTTAGCTTATAGCTGATAGCTAAAAAGCTATCTAATTGAAATCAAAGTATTTGGTAAAGCTTTTAAAGTGGTTGATAAATATAAAATTACATAAAATGACATTTATGTTAGTGGGTAGTTATTATTTTTAGTGAGTAGTTTTTTATTTTATAAAAAATAATAAAATTAAATTAAAGGTTAAAATGAAAAAAACTGTAAAAAGCTATAAGCTATAAGCTCAAACGCTACTTGAAATAACATCTCAAAAAATGCTATAAGCTAATTAAAAAAGTATTTACCAAACACCTCAAATTTTTTCATACAAACTTCTAAACTTATTCAATAAGTTATAGACTAACTTATTGAACTTACCAAACAGTGCGTATATATAAGAAGATTTAACACTTTTAATTTCATCGGTTCAACTAAAAAAAAATAAATGAAAACTACATATCGTAATATATATTCATAACCAAATAAATTTTTTGAGCTTTAAGAAAGTCTTCGGTTGGACCGACCCTGATATTAAGACCTCAAAACGCAATTTAAAATTTCAACTTTTACGACCAAATCAATCCGAGTAAGATCCATATAAATTAATTTTATGAGCATAAAAATGGTAAATACCTGTCCAATGCCTCAAGGTATTTTTGTTTTCTTAACTCAAAGTATATTTTGAGTGAGTGATTACTGTCTTCAACTTTGATGAATCCAGAAAGATATTTCTCAGCCTCATCCCACTTCCCATCAAGTACCATATCTTCAAGATGCTTACAGTCGAAGTACAACCCAGTTTCACGACCAAACCTATAAATTAACAAAATAATTAAGTAAAAATAAAGTAAACAATGATAAACGCCAAATAAATAATTATATATTTTTTTAACAAGCCAAAATGAAATATATATTAGAATTGGTCGCCCTAGCATAAGGTGTGCTAAAGTCGACTACCGGCATAAATAATCATATTGATTATGGTGTAAAAAAAAAATTCTCAGGGCAATATAACCTAACAAGGAAAATAGTAACATAGTGTCAAGCATAAGATATTAATATTAATAGTAACTTTTTTTAAAAAATAAAATAAAAATTCAATATAACCGTAAATGTCGTTAAACAACGACGCGTGTCCGACATCAAAACACAATAAATCTAAAAAATGTTTAAGACAATTATGGTACAACCTTTATTATGACAAAGATCAACCGGTGGGCGGTGGCCATCATTACTCAAAAGAAATTCTTAGAAAAGCCGATAATGGTTTTAAATAAAATAACATATTTCAATATAATTTTATGTGTCGATGACAAACGCCGATGTCGGAAACATATAAAAAGTGTTCGTGATTCATCGATCTATAGTTTTAAATTGTTTTCTTCTTGAACTTTGAGATAATTACGGTAAAACCTTGATTATGACAAAGATTAACTTGTCGCCATCATTGCACGAAAGAAATTTTTAGACAAAATAACATATTTCAATATAATTATATGTGTCGATGAAAAACGCCGACGCATGTCTGAAATCGGAAGACACATAATCTAAAAATTGTTCGCGATTCATCGATCTATAGTGATCAGCTAGTCACTGTCGTTGCTCGAAAGAAATTTCTTACATCATAAACAACATTCGGTTATTAAAAATATCATGTATTGGTGTGCAATTGATATATAACATTAAAAACAAAATATAAAAATTGACAGAAAAAAGACACATACGTCTGTGCTGTTTCCATTAAACCTTCCTCCTGAAAATGTTGTAACACTAACAACATGAGTTCTTCTTTAGACATCTTCACTAAAGTATATCAAAAGTGTCTGCACAAACTGTACAGTGTGGTAAGGTATATATAAGTAATCACGGTGACATAAAAAAAAATAATATCTCAAAAAAAATCCTAATATACCATATATTTAAAATATCAATGAATCTATTGTAAAAAAAAATAAAATCAATGAATCTATTTAAATCTTAATGAATATTATTTTTTTATGAGAAAATCTTAATAAATTATAACCTTATTTAAAGTTTATGAATTAATAATTCCTAAAATTGACTGACTCTAAATAAGGTAAATTTAAATTTTAAAAAAGTACAAATTTTATTTTTGACCATTTTTTTTTGGTTTCTATATGAAAATAAATAATAATAGTTTTTATTTTGTAATAATAATATATCTTTAATTGTTACTTTGTACCCAAAAAAAACTTTTTTACTATAAAAAAACTCTCTTTTATAAAAAAATCAATGTTTGTATATTAACCTTGAGAGGTACTCCTTCATATTTAATTATAAACAAAAATTCACTTTTCAAATTTATTGAATAAGTGATGTATCTGGTCTATATTATAATTCAAATACATTAGTTATTCAACGAATTTAAAAAATTAACTTTTGCTTATAATTAAAGATAAAGGAAGTATCATATATGATTCTTTCGATGCACACAATAGCATATAAACAAAATTTAACAAAAAGTTGGATAAATGTAGCATAAAATAGTGACATGATAAATGTAACAAAATTTACCCTTATTAAATATTTAGTCGGATTTTTTTTTTATAAGAGACAACTAAATCAATAAAAATTGATGTATCAGGTTCATAATATGGACCAAATACATCAATTTTGTTGATCCAATTGTTTCTTATAAAAAAGACTGAATGAAGTAATTACATATATTTTTTTAAAATTAATATTAATATTCTTAAATTTAATAAATTAACAAAAATACTAAAAAACTATATAATGTACAAAATATATTTTAAAAATATATAAACAATTACAAATTTTTTAAAAAATGTTCATAAGTAAATAAATCATTTTATTTCATATGTTAAATAAATTAACAAAAAATACTATATAATTTTTCTTTATCGCTACCATATAAATAAGTTACGTAACATTTTTGTTTTTAACTATGACATTAAATTTAAAATCATATTTGACAAGATTATCCTTATTAAACAATTACATATATTTTTTGAAATTAATTTTCATATTTTAAATTTAATAAATTAACAAAAAAATACAAAAAAATAAACTAATTTACCAAATAATTTTTTTTAGAAAAATTCATTACCACTACCATATAAAGAATTTCAATTTTTTTTAATAAAAAAGTCATGAGTAAATAAATAATTCTATTATATATTACTTTTGACTAAAGTTCTATTATATGTTAAATAAGCTAATGATTGAAATTTGTTTGATATGTTGTTTTTTTACAAAAATATTAAAAACAAATCTTCTAATAATCAAAACAATAATTTTCTTCTAAATTATCTCTCTCGCTAACTCCAAACTACACAATCCCTAAATTATCTTTCACACTAACTCCGAACTACAAAATTCCTCTGTGTGTGTGTGTGTGTAATAGGATAAGCAATAACAAGCTTCTAACATTTGAGTACATGAGGTTGCCCATGAATTATTGAATAAAAAAGATAACCACTTCTTGTTCTTAATCATATTGCTTACGAAGGATTATGTAGTTTGAAGTTAGCGAGAGAGATAATTTAAGAGAAAATCTTGCAAGTTTGTTAGAAAGAACTTAGTGCAAGTGCCTCCGGCTGTCATCCAGCTGTAAGATGAGGTGGCATAACAAACTCATAACAATCTAACTAACTAAGCAAAAAGATTAAGCTATGTTAATAACTAAACTACATTAGGAACATTGTGAACTAGTTTGAGCTTGTTCTGCAAGTAATTGAGTAGCAGTAGCTTCTTCTTCCTGTACACTTAACAAAGTTTTTATTTTCTTGTTCTGTAAGTAATAGAGTGGCAGTAGCTTCTTCTTCCTGTACACTTAACATAAAGTTTTTATATATCTTTCTTGACTGTTGATAAGATATCCTAACAGATCCTTTGAAAAATAGATGCAGAAGCCATAAGTTCCGGCGGTTTAGGTAGGTTAGACACTTCAAACTCGAACACCGGCATATTTTTTGGTTACACTTGAACACAGTATATGAATTAAAAATCAAAATCTAAAAGGTATAATTTTTTTACGACCATAAAAGATATTATTTTATTTTTACTGATGATATCTAGCGTGGGTTTTCTTAATAAATTATGCTTTCTTTTTACACAATAAATTATGCTTAATAATAATTTAACTTTTTTTTTGACAGGAAGAATAATTTAACTTACCGTGACAGCGCTTTATAGCATAAAAAATAAGTACAAATTTCGGGTAACAATGCACTTGATTTAGAGGGGAATATATGAAAAATTAGGGAAAGCAAAGCACCACAATAAAAAGAAAGGAAAAATATAATTTGCTGGCTGTGGTTCAATGCATTAATACACATTATATTAATCGCATATGCTTTCTTTGAATTTTTTTCCTCTTCAATATTTGATCATCAACAGAAGTTTTGTACAGACAATAATAACAGAGGAAGACTATGATAATCATAGCACTTCCAAAATATCAGGTGAGCTCTCTAATGGCTGAAGTCCGTTGATTTCGCTATTTTGACATCTAAAAGAATGAACAGATCACTGTAGGTATACAAAGCAGTTATATTGGTTGTCTGCGAAGCTCTCAATGGTGTATTCGATCAAAAAGAGTAAACATAATCTTCAACTGACACTGATCATCAGACTCCCAAACAAGTAGTGAAGGATGTGATCACATCATCCAATCAAGCCACCGAGCATAGCTTATCTGAAAATCGGCCACCATTAGTAAGGTAAGTTCAATTGTGAAATCGAGTAGGTACGAAACACACTGTATATATATTACGGGATACGCATGATCAGTGTAAATCAGGCAACAAACACTTATATAACTGCTATTGAGTTTTTTATTTAAAAATTATGATATGATAAGTTGGGGAAATATCAATGTTATGTTGACAGTGAATAACTCTTAATTTATTGATTTTTTTTTTCTTGATACATTATTTCACCCAAGTACATTTTCATTTTCCACCGATTCAATGTCATAATATAGTGACTACAAAATATGAGGATTGGGATATTACCTTGGGTGACGCTACTGCAGCAAAGGCGACTGTCATCAATATACGTTGATTGGATGCCCATCATCCATGATCCCAATGATGTATCATCATAGGCATAAGTCCTCAAAGATACACTACATTTGTTTTTTGGATACATCAAGATATATTACTAGATAGGAAGAGTAAATAGAAGAAAGTATCTCAGAGAGAAACAAAGTTAAACAAAAAAGCAACATTTAATATCATCAAGGTTAACATCATCACTGTCCAAATCCTTCGTATGAAACAGAACCTCGTTGTGCAAATAAGATATTGAGAGAGAACTAACCTGTTTATGTTAATGTACTGTGCCAAATTCCTTGAAAGTATAACAAGTGAACCAGCTGCATGTCGGAAATACCTAGAGACAAAATAAATCAATAGAGAACCACATTCCATACGAGCAAAAATAAAACAATTCAATATGATCCATATTCCATACTACAAAAAAGTAAAAAGTTTCCATGTGCAATATTTATACATAAAGAGATTTCTGTTAAAAGTATACAGCACACATTTGAAAGTGACTGGAATTATAAAGATCAGTAAAGTAACATTGATCTATAGACTTACTGAAGCATAACCAGCAGATCGACTATCATTGTTTCAAATGATAACTAGTATTATCGAGCTGTACCGGGAACAAGGATAAAAAATACTAATGTACAAGGGATAACTTTCTTTAAATCTATGTCTTCTGACTCTTGTTAATTTGAATTGAAGATCATTAATGTATTGAAAAAATGTACTGGTTTCAATTTAAGATATATATATTAAGATATAATCACATTATGGATTATTATTACTGAATAAACAAAATAAAATAAATTACTTACGATTTTTCATCCCCAAATTTCCACCAATCAGGTTCATACCAAGGCTTTCCCCTGAAAAAAACCAAAATAAGGAGCTTATAAGTTAAATCCAAAAATCTCAAAGGAAAGATCAAACTTGTAAATAATTTACAAAACAAAATAATATTGTAACTTTGATGTAGGAGAAAATAACAATCAATAAAGAAATATAATTATATTCAGGGAGAAAAGATTAAACACAACGATTCAAAAGAAGAACATTCACAATTCATTAGAAATTAACGCATTTGATGGGAGCCTCTAAACACCCGGGAATGCAAATTTTCTTAGAAAAAATAAGACATGCCTAAAGACTTACAAAGGGATAAAAATTAAGATAAACAGTGACAGTCAGATGTGGTAACTTCAGAATAATTTATTAAAATAAACAAAAACTTGGGGTAATAATTCTCAACACAAATGGATAATAGATAATAGTGAATAAATTCCCCAAGTTCAATTCAGAAAAATGAACAATTTTAGACAGCTTAAAGCAAAATCTTCTAGGGCCATCTACACCACAAAAAATGGCAAATATTTCCACAGAACTATTATATAGATAAATAATCAGAATTAATTAAGATAAAGATTAGTACTCTTCTGATATCACGTCTCCTGACTTCATGCATCCAATATATGTGCCATCCTGGCCACGGCGACGGTCAAGAAGTGTAATTAAACCCTCTGTTAAAGTGAATAAAGGTAAGACTCAATTTCACATGGTAAATTATAGTTAGTTCAACAAAATCTAGTAAATATGTGCATTCATTATTAAACCATCTTTACCCAGATCAATGTCAATACTGTCATCAACTTTCACATAAAAATCAGCATCCCAGTTCTGAACTGCGGTACTAAAGAAGATTTTTGCTTTTTTAGGCAACTCTTCTTGAGCTTCTTCGTGATTTTCCTATTGTAACAAAAACAAATGGTCAAGCTCTATACTAAGCTTGTTTAACAAGGTTCAATGACATGGAAGCATGCTCAAACGAGCATATTTTATTTACAAAAGCATTGATAAAAACAATGGTCAATAATTGCTTCAAGTGTCCCTAAGATTGAAATATTTAAGAAAAAATGTGAATCTTAATTGAGGGGGAGTATTTCCAGCTTGCAGATACATGTATTAGATAACCCTAAATGGTTAATATACCCTAAATATTAAGCATCTATAATAAGCCAAAGTTTTAAAACAATTTGGTGCTTCCTGTCCACTCATACAATCCAAAATAAAAGATAGCTTTGCTTACAAGAATCAAGAAATCCTTTGTTGAGCGGTTTTCCTCATCAATACTGCGATCCAAGCTATCACCTTGATTAGGACTGTCAATTACAAATTTTTGGGTCAAAACAAAGTTCAAAACACTTGTAGACTCTAGTTAAGATAACGAGAGTACTGCCAAGGGAATGAGAGAATATAATTAATCATTAAATGTTAAAGAAAATATGTATTAAAATAAAAGCCAGTAAGGATAAGTGCGTGGAGAAACCTCCGACCAATTACAAAGCGTATGACCACTCCTCTTTCTTCAAGTTTTTTTAAGGCATCACCTGCCAGAAATGAGAAGAGAAAGTGTCGGTGATATCTATAACCTAAAAAGATAACCATCCAAATAATACTCAACTGAATCAAACCCAACATACTAGTCAAGAAGCATAAAAATCTCAATTAAAAATTAACATTGAGGCTCTTGAGTAACTTAATATTAGCTTTTCAGCCTTGGTTAAAAAAAAAAATCAAAATAGCACAACTGAATTAAATTTTCTTCTTAGAGAAACACAAAAGAGTAGAGGTAAACCAACTGTTCATGTTCTTATTATTAAAAAAAATATGTAATATATCAAATCTAGCTGTGGTTTACTAAACCAATACTTTATTTTATTTTTTTAAAAAAAAAAACTTACTAAACCAATACGATTATAAAAAAAGTGGCATGAAACAAGTGCATAATATAAATATGAACAAAATAAGTAATAAAAAATTATCAAGGTATTTTAAGACAATGCCTGCAGTCCATTATATCTTTAAGATTTGCTACATAAAATACTAAAACTTATCCTACGGAAATAAAGATAAGAAACTAGAGATCTTTAAACCATGAAACTGGCAAATGGCAATAAACCATCAACATATAAATTAAAAACCAATCTTCAAGAAAATTTTAAGGATGCTAAAATGCCTCTCAATTTCAAATCAAGAGGCATAAGATCACTGTTGTCTACTAAAACAAAGTAAGAAAACTCTACATCTCAGCCAATGAAACTGATCTCAGTAAAGATGAAGCAAAAGAGCATTGAGCCTCAGATGAAGTGTCACCAAATCCCATGGACCAGAATCAACTCTCGCGAATGCCACTTTGCCTCTACTTTAGCCTACCCTCCCTCTCACTAGACAAAGTCTTAGACCTCCTTTGTAACCAAAAAAAGATGACTCGAGAACAAAGAAATTCACATGAACTTGTGAATCTCAACCAAAATCCAAACATACCTCTAGGCATCCAAGACCCTCTGAATACATTCCTTTTCAATTTGCTACCAAAACCAGTATACACTCCAATAACAGCAAGAAGCCTACGGTCAGAAGAATAGGCGGTTTGCAGCCGTTGGCGTTTGAGGTACCCTTGACTCTTGGCCAACGTCAATTCCATCTCAGCTTCCACAATCCTCTTCTCCAAGTCCCTAATACACAAACATATACATAAATCCCATAGAAAACACCATCACAGAAACCAGTGTTGTCAAATACATAGCGCTATAGCTTAGTAGCATAATTCAAACAAATTGCTATTGTTTTTTGATACACTGATTAGTACAAAGTGTTGTCAAATAGTTCCAAACAGTGCAACATAATTCAAACAAATTACTATTTTATGAGATCTGAAATTGACAACACCGACAAAAACAAACTAAATATCACCAAAAACCACAAATCAACCCAATCTAAAAAATATATAAATAAAAAAGAGCACAATTACCTGCACCCTAGTACCATTAACTTATCTTCCACCGTAAGAACCTTAGGTCTCTAGCAGCAAAAAAAATGGAAATATCATAAGTTAATAGCAGAGACCAAAAACAATACTATATTTTCAAAATTGAGTAAACCACCAATTTGGTCCCTGACTTTGTAGGGCACTCTCAAATAGGTTCCAGACATTACAAATATCTCAAAAAGATCCCAGACTTTTTTTTTGGCTTCCACCGCCAGTTTAATCTGGTTCGGGGATCAGTTCTAGCATCAAGTGGTTCCAGCTCCCTCTAGATTGCAGTTGCGGGGATCGAACCGTGGTTCTCCCTACCAAGTTCAACGCCAATCACCAATGAACCAACTAACGATTGGTTTGATCCTCTACTTTATTAATCTGTCAAGTTAGTCCTTGTATGTATTTACGATTAAGTCCTTATATTTTAATAACGTATTATCAATTTGTTCGCTAACTTTATCCACTTCCTATCAATTTAGTCTCTAGCATATTCTCAGAAGGACTGATATGGATAAAATTTGACAGAGTCATGGATCAATTTGGTGGATTACTGGTTTCAAAATTTGGATCATAAATCACGAGTACTGTATCTACCGTATATCAACAAATCAGCAAGTAAAAGTGAAATTGAAAATAGGAACTGAACCTGTGCTGAATTCTTCTTAAGAAGACTAGCAAGTAAATTTCGATTCTCAGCATCTTGCCATAACCTAAAATTTGATAGAAATGATAGAATCCTTTGAATTGAAAAGGTTTATAAGAGAAATAAAGAAGAATGAAATTGAAAAGAAGTGGATCGGAAAGAGAACCTGCCGGCGACGTAAAGCCAAGCAACACAAGAGAAGAAGGCTAAGAGGAGAGAAGGTTTTGAAGTTTGAACGACTTTGGATCTTCCTCCTCCTCCACGTTTCGCCGTCGTCGGCAATGTATCCATCATAGTCGCAAATGTTCTCTTCTCTCAGTTAAGGATTCCAATTGAAATGGATGCAAATCCAGAATCAATCAATCAAACTCTGTCACTACAACTAACGTACACAAAAGGGTTTAATTTATAACATTTTATTTATTTATTTTGTAGGAAGGTAACTACCAACTGCTTGTAGACATGTACTACACCTATGGATTATGCTAGAGTATCCGATTAGTGGTTAAACCTATAAAAAAATAGAAATAAAAAGTATAATTAATAATTAATAATAATATTAAAAAATAAATCAAGATGATATTTCATAATAGTATGTTGGGTTAATAGAATTTTACCCCCTGCAAAGTAGGCGAGTTTTGCGTTACCCGCTATAATTTATTTTTTTGCTTTTACCCCCTATAAAACAAACCAACACTACAGGGGGTGCAATGAACTAAAATAAAAATAAAAACACATTGCAGAGGGTAAAAGCAAAAAAATAAATTATAGGGGGTAACGCAAAACTTGCCTACTTTGCAGGGGGTAAAAGCCTATTAACCCTAGTATGTTTAGGGGTATGAGAAATGTCCCTTTTGTATATTTCGTCTTTCTATTGGGACGTCGGTTGTCATTTTGGAAACCTGTGATAAATAGAATTCGCATGCGTTTGTCGGGTTGGAAGATTTGTTTCTTGTTTTTTGATGACCGTTTGGTTCTTCTCAAGTCTGTCATATCTTCTCTGTCTGTCTATGTCTTTTCCTTCTCCAAAGCTCTGTCAGTTATAATCTCTTTCATTTAATCTTTATTGACTAATTTTTCTGGGGATGGGGAGAGGACTGAAGTCGAATTGCTTGGATTAGTTGGAGAGATGTGTGTCTGAGTGAGGTGTATGGCGGGTTGAGACAGATGACGGCTTTTAATACAACTTTGCTAGAAAAATGGTGTTGGAGGATTTTAGTCGACAAAACGGGATTGTGGTACTGAGTGTTGGTTGCCAGGTACGGTGAAGAGGCAGGTAGGGTGATGGTCGGAGGGCGGCGAGGGTCCTCGTGGTGGTGGGAGATTGCGTAAATTTAGGACGATGTGAATGAGGAGGCGGAGAGGGGGGTGGTTCTCGGAGGGGTCGAGCGGCAGGTGGGGAATGGGGTGGAGACGTTGTTTTGGTCGAATCCATGGTTAGGTGATGTCCCTTTGACAACTTGATGCGGCGTCACATTATTACTCATGATTCCCGCTTTTGTGTCACCGAATGCGGGGGAGTGGAAACGGCGCAACATTTGTTCCTTTATTTCCCCGTTTTTGCCCCCTTGTAGAGCTTGATTAGATCTTGGGTTGGAATGTCTTCGGCCGACCCGCTATTGGTACATGACCATTTGTGGTGGTTGAGCCCTTTGGTTTGTTTGGGCATTGGCTAGTTGGTTTCTGGCTTTGCGCCTATTGTCGACTCTTGTAGTTTTAGTTGGCACACCTTGAGCTGATCAGGATTTGTTGTTATTATAAATAAAATTCATTTTTGCTCGTTAAAAAAAATAAATTTAATCACCTAACTTTGGGTAGAGTAGGACTCACCACTATTTTGATCTTTTAATAGTATGCGGCCTAATTTTTATTTTTATTTTGTAAATGGATAATATATTTTTACTCTGAATTCTTTGTTGCAAATCTTATTTAGATATGTATTGATATATCTGTTGAGGTGGAATTAAAAAAATTAGTCTTAAAAAATATAACGAAATCGCTTAAATATGCAAATTGATGAAAATAGTATGCTACTAAAATTTTATGTTGTAAAATACAAACTAAATTAGTCTATGACTTAAAAAGATCAAATTTGGGTATATAAACCGTTTTTTAAAAAGTAATCTAGTTGCTATAATCTTATCTTTTAAGATGAATAAATGAATGTACTAAAGTTCGGTCCCCAAATATTACATACAATGTTTCCACCATATTATGCTTACAGAGACACGTATATAAACTTTCCCCATCCTCTTTTGACAATAAAATATAGGATTAACACATAAAAATATTAGGAATAATTACAATTTTAGTCTCCATATCTCTATTATATATATAGCGAAATTCCCACAGAGCTCTCTCGTGCATTCTCAAGAAAAATTACTTAGGTAACATTCAATTAGAATTTTTTAAAAAATTGCTTAAGTGGCATTCAATTAGAGCTTCTCTATTATTTTTTTAAAAACATCTCTCCTACATCTAAGACCGACATATAGCTTTCTACAAGAACACAATTAGCTCACTTGCAACATCAGTTGTCTGTAATAAAAAAAGAGAAATAATTAGTTAACATCGACTCATTCTTTATCAAATTTGATTAGTTAACATCAACTCTCTATCAACTTTGTCAAAAATGGAAATATATATATATATATATATATATATATATATATATATATATATATATATATATATATATATATAGGGCAATGCTATGGTGGACCACCTCATCAAGTGGTCCACCGTGGACAAGTGGTCAATACTACTATAACGAATACGAATTTTACAAAATCGACCGTTGGATTGAAAGTTTATATCATATAGATCATCCATAAAAAAAATTAGAAAAATTGAAAATCATTTGATATGTTATTGAGATCCATAAAGATTAACGGTTTATTAAATACTGTAAATCTTAATGAGTCCCAAAAACATATCAAATGATTTTCAATTTTTCTAATTTTTTCTGTGGATGATCTATATGATATAAACTTTCAATCCAACGGTCGATTTTGTAAAATTCGTATTCGTTATAGCGTTGGTCCACCATGGACCACTTGAATAAGTGGTCCATATTAGAATATATATATATATATATATATATATATATATAGCTATCAACTTTATTAATAGTTAATATGATTAAGTAGAGGATGAACAATATTTTATTAATAGCTAATATTATTAAGTAGAGGATGAACACATACTTCTTACTTAATGACTTAGATATAAGTATTAAAGCCATAGTAAAAAATGAGGCATGTCAGCACAGTCGCACAACATATGCAGCAAACATAAGACAACAACAAGTTTGTCACGTACTCATGTTGTGTGGCAGCCTCCACCTGCAGGTTTTGTTAAATGCAACATAGATGCAACGACTTTTGATACTGAACAAAAGGTTGGTATGAGTGCTTATCCCGGGATGAGGAAGGTCATTTTATTGCCACAATGACAACAAACACGGATCATAACGGAATCCCTGGGTGGGAGGGGTTCCGTTATTTGAGAGGTTTGAGCGCCTGTTTGATTTAGCGGCGATCAAGCCGCGGACGGTCGCCGAGATGTTTGGAGCAGGGTGGGGGGAAGGGGGGGAGGCGTGGGTGTGGAGGAGACAATTGTGGGCGTGCGAGGAGGAGTTATTTAGGGAGTGTCAGACTTTGCTTCTTACAGTGACTATGCAGGTTGAGTCTCCAGATAGATGGCAGTGGCGACCAGCCCCTTTTATGGGCTATACAGTACGTGACGCGTATCAGATTTTGACTTCACATGATTCTATTATATTAGGAGCAACCGAAGACCTTCTATGGCACAGACAGGTTCCTCTGAATGTGTCTATTTTAGCGTGGCGTCTCTTACGCGATCGGTTGCCAACGAAGGCAAACCTGGTAGCCCGCGGTATCCTCGCTCCAGATCTCCATTTTTGTGTGACAGGTTGTGGTGGCATTGAGACAGCTCAACATTTGTTCCTCTCTTGCAGCACTTCTCTTTGGGCTCTAGTCCGATGTTGGGTTGGTTTCTTGGCAGTGGACACATATAGTCTTTCAGATCACTTCGTTCAGTTCACTGTTTCAGCTGGTGGTCTTCGAGCTCGGCGCAGCTCGTCTGGCTTGCGTGTGTCTGGGTAGTGTTGAATGAAAGGAATCTTCGGATTTTCAGAAATTCGGCGAACACTGTGGATCAACTTCTGGACAGAGTCAAGCTCTTCTCCTATCGGTGGATGCGGACGACAAATGTTACTTTAGTATCCAACTTTCGTTGCTGGTGGTCGAACCCTTTGTTATGTTTGGGTATCGACTGATTGTATGTTTCACCATTTGTTACTCATTTGGACTCTATTGTAAACTTTAGTAGCTTTTCTTGGCACGCCTTGTGGTGAAGGATCTACTAATTCTTGTGACTTTTCTCCATTATATATATTCCATTTTGGTTTCTTCAAAAAAAAAATTTTAGTCTCCATGCTTTTAGCCACTCCTAAAATTAGTCATGTTAATTTTTTTTTTTCTTCTTTGCACCGGATTCCGACCCATCAAAGATGGACGACTAATCCGGCTCGTGCAAAGAGACATGTGTACTAACCAAACATTGTCCCCCTGAGAATCAAACCCGTGTTATTTTAACATCACTCAAATTCAACTGCTTCATCAGATTTTTGTACTTAAAAATGTGAGGTTAACATATTTTAAAGAATATGACATACGACTTAATTATATAAAATAATCACCAATTATAAAATTACAACAAAACTCATTAAATAGTTCACATTCAATATTAAAAAATAATTATTTTTATTAATGAAATACCAATAATTAGTTTTTAATCACTATATTTGATTAATCTAATTCGTATTCGATGAAAACTTTAGACAAGATGCATCTGGTTTTTCACACTCCATTTTGCATATATTTCATTCTAAATGGATTATTAATATGATTCCAAAACATATTTTTAATTCTTTTGGTCAATTTACTGTTTTGGTAATATTATTTTGGTCAATATATCTAATTAATCTAATTTATATGGGTCAAATGCATTTACACACTTGCCAATTTGGTAAAATTTGTGTACAATATAAATAAGAGCTCAACAAGTCAAGGCTAATCAACACCAACACAATTTGTGAACCTTAAAAACTTAAAGAAAAGATAACAATTGTGAAATTTGAGCAATCATGAAATTTGAATATGTTGTTCTTCTCCTTGCTGTTCTGTTGGCTTCAGCAATAGCAGCTGATTATATCCCGATCAAGGATATCGACGATCCACATGTGGTCGAAATCGCCAATTACGCCGTTACCGAGCACGACAAGCAAACTGGTTTGAACTTAAAATTGGAGAAGGTCCTTAGTGGTGAGACATTGAGTATTGTTGATGGGACAAAATTTTGCCTCAACCTTACTGCTAGTGATAGTGTAAATATATTGACCAAATATAATATTATTGTGTTTGATTTACCAGTGCAGCACTACAGAAACCTCACTGCTTTTGTGCCTCTTAAGGATTAAATTATTAATGATTTTGATTTAGATGTAAACTTATTATTGTTATTATATAAATAAAAGATCATATTTTCCTCTTTATAATGGATTGTGAATCTAAATAATTGATTATCTATCTATGCATACACAAATTTTCTTATGGTTATGTTTTTCTGAAAAGTTCTTATGGTTAAGTACGTCTAGAAAGCATTTATATATATGGACATTTTGATTGGATAAATAATTGATCAAAAAAAGAATGACAATAAAGGAGAAAATATGGTTGGCTTTTGACTTGCGTTTTCTTAGGACTAAATCATCGTTAATTTTTATTGTACATGTTAAAAGGTTTATTTTTTTCAATTTGTTCTCAATAAAAATAATTAATACAGTATATTATTGATTCAAAATCATATTTTTTCAATAAGCTGAGTATCTAAACATTAAGAAGATGCATAATAATATTTAGGGTTAATAGATTTTTATCCCCGATAAAGTAAGCGACTTTTGCGTTACCTCTATAATTTTTTTTTTTGCTTTTACCCATGCAATGTGTTTTTTTTTTTTTGCAGTTCATTGCACCCCTGTAATGTTGTTTTGTTTTACCCCTAAGGGGTAAAATGAACTGCGAAAAAAAAATAAAAACACATTGCAGGAGTAAAAACAAAAAAAAAAATTATAGAGGAATAACAGAAAACTCGCTTACTTTACAGGGGTAAAAACATATTAACCCTAATATTTAAGAGGATTGATTTGTTATCCAAAAAGAATTGGCGTGTTGTTTATTGCTCATTTATTTTTCATTCAAGTAATTATCTTACACATATTAAGAATCAGATTCTGTATTCCAAACAAGAAGGCTTAATTTTGAATTCAGCATTACTATTTAGTAAAAATTATTTTAGAGAAGAAATGCAAGAATAACACATGACATTATTTTATAGGATGATATAATTTTAATCTCCTCTTTTGGTGGAAATCATGGGGATAGTTGATGTAAACAAATGTGAAGATTTATTCTTGCAATTCTTCTCCATAAATTTTCTTACTAAATATTATTTTCCTTTTGAATTATATAGGTTACTCTTTCTATTTTATCGATTCTTATGAAAACATTCACCTTTTCATCTTCTCCAAGCCTCCAACTTACCATCATCATTCGTCAATGATAATGTTCAGCATGATTGGCTTTTACTGGCTTCTCTTTTTGTTTGACATTTGCTTTTTGTTTTACATGTTACTATTTTAGATATGTTTGACAAGACAAGTGTTATAACTTATGAGTTCGTTTGATATTCAGAATATGATAGAAATATGATGGGATAAGGAGTTGGATAAGAACATACATGATAGGATATTGACATGATAGACACTTATTATGTCATATATTTGGTGCACACATTACTATGAAGCACAAACTCTGACACGGATACCGCGACACGACATTTCAACACCGCTAATGTAAAAAATATACGACATTGGCCGACACCGCTACATATTTATAAAAAATATAAATTGAGAATTAAAATACATACATATGCATCTAAGTTGAACAAATTTTTCATTAAAAAAGTTTTAAAAGAATTTCTCGATATGATAGTACGTTTGACATTTATTCATCCATCTACTATCGAAAAACTAAAAATAATATAATCAAAATGTAATATCTTAATCTCTCATTGATCAACATTATTGTTTCGACACTTCTTTAATTATTGTATATATGTCTAAGAAGAGTAGAAGCAAATAAAAATAATAATTTTTTGAGGCATTTATCCGACACGTTTATACGAGTGTCTTATAGGTGTCGGAGTAAAGAAAAAAAAAATGTTTTTTTGGACATCTCTTCGACATATGTCGTACAAGTGTCATATGAGTGCCGGACACCGGGACACGCCTAATCATAGAGGTGTCGGTGCTTCATTGACACATTATAATAAATAAGATAATATTTGGTGCATACTTGATTTTCTTAATCAACGTTCTACAAACATAAAAATTGAAATATGAGAGAGAGAGAGAGAGAGAGAGAGAGAGAGAGATATGAAGTATCAAAGTAAGTATAAAAATTATCGTATCCGTAGGGATTGTTCTGAATCAAACACAAGTTATTGAAATCATACGAGAGTAAATAGACCATATGATGACATGGCTGAGAGAAGGCCAAAAAGATCTCTAACAAGAGAGCGCGGTCCACTGCTGAACACAAATATCAACGGTCAACGCCCAAAAAATAGACCTCCACTAGCAGCCTAAGAAGGTGTACCAACAACTGACTTATATGTGTTCACTTTCACCAAAATAAATCGAGGAGTCTTCCATAAAACTGTAATAATCTGATGAACATGGCGATGGTGGGCAGGGAGTTTCAGGCGGTGTAAAATAGGATCCTCAACGGGAAGAGAGTGACCTTTAATCATCTGATCACTTAAAGCAAGGGCTGTGTAAATCTTCACTTTTGCTGCATGCAGAGAAATCTTAGCATTTTTAAATTGGATGTCATTTCGTGCCATCCAAGTCATATGAAGAACATGAATAATTGCTGCAAGAGCCAAATGAAAGACAGAGATGCTCCAACCCTGTGAACAACTCTAAAAAATGGATGTTAAACTCGAAAAATTAAAAGTAATACCAAATGCATCACCCGACCAATTCCATAAATCAGTAACAAAGGGACAAAGCAAGAAAAGGTGCTCAGTAGATTTAGTAGCCGAAAGACATAGAATACAAACTGATACAGTAATACAACCTCGAAGAATGAGATTCTAATCGGTGGGCATTTTGTTATGAAAGCATCACCATGCAATAAAAGATGAAGAAGGCGGGACAAAGGGATGCCATAACCATTTTGGGATATGAATGGTGTCTTGGGACAAAGGTTGCTTTGGGATAATCATTGTTTTAATATGTGAAACAAGGATTGGATGTCTTGACTCAATATTGTAAGGAGGAATCCGCCAATCTCCATTAACAATAAAAGAAGAGTCTTTGACCTTAAAAGAAGGGTGAATCGACTCCAGAATATTAACGGCGTCCACCAAAGTGGTAACTAGTCAGTTGGCTGTCCAGTAGTTTAGTTGCTATAATCTTATTTTTTTAAGATAAATAAATGAATATACTAAAGTTCGAACTTCGGTACCTAAATATTATATACAATGTTTCCACCGCACATAGAGACACATATATAAACTTTCTCCATCCTCTTTTGACAATAAAATACTTCAGTCCTTTTTGTAAGAGACAATTCATGTTTCTAGATTCGTTGAACAATTAATATATATATAGAAGGTAAAATGTCCCTTATAAAAAAGATCGAAAGGACTAATATTAACACATAAAAATATTAAGAATTAATTACCATTTTGGTCTCCATATTTTTACTCACTCTCGAAATTAGTTATGTTATTTTAACATCACTCGAATTCAATTCCTTCATAAAATTTTAGTACTTAAAAATTTGAAGATAACATTTTTAAAAGGATATGGCATATATGACTTGATAATATTGAATGATCCTGAATCATAAAATTACAACAAAACTCATTAAAAAATTCAATTTTCAATTTAAGAAATTATTCAATTTTATTATTTAAATAACAAAATACCAATAATTTATTATTATTATTTTCAATATATCTGATTAATCTAATTTGTATTTGATGAAAATTTTAGACCAGATACATTTAATTTATATATTTAATTTAAATAGATTTACTTTATATACTCCATTTTGCATATATTTAATTTAAATAGATTATTATTGATTTTTTTATTATTATTCTTTTGATCAATTTACTGTTTTGGTCAATATATATCTGAATAATCTAATTTATATAATTTAATAAAATTTGTGTACAATATAAATAAGAGCCCAACAAATCAAGGCTAATCAAACCAACACAATTTGTGAACCTTAAAAACTTAAAAAAAGATAACAATTGTGATTTGAGCAATCATGAAATTTGAATATGTTGTTCTTCTCCTTGCTGTTCTGTTGGCTTTAGCAACAGCAGGTGATTATACCCCAATCACAAATATCAACAACCCATATGTTACTGGAATCGCCAAATACGCTGTTACAGAGCTCAACAGGGGCACTGGTTTGAACTTAAAATTGGACAAGGTCCTTAGTGGTGAGACAGTGAATATTATTGATGGAAGAATATTTTGCCTCAACATTACTACTACTGTTGTTGGTGATAGTTCACCTTCTAGCAAATTTAATGCTGTTGTGTTTGATATGCCAATAAAGCACTATAGGAACCTCACTGCTTTTATACCTCTTGATTGATAATTAAATTATTAATGAAGATGATTGTTATACAAATATTCAAATAGAAGATGATATTTTCGACATTATAATGGATTGTGAATCTTAATTAGTATAACTGATTATCTATTTATGCATGCTTAAGCTTTCTTATGGTTATGTTTTAATTTTCTGAAAATTAAGTTCTTATTATGGTTAATTCTAGAAAGCATTTATATATACTAGTATGTTTAAATATTGAATTGTTCTCGAGAAAAATAATTAATATAATCGTATGTTTAAATATGTAAAAATAATAATAATAAAATGTGTTAATTAATAAAGTGGAAAAAATTATATTAGTTAAAAATTATCTGGTGTAAAATATTTTTTAAAAAAAGTTTATTAGTTAAGACTTTTATCACGTTTGAGAATTATTTTGAAATTTTTATCAGATTTTTTTTATATATGATAGTTATTTTGAAATTTATATCAGTTAAAACTTATTCCGGACAAGATAGTTGTTTTTTTTAAAATTGCTAGAACATGTCCCACATTTGATAATTATTTTTATAATTTTACCCGTTCGAATTTGTCCTGTACATGTTTGTTAATTTGAAACGTATACGGTTAGAACTTATCCTCATAAAATAGTTTTATTTTTTCTCAAATAAACGCTCTGATACACATTTTATTTGGACATGTACCGATACACTGTTGAGATGGATAATTCTAATAGGTCCACAAATAATATTTAATATAGAAAGATTAATTAATAAACAATATTTGTGTACATATCACAATTATCCACCTCAAGGATACCGGTATATATTTAAATAAATGTATACTAAACTAATCAATTTATTTGAAATCTTTTATCATTTAGACCTTGTCTCACATATGATAAAGAATTTATTTCGTACATGATAGTTAATTAAAAATTTATATCAGTTATAACTTATCCCATGCAATTTATTTTTTATTAGTTAAGACTTTTATCATGCTTGATGATTATTTTGAATATCAGTTAGAATTTATCCCATACATGATAGTTAATTTAAAATTTATATCAGTTATAATTTATCTCGTATAAAATATATTTATTTTTTTTAAATTTTTACAATTTAGAACTTGTTTCACACATTAACTTGTGTTCCGGGGGTATCGGTTAGCATGCATGACCCTTATTTTAAAATTTTGACCGGTTAGAATTTGTCTTATACAAGATAATTAATTTGAAATTTATATCAATTAGAAGTTATCCCGAGTTAAATTTTTTATTATTTAAACTTTTATCATGTTCAATAATTATTTTAAAGTTTTTATCAGTTAGAATTTTATTCATACATGATAGTTATTTTTAAATGGCTTATATATGTTATTTGTCCCTGCAATTACACAAACTTATTGTATTAGTCCCTTCACATTTTTTGTTAGCTTTTCTTTCGGTCCCTCTATTACTCAAATGTTAAAAAAATATAGAAATTAACATAGTGCCACATGGCCCAATCAATAAAGGCCACGTGGCACAGTAAGAAGAATCACTTTTATGGTTGGTTTATTTTAAAAGAAATATAAAAAAGTTAGGATTTATATTAATATTTTATTAAGGCGAATATTTTATTTGCCGCTATGAGTCTATGACAAATTGACAATAAACACAGATGCAGTTACGATAGTAGGTGAAGCCGAAACATGGGGCTTGTATCAATGTATCAAATGGATCACAAGCTTTTCTAATCATAATGTGGTGTTTGAGTTCGATTGCAATACGATAGGAACCAAAAAATTTAACATATCTTTTCATACTCTCTTACAAACACCGACGGAAAAAACCTCAGGGATTAATAAGTGCGAAAAAAATCTACAAGGACTAAAAATGAAATTTTAAAAAACTATAGGAACCAAAAACATATTTAACCCAAGATCAAATTTGGATATATAATCATTTTTAAGTAATATAGTGGCTATTATCTTATCTTTTAAGGTGAATAAATGAATGTACTAAAGATTAATAATTTTTTTTATTGTACTATGGTTTGATCTTCGGTCCCTAAATATTACATACAATAAAATACAATATTAACACATAAATATATTAAGGATTAATTAATTATAACTTTAGTCTCCATACTTTTACCCGCTCTTAAAATTAGATCTGTTATTTTAACATCACTCAAATTCAGCTCCTTCAGATTTTTGTACATAAAAATGAGAGATTTTTTTAAAGAATATGACATACAACTTGATGATATAAAATAAGCACCAATTATAAAATTACAACAAAACTCATTAAATAATTCACTTTCAATTTAAAAAACTATTAATTTTTTTTTTAATTTAATTAACGTAATACCAATAATTTATTATTTTCTGGTCAATATATCTCATTAATCTAAATTGTACTTGATGAAAACTTTAGACCAGATGCACTAGGTTTTTCATACTCCATTTTACATATATTTCATTCCAAATGGATTATTATTGATTTCAAAACAGTTTTTTAAGGAAAATGTTAACTAGTGCTTCCGGGGTATTACCTCTGGTTTCATATATAAGTAACATTTCATTTTTTAGATTCAGTTATTAATTGATGAATCTAGTCAATATTATAGACTAGATACATTTATTTTTGAATGAATTTAAAAAGTGAAATGTTTCTTATATATGAAACCGGAGGAGTACTAATTAATGATACTTAAAATAATAAGTCTACCTTAATATTTGTGCAGTCAATGTTTGAAAAGTAAAAAAATTATTGTTTTCAATACAAAAATTATTATAGTGTCGGTGGACATTAATTAGCATGACTTTTTTTTTTTCTTTTGATCAATTTACTTTTTTGGTCAAAGATTATTTTGGTCAATATATCTAATTAATATAATTTATATGGGTCACATGCAGCTACACACTTGTCAATTTGGTAAAATTTGTGTACAATATAAATAAGAGCCCAACAAGTCAAGGCTAATCAACACGAACACAATTTGTGAACCTTAAAAACTTAATAATAAAAAAAAAAAAAAAAGATAACAATTGTGAAATTTTGAGCAATCATGAAATTTGAATATGTTGTTCTTCTCCTTGCTGTTCTATTGGCTTCAGCAATAGCAGCTGATTACATCCCGATCAAGGATATCGACGATCCACGTGTGGTCGAAATCGCCAATTTTGCCGTTACCGAGCACGACAGACAAACTGGTTTGAACTTAAAATTGGAGAAGGTCCTTAGTGGTGAGAAATTGATTATTGTTGAAGGGACAAAATATTGCCTCAACATTACTGCTAGTGATAGTTCAGCTTCTAACAAATATAATGTTATTGTGTTTGATCTACCAGTGAAGCACTACAGGAACCTCACTGCTTTTGTGCCTCTTAAGGATTAAATTGTTAATGATTTTGATTTAGATGTAAACTTATTATTGTTATTCTATAAATAAAAGATAATATTTTCGTCATGGATTGTGAATCTAAATACAGTAATTGATTAGTATCTATCTATCTATGCATGCACAAACTTTCTTATGGTTGTGTTTTTCTGAAAAGTTCTTATGGTTAAGTGTGTCTTTGGTTTTGTGCCGGTAAGAATTGATTTTGATAGAATTAATTTTGTAAAATTGATTCTGATCAAAATTGATTTTAAATTAAATTGGTTTATGTTTGAATATATTCATTCATATAAAAGTGAGTTGAACAAAAAATTTAAATGTAAAAATTAATTTTAGAATTAGAAGTTACAATTTCTAGTTTCAAGTAGAATCAATTTTAAAGTCGGAATAATTTCTACTTTTGAGAAGTCAAACAAGTCAGAATCAATTTTACACGTCCAGAATTAATTATAGCTATTTCAGATTTGAAACCAAACATACGCTAAATCTAGAAAGCACTCACATATTGAGTTTTTTATTGGATAAATAATTGATCGTGAAAAGAAATAAAGAATGACATAAAGGATAATATGCTTGATTGACTTTTGACTTGGTGTTTCTATTTTTCTGTAACTTTTGACTTGTGTTTTTTTGGTTAAGACTTAGGCCCCGTTTGGTCCGGTTTTTTTTTTTTTTGTCTCCTTAAAAATAGTAAAGAATGAAAAAATTGTGTTTGACTTTACTTTTATTTATTTTTTACTTCTTTACTTTATTTCTTTGATACTTTTAAGGAGAAATATTGTCAAATATAATTTTATACTTTTCTATTTCGTTTAAGCTAAATAGAAAAGTAAAAAATAAGCCGGGCCAAACGGGGCTTAATCATCACTAATTTTTATTGTTAAAAGGTTTTTTTTTTGTTCTCAATAAAAATAATTAGTATATTATTATTGATAATTATTATTTTTTCAATAAGTTAAGAATATCTAAACATCAAAAAGATACATAATAATATTTAAAGGAAAATGCTAAACAATGCCCTCGGACATTGGTTAAGCATATCAAAATAGAAAGTCTATCTCGAAATGCGTGCATTCAATATCTTAAAAACATAAAAAGTTATATTTACAATATTAATTTTATTTTTTATTTCCTTTTTTGACATGCTTAACAAGTGTTCCGGAGACACTGTTTAGCATGACCCATATTTAAAATAATTGATTTCACTATACAAAAAGAATTGGCGTGTTGTATGTTGCTCATTTAATTTTTATCCAAGTGTAATATCTTACATATATTAAAAGCCACATTTTGTATTCCAAAAAAAAAAGGACGCATTTTGAATTACATATGTTATTACTCTTCCTATTCTATCGGGCCCCTGCTACCGTACGCAACATGAATGAGTCATGCACCGTGCATGACCAATTTCTTTTTTTTTTTTTTGCACCAACGTTTTTTTTTATTAAGAAGACTTGGATTTTTTTTTTTTAAATGTTAATGAGTGTCTTCGGATCACTTTTTAAGACCTTAAATAGTAAGTTTTTGATAGAATTTTTACGAAAATGCGTAAAATCAACGTATAGAAAATTGTATTGTTTAATTTTTTGAATAAAAAATTTCGTTAAATGAAATGTTTAAAGAGTGTCCCAGGACACTTGTTAGCAAAATTCTTTTTTATCAAATAGTCTATGGCTAGAAACTTTATCTTTAAAGTGGATAAGTTGGATGACCAGAGTTCGAACCCCGACTCTCTGCATATATAATGCAATGTCCTATCAACCGAGTTAATCTCACGGTTTAGTTGATCTAATAAAAAAATGTAATTTCTTAAGTTATGAAGAATTAAATTAACCATGTGTAAAATGTAATGAAATTTTGTACCATAATTTTAGGCTCATATAGTAAAGTTAGTTCATTTAATATATACTCCTTCCGATCTCATATACAAGCAACAAAATAAAAAAAAAATATTGTACTAATATTTAGCTTATATATGAGATCGAAGGTTGTAGCTCTAGTTTAGTTTATTTAATTAACGAACTTAATATTTAGCTTTTCTAGATTCACTTCTTAACATTGTACTAATATATTACATTCTCTTGTTGTTATATCTGATCTCTTTGAATATTTTAAAAAAATATTTTATAAGTATAATCACGATGTGAGCCTAAAGTTATGGTCCAAAATTTTATTACATTTTACATATGGTTAATTTAATTCTTCATAAATTAAGAAATTACACTTTTCTATTAGATCAACTAAGCCGTGAGATTAACTCGGTTGATAGAACATTGCATTATATATGGAGGAAGTCGGGGTTCGAACTCTGATCATCCCACTTAGCTACTTTAAAGATAGATTTTCTAGCCATTAGACTATTTAATAAAAAAGGAAAATGCTAAACAGTGCACCCGGTGCACTAGTTAAGCATATTAATTTTTTTTATTTTGTTACTTATATATGAGATCAGAGGGAGTATATATTAAATGAACTAACTTTACGATATGAGAAATTATGATACAAAATTTCATTACATTTTACACATGGTTAATTTCATTCTTCATAACTTAAGAAATTACATTTTTCTATTAGATCAACTAAACCGTGAGATTAATTCGGTTGATAGGACATTGCATTATATATGCAGGGAGTCGGGGTTCGAACTCTGGTCATCCAACTTATCCACTTTAAAGATAGAGTTTCTAAGCCACTAGACTATTTGATAAAAAAGAATTTTGCTAACAAGTGTCATGTGACACTCTTTAAGCATTTCATTTAAAGAAATTTTTTATTCAAAAAATTAAACAATACAATTTTCTATACGTTGATTTTACGCATTCCTGTAAAAATTCAATCAAAAACTTACTATTTAAGGTCTTAAAAAGTGATCTGGAGACACTCATTAACATTTCCAAAAAACAAAAAAAATCCAAGTCTCCTTAATAAAAAAAAATGTTGGTGTAAAAAAAAAAAACAAATTGGTCATGCACGGTGCATGACTCATTCATGTTGTGTACGGTAGCAGGGGCTAAAGCTACCGTGCGCAATCCATATTGGTCTCGCACCATACGCATTTGAAAAAAACCGGATCTTTAGGAATATGCTTTCCCATGCTTTTAACACAAGTATTTTAAAATTTTAATTAATATTATTGGTAGGCAAATTAATTCAGGTCAATATTGGAATTTGATAGTATCAATTAAAATACATATATGAATCATAGACACGGATATCGGACACAACACTGACATATCGACACCGATAATAATTTTAAATATGACATAATTCAATGTGATTATAAATGTCGATTTAAGTCTCCTATTTTTTCTGATTCCGCCACTATCTGAGTGGAATATTAGAGATTAACGGTGAAGAGAATTTACTATTGCGACGAGTGACATAAAGGCAGAATGACACATCTATACTATTATTATTTGTCTTCCTCAAAGCAAATAGTATACTTGGCATCCTCACGTTACTTCTCAAAGGACAAACGTACAAGTGGCACTTTTTTAAATATTTTAATCCAACGTGGCATCTACGTGTAACATGGTTCGATTACCACTAACAACAAAAATTTTAATTTCCATTTAATTTTTTTTATCGTACAAAACAAATAACTAAAAAAAAAGGATGTTTTTGATAAATTAAAAAAAAGAATTAGCATCACTAAAATAAAACAAACAATTTATAAATTTGAATTTAATTTATCTTAACTTCAAAAAAATAGCATCATTAAGAAAATTATAAATAATCGTCTAACAGATTAGCATATTTAATATTTTCAATCATTTAATTCTTTTTTTTTTTTTTTTTGCAATTTATTTGGATATAATATATATTTACACAGACTTGATTTGATTCTTCATAACGTGAGAGATTACCATCTTACTCTTAGATCAAATTTCTCTCAATATCTTAATTGATTGTTTTACAAAATAAATTAATTAATTGTGAGACCTAAGGTTTTAATCTCTTTAGTTTTACTTTTTATACAGGCTGATTTAGTTTTTCACGCCATAAAAGATTACCTTCTTGTTAGAACATATCTCTATTGGTATTTTTTATTTATTTTTTTGTTTTCACCACCAGTTGAATCTGGTTCGGGGGTCAGTTCTGGCATCAAGTGGTTTCAGCCCCCTCCCGATCGCAGTTGAGGGGGATCGAACTGTGGTCCTATCTCTATTGGTATTTTAATTGAACATTTTATGAAAATAATTAAGATGTGAGACCTAAGATTATTATCTGAGTTACTTTACTTTTTACATGAGTTTGATTTTTTTTTTTATTTTTTTTAGGCAAAATGAAAAATAACATAAATAAAAAGAGAGTGATACAAAGACTGGGGGGACATAAAACCTGACCCAGGTACAACCCAAAAGGGAATACAACAATGAAAAACAGACCTAAAGGACAACTCTAAAATATCCCAACAAAATTCAATAATCTCGAGTGCAACTCAGCGAACCCGCGTACGGGCGCGAAACCAAGTTTAAAAAAAAAACGAGAAGTGAACCTCTGCCAAAACAATTAGAGTTTAGAAACGGCGAATGGATCGACCGCCAACACGGTAACAAAATCCAAGTGCCAACAGCTCCCTGAACGACGCAGCAAGCATAAAAGCTCTTTCGAGCAGCAAATACTCAGAGTGTAGGCAGACAAGACGACTTGAAGCCTGCAGATCTCAACAGACCTGAAAAAATCAGAGTCAAAGTATCCAGGCCACCAAACACAACGAGATTCAAGCGTAAGAACTTAGAGAGTCCAAAACGTTAGTAACAAGACCCTTGCGGGTTATCAAAACCATACCCTTTCGGGTTTTTTGAAACCATACCACAGTAAAAGAGGCCAAAAGTCTTCTATCACCCATTGTCTTTGATCACGAACAAACACGAACAAAAACGGAAAACAAAACAAAGCCACCAGAGAGAAAACAGCAGCAAACACCACTAATAACCCAAACAAAATACAACGAACAACAACACCACCTACGAACAAACCGACGACGCGAAACAAGAGAACCACCGCGAGCCAAAACAGAACAGAAAACAACTACCGAACAAGGACCACCAACATCCAACGAACCACCGAAGAGGAAGGCAGAACTCGAAACGACGGGAGAAAACACAAAACAGCCACCACAGAGAGAACAAACTCATCGGAAAAATGCGACCGGCACCGGCGAGAGGAGGAGATGATGCGATGCCATGGCTACGACCGCACCACCAGACGATAAAGCTACATCGTGACAGAAAAGTTTGGATGAAGGGGAGGGACGGCGGATCTGAGTTTTGTTAGTGAGAAGTCAGAGAAAGGGTTGTTCGTAGAGAGAGAAAGAGTTTTTTCAAAAAAGCAGATCAACCCACAAATTCACATGAGTTTGATTTAGTTTTTCATACAATAAGATATTATTTTCTTCTGTTATATTCGATCTCTTTTGATATTTATTTCAACATTTTACAAAACAAATTAAGATATGAGGTTTAAGATAATGGTTCAAATTTTTTTTACTTTTTTAACACAGACTTAATTTTGTTCTTCACAACGTAAGAAATTATACACCTTTCTATTAGATAAAATTCCTCTAGAAAATTTAATTAAACTTTTTACAAAAATAATTAAGACGTAAGACTATGGTCTCGGTTGTTTTACTTTTTACATTGACCTGATTTAGTTATTCACAATGTAAGAGATTACAATCTTTTATTAGAATAAATTTCTGTATATAATTTAATTGAATTTTATTTTAATAAAAACTTTAAGATGTGAGACTCAGAGTTATAATCTAACACTACAAGAAATATGATTTTTGGCAACAACTTTTTTCATTAAAAGTTGTTACAAGTCGCTGGCAAAACAACCAAATGTAATTTTGCCAGCGACTTGTAATAAAAAAAGCCGTTACGAAAAATTATATTTCTTGTAGTGTAAATTAATTTACTTTCTACCCATCCTTGATTTAGTTTTATATGTTGTAAGACCCTCTTCTGTTATACTCAATTTTTGTACTTCCTCCGTCCAAAAATATAAGCAAAAGTTGGTTAACAATGAATGTATTTGGTCTAGATCTTTAATCAAATACATCAAATTTATTTGGCTCATTTTTGCTTATATTTTGGGACGGATGAGTATATTGTAATTGAACATTTTACAAAAATAATCAAGATGCGAGACTTGAGATTATAGTCCAATTTTTTTATTTTTTTATTTTTACTTTTTACATGGGCTTGATTTAGTTATTAACAACTTAGAAAATTATTCTTTTCTGTTAGACTAAATCCCTCTAGAAATTTAATCAAACTATTTACAAAAATAATTAAGATGCGAGACATAAAATTATGGCCTAAATTGCTTTACTTTTTAAATAGAAAAAATTTCTCTAAATACCTTAATTGATTTTTTACAAAAATAATTAATTATAAGATGTGAGACCTAATGTTATAATCTCAATTGCATGAGATTACCATTATCCATTAGAACAAATTTCTTTATATTCCTTAATTGATTTAATTTTTCACGCCATAAGATTTGAGACCCTATTTCATTATATCATATCTCTTTGGATATTTTAATGGAACATTTTTTTAAAAAAAAAATTAAGATGTGAGACATATGATGTTTGTCCAAATTGATTTACTTTTTACATGGGCTTGATTTAGTTCGTCATACAGTAGGAAATTATTAGATCAAATCTTACTTCATACAGTAAGACGCGAGGCCGAAGATTATGGATTTGAGTTTGCTCCATTTGTTATCCCTCCATTTATTCTTCATTTGGAGAGAGATAGACACATTAAAAATTAATAGGACCCATTAAAAAGTGGGTCCCACTAATTTGTGGACCCCGCTAATTTTTAATGTGTCTATCTCTCTCAAAATGGAGAATAAATGGAGGGATAACAAATGGAGCAAACCCAAACTCAAAGATTATACAACCTTGTTTTAGTTTTTCACACCGTTAGATATAACCTAATTCTATTAGATCAAACACCTTTTGATATTTTTATTGAACTTTTTACAAAAAGTAATTAAGATTTGAGGCCTATGTTTATGGTGTCAATTGCTTTACAAAAATTAATTAAGATATGAAGTCTAAGATTACGCTATTTCAATAGATTGTATTAAGCTTTCTACAAAAAGTAATTAAGACGCGAGGTCTAAGATTGTGTTTTCAATCACTTTACATTTCACACCAGCTTGATTTAGTTTTCATACCGTGAGATATTACCCTTTTCAGTCAAAACAAATTTTTCTAGATATTTTAATTAATTTACAAAAATAATTAAGATGTGAAACCTAATATTATGATCGTAATTGTTTTACTCCTTACACGGGGTTTATTTAGTTCTTCAAGCTGTAAGGGATTACAATCTTCCGTTAAATTATATCTCTTTGGATATTTTAATTGAACACTGTACAAAAATAATTAAGATATGAAACTTAAAAATATGGGCAAAATAAGTTTATTTTTTACACGAGTTTGATTTATATTAAATCGCTTGAAGTTTTAATTGAACTTTTTACAAAAATAATTAAAACGCAATGCATATGATTATGGTCTCAATTGTTTTATTTTTTACACGGGCTTGATTTAGTTTTTCACAACGTAAGAAATTATGATCTTTCTTTAGAACAAATTTCTCTGGACATTTTAATTGAATTTATTACAAAATAATTAAGTAGTGAGATCTAATGTTATGATCTCAATTGCTTTATTTTTTACATGAGTTTGATTTTATTTTTTATGACGTCGGAGATTATCCTCTTCTAATAGATCAAATCTCTTTTGATATTTTAATTGAACATCTTACAAAAATAAAATTATGACGTCTGACTTGAGGTTATGATCCAAATTGTTTTTTTTACACAAGATTTATTTAATTATTCACACTGTAAGAAATTACTCTATTATATTTGATTAAATCCCTCTTGAAATTTTAATTAAATTTTTTAGAAAAATAATTAGACGTGAGACTTAAGATTATGATTTCAATTGCTTAATTTTTTAGAAGGACTTGATTTAGTTCTTCACACCATAAAAAATCATCTTATTTCATTAGATCAAATTTCTTTCAATATTTCAATTTAACATTTTATAAAAACAATTAAAAAGCAAATCAAGACTAAAATTGTAGTCTCAATTGCTTTACTTTTTACACTGACTTTGTTTAGTTTTTCACACCGTATGAGATTATCCTTTTTCATTAGATCAGATATTTTTGAATATATTGATTGAACTTTTTGCAAAAAATAATTAAGATGTTAGACATAAGATTATGATATCAATTGCTTTACTTTTTACACAGTCTTGATTAAGTTTTTCACCGCGTAAGAAATTACCTTCTTCCATTGAAACAAATCTCTCTTGATAATTTAAATTAATTTTTAACAAATAAATATTTTCAGCATATTTTAACAACAAAATAAAATAATTAGTAAGCCAATAATATATGTTTTTTTTAAGGGTAGTAATGCAATAATAATGTACATATATTTTTGCTCAAAAAAATAATAATATATTATATTTGGGCATTAAAGTCTAAAGTTATTATATTTTTATAAATAAAAGCTATCTTATGTGTAATGTCGGTTCATACCTCAATTTTCTGTTTCTAAAATATTCTTTAATTTCCAACTGTTTATAATTTTCTGTTTATATATATATATATATATATATATATATATATATATATATATATATATATATAACAACTGTTTATAATTTTTTTTTTAAATAAATTTCTAGCATGTGCTTGGCACGGGTGTCCATACTAGTACAATATGAAACACGAGTATTCCTCGAATTAGGCGTGTCCCAGTGTCGGACATATGTCGATGTTAGATATTGACACGATATCAACATTTATAATCACATTGAATTATGTCATATTTAAAATTATTATCGGTGTCGATATGTCAGTGTTGTGTCTGATATCCGTGTCTATAATTCATATATGTATTTTAATTGATACTATCAAATTCCAATATTAACCTGAAATAATTTGCCTACCAATAATATTAATTAAAATTTTAAAATACTTGTGTTAAAAGCATATTCCTAAAGATCCGGTTTTTTTCAAATGCGTATGGTGCGAGACCAATATGTCATGTGACACTCTTTAAGCATTTCATTTAAAGAAATTTTTTATTCAAAAAATTAAACAATACAATTTTCTATACGTTGATTTTACGCATTCCTGTAAAAATTCAATCAAAAACTTACTATTTAAGGTCTTAAAAAGTGATCTGGAGACACTCATTAACATTTCCAAAAAAAAAAAAAAAAATCCAAGTCTCCTTAATAAAAAAAAATGTTGGTGTAAAAAAAAAAAACAAATTGGTCATGCACGGTGCATGACTCATTCATGTTGTGTACGGTAGCAGGGGCCATTCTATCGATTTTCATGAACACATTCGTCTTTTCATCTTCTCCTAGCCTCCAACTTACGGCTCTATCTCCTGTGCGCAAGTAAAATTGGTCTCGCACGGTACGCAACAAAGAAAACTGGATCTGACAGGAATATGCCCTTGACAAGTGCATTGAAATTTTTAATTAATAATTTTGATTGTTACACTATTTTAGGGACAAGATGCTATTACTCATCAATTAAAATAGTTATTAATTTTTAGTTTAAAATATATCTGCGCGAATCGGATTAACAAATGGTCGATTATGGAATAATGCTTAAAATTATCAAAAAATTTAATGACTATTAAAAATATTTATTAAAAGTAAAAAATACGACTCTTCACATTTTTACGACAAAAAAAATACGATATTATTAACAACAATTTAGTACGAATTACATATTTATTATACGTCGTTTTAATTAAATCGATGTTAATTAAATCATTATTTTAATCATAAAAATAAAAATAATCATTAAATTACAGTTTCAAACATAAACACATTTTATTGATAATATTTTAAATATTTTTAAGATATTGATCTACCATTGACCATTTGAAGAAGTGATCTATATTAGAATATGTCATGCTTTTAACACATATATTTGGACTAACAACCGAATGAGAAAAATAATTTTGATGATCAAACTCTTAAAGTATAGACAAATTGTAATAATATACTTACTGAAAACCTAGTTTTAATGAAAGGGTTGTGATCTTTGACTAAAACTAATGATGTTGATTGAAGATTTCAAATTTAATCAATCCTACTTGTTCAATTTCATCTAATTGGACTGATAAATGAATGAAAAAAAGAATTTTGATGATCGGACTCAGAATGGATAGACATATTGTAATAAAAGTCACGTCAGAAACATAGTTTTAGGTAAACTTCATGAATCTTTCATTAAAACTGATTTATGATGAGACTATTATTACAGTTTGTCTATCCATTCAGAGTCTGGTTATCAAAATTCTCTTTCTCATTTGTTTTTCAGTCCAGTTAGGTGATATAGAACGATCAACTTGATTAAATTTGAAATCTCCAATCAAAATCGGTAGATTTAATCAAACTTCATGATTTTTTCTTTAAAACTATGTTTTCAATGAGACTGTTATTACAATATGTCTATCCATTCAGAGTTTGATCTTAATAATTTTTTTCTCATTTGTTTGTCAGTCCAATTAGGTGATATTGAACGGTCAGATTGATTAAATTTGATATCTCCAATCAAAATCGATAGTTTTAGTCAAAGTTCGAGCACCTTTCATTAAAACTAAGTTTCCGATGAGACTGTTATTACAATCTGTCTATTCATTGAGAGTCAGATTATCAAAATTTTTTTTCTCATTTGTTTTTCAGTCCAGTTAGGTGATATAGAACGTTCGAATTGATTAAATTTGAAATCTCCAATCAAAATCGGTAGATTTAGTCAAACTTTATGATTTTTTCGTTAAAACTATGTTTTCAATGAGACTGTTATTAGAAGTTATCTATCCATTCAGAGTCCGATCTTAATAATTTTTTTTCTCATTTGTTTGTAAGTCCAATTAGGTGATATTGAACGATCGGATTGATTAAATTTGATATCTCCAATCAAAATTGATAGTTTTAGTCAAAGTTCATGCAACTTTCATTAAAACTAAGTTTCCGATGAAACTATTATTACAATCTGTCTATCCATTCAGAGTCTGATCATCAGAATTCTTTTTCCCATTAGTTTGTCAGTCCAATTAGGTGATGTTGAACGGTCAAATTGATTAAATTTGAAATCTCCATTCAAAATCGGTAGTTTTATTCAAAGTTCATGATCGTTTCATTAAAACTAGATTTCCAACGTGACTTTTATTACAATATGTCTATCCATTCCGAGTTTGATCATCAAAATTCTTTTTCTCATTCATTTATCAGTCCAATTAGATGAAATTGAACCAATAGGATTGATTAAATTTGAAATCTCCAATCAAAATCATTAGTTTTAGTTAAAGGTCATGACCCTTTCATTAGGTTTTCAGTAAGACTGTTATTATTGGCTTGGGACCTGGGAGTGTGCTCCTCTTGAGGTCTCAGGTTCGATTCCCACCGGTGCCAATTTGGTGGGCTAATTTAGCCTCTTCAAAAAAAAAAAAAAGACTGTTATTATAATCTGTCTATACATTGAGAGTCTGATCATCAAAATTATTTTTCTCATTCGGTTAGTCCAAATATAGACCACTTCTTCAAATGGTCCATGGTAAACCAATATCTAAAAAATATTTAAAATATTATCAATAATATATGTTTATGTTTGAAATTGTAATTTAATGATTATTTTCAGTTTTATGATTAAAATAATGATTTAATTGACATCGATTTAATTAAAACAACATATAATAAATATGTAACTCGTACTAAATTGATGTTAATAATATAATTTTTTTTTCAGTTGTAAAAATGTGAAGAGTCGTAATTTTCACTTTTAAAAAATATTTTTAACAGTCGTTAATTTTTTTTTAATGATTTTAAGCATTATTCCATGATCGATCACTTGTTAATCCGATTAGACTACATATATTTTAAACTAAAATTTATAATACAACTATTTTAATTGATGAGGAATACTCCCTCCAACCTTAATTATAAGTAAATATATCTTTGTAGAGTCGTTAAAAAACTAATGTATCAAATCCAGTTTTTAAACTAAATATATTAGTTATTCAATATATCTAAAAAGTATTTGCTTATAATTAAGGTCACATGAACTACCAATCTGTTGGAAAAATTGGACCTACTCAAAATAACAAATGACATAAATTTAAGTACTTATATAAATATGAATCAGAATAAACTAAATTAGGATCATAGAAACTTATCTCTTGTGAGTATAGTAATTTGATGTCGATCGACAACCACATAGTAAAGAACCACGGAATTAAACCTGCAAAATCGTAAATCAATAGACAATACCTGAGGCGTGCTGATCGCACTGTCCTTAAGGATTTATCCGCCTCATAAGCGCAAATCCCCCAGATTCAGCAGGTCCTTCCCAAATATGAATCATACTTGAGGTAACAGAACTAGCAAGAATTAATAATTTGAAAACCGGTTGATATTAAACTCAGAGACACAATATGAGAGGAGAAAATAATAAAACAGTAAACTGGTTTTATTGAGACCGGATGAATTTGGTTCTACATCATATTTTCGGTTGTTGGTACAATGCTCTACTCATCTCTATATATATAAATGGTCACGTGAAATCTTTAAGAAAAGAAAGTTGCGGTTCCTATAATTCTGGTAACAAAGAATCAGGTGGAATAGCAGTTCCTAATCCTAAGGAAATAAAATTAACGTGGCTTGACCCAAGCAAAAGAAAGGCAACGTGCAATTTGACCAACACTTGTATAATCACTTTTGAAATATACCATAACAATTATTATTATTATTATAATAATAATAATTACACAACACAATCTTGCCCCTAAAATAGTGGAACAATCAAAATTATTAATTAAAAAAATTTCAATGCATGTGTGAACAGTGGCGGTGCTCGGACCCTGGTTCAGGGGGTGCAAGCTTTACAACTACAATTAATAATAAATTTATCTATTTCTTTGTATGTGTTAGTTTTGTAGATTTTTTTTGTGTGTTTTTATTGGCATTATTAAATTTTAAAGTAATATTAATTACTACCTCCGTTTATTTTTATTGTCCGGTTAGAATAGTAACACCAAATTAATAAAATGTTTTTTGCACTTTATCTTTCTATTATACCTTCGTTTTAATCCACCAATAAAATCTTTTTTTTTTCACTCTTCCAATATATTGAATATATTATGTATCAAAAACTCAAAAAATTAATATATTATGTCCCAAAAAATAATTAAATAAATATTTAAGATTATTATAAGGAAATGACAAATAAAAAGAATGAAGATCTATTTTGATCCGTCACAATTTTTTTTACGGTTCAATTCAATCCTAACAAAAATATAAGTCCCTGGTATTTTTTATATTGTGGATAAATTAGACTCTCTATTATAACAAATTATGAACTAATTTGTTCCTAGTATGAAAATATCAAAACCTAATTTGAGTATTATTTTTATCAACAACTAAATTGAACCGTTATAAAATCGTAAGGAATTAAAATGAATTTAAATTCTAAATAACAATGAACAAAAGTAGTATATATTTAAATAAAATCATAACTATGTAAAGCATAAAATTTTAATTATATATGTTATAATTAGCCTCATGATAAAAATACTTAATTACTTCTCATCAATAAATAAATAAATGTTTCAAAAAAGATTAAACTACTTTGTAATATAATATATCTAAAATTGGCGAGACAGAGACGAAATTTACTTTGGCTTAGTGGAGAGGTATTGTGTATTTTCGCCCAAGATATGGGAATGAATCTCTGTGACAGTATTTTTGTAATTTAAATATTTTTTTGACTTCATTTTGTAATTTAAACATGAAAGTAGATGCAATGACTTAAATAAATTAAAGAAAATGACAAAATATGTAAATGAAAGGATGTCTCCACCGCGGATATAGTTGTTGCAGGGTGCAATATTAAAAAGTCAGAGGGTGCAAATATGGTTTTTAATTGGATTTTAGGTGTATTTGTCCAAAAGTCAGGGTGTGCATATGCACCCTCTCATCTCCATACAGCCCCGCCACTGTGTGTGAAGGGAATATTCCTATAAGATCCGGTTTTATTTGTTGCGTACGGTGCGAGATCAATTTTACTTGCCTACAGGAGATAGAGCCCCAACTTACCATCATTATTGATAATATTCAACATGGCCCCGGCTACGGTAGGAGACCTCAATTGGTCTCTTACCATACATTACTTACTTCTTTTTTTTTTTTTTTTTTTTTTATAAGTTGATTTTGAGCCTTAGATTAAAAAGTAGTGCATGATATTATGATGTACTGTCAACATTATATGATTTAAATTTTATCATATTAATTAAATACAAATAAACATTCTTAATTAAAAACTTTGATTTTTACATTATCTTTTTACTGAGAATGAATCAAAAGGGTCAAACTCATAAATTTATCTTCAACATCAACACTTATCCATGTTCATCTCCAAATTTTCTACCCAGAAAAAATAAATCTTCACTCCAAATTTCCAATTTCTTCTATTTTCAATTCGAAATCCACAAACCATTCACTCGTGTACTATTAAACTCTTCCAAGTCAAAAGAAAAGCTGCGAACAAAGAAGCAGAAAACGAGATCTAAAAGCTATCCAGATCGCAGCAAAAAATGCAGATCCAACGCCAAAATTGTTAAAATTCAACATAGAGGCTGCAAGTAAAATGGAACCGGAATTCGTGGAACCCAACAACAACAAATTGCACAAGAAACATATATATATACAACATAGAAGTTCGACTTCGACCACATAGTGGAGGCGAAAAATACATTGAATTTTAAATCGAAAAAATGGAGATGGAACAAAGCAAATGAGATCCAATAACATGGCATAGCAGAACAGCGACATAGAAGAACGATTGTGGACGAACACACATGATTAAGGCCCTGAAAGTAATGGGTCTTGTTTATGGATCTTGATGGTTCCTATGGTGATGTGTCTGGGTGCAGTAAATGAGAGGGCATGATTAGGCTAATGAAAGAGAAGGAGAAGAATGACAAGGTGTTGATGAGAATTAAAAATTGTGTGGTATTAAGAGAAATATATGAGGAGTTCAAGTGTTCATTACTTTTTTTTTTTTTGAAAGAATCAAGAGTTCATTACTAGAGAGTAGAGTTCATGGAGTTGTAGATGGTAGATACGTGTTGTTGCTCTCAGACTCTCCCTAATTTTTGTTTATTTTTTCTGGGTAGAAAATTTGGAGATGAACATGGGTTAGTGTTGATGTTGTAGATGAATTTATGAGTTTGACCCTTTTGATTCAATCTCACTAAAAAGATAATGTAAAAATCAATGTTTTTAATTAAGAATGTTTATTTATATTTAATTAATATGATAAATTTTAAATTATATGATATTGATGGTGCATCATAATATTATGTACCATTTTTTAATCTAGGGTGCAAAATCAACTTATAAGTTGTAACAGAAAAAAAAAAAAAAAGTAAGTATAATGTATGGTAAGAGACCTATTGAGGTCTCCTACCAGTAGCCGGGGCCATTCAACATGATGGTTTTTACTGTCTTGTCTTTTTGTTCGACATTTGCTTTTTGTCTTACCTTTTAGATCTATTCAACAAGACAAAAAAATTACCTTACAACTTATAAACTTTTTTTTTTATTATAAAATAAACGGTATTCATTCATTCAAATAAATTAGACTACATCGATGTAATACAAATTCATAATCGCTAAAAACAAAAATGATAAATCTGCGAACAAACTCACAGTATCCATGTTAATAGCATAAAACGGCAAATTACATATGCCTACAAATATGACTATATTGAAGTGTCCGGAATATCCATGCCTCCGGATTTGTAGCGTTGATGACACAAAAGTCGACATTGATTGGATCTGCACTAAATCAGATCTACTCTTTCAACCTGAAACAAATGAACGCCGCACAAAGACGGGACAACCAAAACACCGTACGAAGACGGAAAATTAAAACAAACAAATATGTGAAAATCACACTTATTTATTATAACGAGAAAGAAAAACAATTTGGAGGGATGATTTTAGACCAAAATTGACCTAAAATCACCCCTCTTTGATAGACTAAAAAGAAGAAAAAAAATAGTGACGACTAGGATTGGAAGAGAGAAAAAAAGAGGAAAATTTTTGTAGTATATCTATAGTAAAAATCATAGCTTATAAGCTTATAAACTTAGCTTATAAACTTATAAGCTTATAGTAAAAAAATCCTATTAATTTAAATAATATTTGAACTTATAACTTATTATATTTTCTTTCATTTTTATATTTATTATTTTATTAAAATCTATTTTTACCCGAGGCCGGCCCAAACTATAGGCAGCCAAAGTCCTAGCTTTAGGCCTTCCTAAAAACCACATTTTTTTAAAGTTCAATAAACCTCCAAATATGTTTTTTAGTTTTAGGTCTTCCTAAAAATCAAATTTTTTAAAGTTCATAAAAAAAAGTATGAACTATTTTTGACTATAGTTCAAATTTTTTTAAAGTTCAATAAGCCTCCAAATATGTTTTTATTATATATATAAGTCTCGCATCCAAATATATCACAATAGTTTCGTAACTTAATCGGTATGTGGGTGTAATGGAGAAAGTTTTCTATGGGCACAAACATAAATGAATAGTGTTTAGGCACACATACATAAAACATCACATCATTTACTTTTTCAAAAAATATTTGAAATTAAATTATTTAATCTTTTATCTCTCTTCACTCATGTGACTATGTGAGTGTACCTAAACACTATACATTTATATTTGTGCCTATATTAGAATTCCTCGGGTGTAATGTTACAAGGAGGTCTCTAGCTTGAATCACTAAGGCAACACATTTGGTTCATATTTTTCTTTTTGTAACTGTTTTGCTCCAGCACCTTTTTTTCCCTTTGATAGGACAGGCCCGTAAATTTTCATTATTATAATGAAAAACATAGATAATCAGTATTTATTTTTTATACCAACATAATTTATTTAAATAAATATAGATAATCAGTAGAAAATTCTATTCTTTAGAAATTAAAAACTTCATTTTAATATTCTTTTAGATCGTATAATATGTTGGGCCGACCCTATTTTTAACCTTTGTAATTTATTATCTTCATAATTTGACATAAAATAGGTATGTGTATGTCTTAACGTTATTGGTTTAGGAATCCTGCATCAAATAGGTAGCTTATTATAATGTAACCTTACTATAATTTTTTCAGCATATAAAAGATGCAGTTTATTATTATTTTTTTTAAAATTAATTTTTTTTTATTTATAAACTCCCAAATATTATATAAAAGAAAAGTGGAGTACAAAAGAGGGGGGACCAAACCAAAACCCTCAAGCAAGTTTAACAAATTCTAAAACACGGGAATCCTAGCCTATTACTAGCAAGATCCTTCCAAATGATCAAAGGCGCAGAAGACCACCAACTAAAACTGTTAAGAGAAAGGCCTAATGAAGCAAGTTTGTCAGCACAGTGGTTACCTTCCCTATAAATATGCGATGTACAGAAGTTCATAGACTTGATTAAAGTGATGCAATTCAACCATCTGTTTCTTAGCTGCCAAGGAATAATTGATGGAGATTTGAAGGCTGATACCACTAAAATAGAATCACATTCCATCCACACATGAAGCCAGTTTCGAGCAAAAGCATTTTCAATAGCTAAAATAACTCCCATAATCTCAGCAACCAAAGAGCTGGCTACACCAATATTTGAAGCAAAACCACCAATGAATTCATCTCTATGATTCCTAAACACACCAGGACAGGCAGCAGCACCTGGATTTCCTAAGGAGGCTCCATCTGTATTACATTTAGTCCAACCTACTAGGGGAGGATTCCACAAGACTTCAATTATCCTAGGGGCCCTAG
Source organism: Trifolium fragiferum (assembly GCA_954870985.1). Taxonomy (NCBI): domain Eukaryota; kingdom Viridiplantae; phylum Streptophyta; class Magnoliopsida; order Fabales; family Fabaceae; genus Trifolium; species Trifolium fragiferum. Next base: position 7,099,945 of record OX940796.1, read on the forward strand.
GTTGATGAATATTAATCTTAAAGAATTTCAGAATTTCAAAGTTTGATATAGCTGGACCTGAGGTAAGCTTAGTACAGTTACCAACTGGAGAAACCTGAGCTATGATGCTTGAGATTGTAGAGTTGAGATTTGGAGTCAAACCTTCGAACCTCAGGTTATTTCTACAGAGCCAAATGGAGTTGAGAATGAAAATAACAGCAGCCATGATGGAGATTTTGCATTGAGGATTCCAGCTTCCCAAGGTGATTTGCCAAAGATTAACTAATGAAGAAACATCAATTCTGTGATTTATAATAGCAGCTAACCAGTTCCAGAGGGCAAGAGAGAATGAGCAGTGGAGGAAGAGGTGAGTGTTGGTTTCTGATTCCTTGTTGCACAAGCAGCACATTGAAGGAAGTTGAATACCCCTAGCAGATAGAGCATCATCAGTTGGCATCTTATGGTGGAAAAGTCTCCAAACCATGAATGATTTGGAAGGAGGAATGGCAATATTCCAAATTGATTTTGCCCAATAAGCAGAAGGTCCATGAGTTGAAACAAAAGAAAAAGCATCTTTGAGGGAAAGGTCACCATGAGCAGAGTGCTTCCAAATTAAACAGTCTTCAATATTCTCAATAGGGATAAGGATTTGCTGAAGATAAGGAAGAAGATTAGGGAAATCCAGCTGTAACTCCCAGGGCACAGCCCATTGTTGATCTACAATAAAATCTACCACCTTAGCTTGAAGGTGATTATGAAGGAGAGGAGGAATCTGGAGAAAATCAGCAATTGGGACACCACTCCAATTGTCAGACCAAAAGTTAATGATGTTGCCATTTCCAATTAACCACCTGGTATTCTGCTCAAATAAATGTTGTTGATCTTTAATGCCATTACACACTGAAGAAGCTATGTGGTGAGAAATAAAACCATTTTTTCTGATCACTCTAACTCTAAGGAGCTCAGCCCATTGATTGTCAGATGTAACAAAATCCCAGAACTGCTTAAGATTTGAAGCTTTATTGATGTTAGAGAGGGATATGATCCCTAAACCACCTTCATCTACAGAACTGCAGACCTTATGCCAAGAAACAGTGACATTCTTGCTGACCAAGGGATCACCATTCCAAATAAAATTTCTCATATATTTCTCAAGCTCTTTAATTAAAAAAACAGGCCAAGAGTAAGTAGTGATGGAATAGACTAACATGTTGTGGATAACACTCTTGACTAGTTGGACTCTACAAGCATAAGACAATAAGGAGGCTTTCTAAGAGGCCAATTTTAACTTAATCTTATCCACCAGAGGTTGAAAGTGAACTGCCTTTGGCTTTCCTTTGAAGATAGGAACACCAAGGTATAAGAAAGGTAAAGAGCCAATGCTGAAACCTAAAGAATTGGAAATGGACAATAACCTGGCATGACTGATAGAACCAGCATAAATGGTTGATTTATGAGGATTGATATGCTGGCCAAAGATTTGAGCATATTTAGCAAAGAAAGAGGAAAGCACTGCAATATTTGAGGAGGATCCTTTGCAAAACAACATAACATCATCAACATAAAGGATATGAGAAGGAATGAAAGAATTTCTAGCAGCCTTTAAAGGTTTTAGCAATTGATCAGACACCAGCTTAGCCAACCCTCTACTGAGCACTTCTTCAGCTATACAAAAAAGCAAAGGTGACAAAGGGTCACCTTGCCTCACCCCTCTAGCACAGTTGAAGAAACCTTCCTGCTTGCCATTACCTGAAATTGATAACTTTGCAGAATGAAGGATAGTATGAATCCAGTTACAGAAAGTCTCACAGAAGCCAAAGGTTTTTAATACTTTAAGCAAGAAATGCCAATCTAAAGTACAAAGGCTTTGGCTATGTCAATTTTGATTGCCAGATTACCACCATAGGATTTTTTGTGCAACATGTTGATGACTTCAGAAGTAAGACAAATGCAATCTTTGATTTGTCTTCCCTTAATGAAACCTCTTTGCTCTTTAGAGATGATATTGGGGAGAATTGTAGCTATCCTATCAGCCAGGATTTTGGAGATTATTTTGAACTTAAAATTAGCCAAAGCTATTGGTCTGTACTGGTTAATAGTATCAACATCATTAACTTTTGGAATAAGGACCACAGTGTTGGAGTTGAAATTGGGCAAGATCCAGTTGGAGCTGAAGAATTCTAATATAGCTTTGGAAACATCATCTTTAATAACCACCCAATAAGTTTGAAAGAAATGAGCTCCAAAGCCATCAGGGCCAGGAGCACCATCGTTGGACAAAGAGAAGACAACATTATGAATCGCAAGCATTGAAGGCAATAAAATAAGCATGTTGTTGATGTCATTAGTAACAATAGCTGGGATGACTTCTTCAATTAGACCATTGTCAACCACATTGTTGTCACGAGTAAAAAGAGACTGGAAATGATTCACAACATGGTTAGAGATAAGATTCGGATCTGTAGTGACCACATCATTGATTCTCATAGAGGAAAGTTTCTTGTAAGTTTGTTTGATTTTTGAAATCCTATGAAAGTAGGCTGTGTTCCTATCTCCATCTGAATGCCACTTAACTCTAGCTTTCTCATGCCAAAATGCCTCTTCCATGTTAAGGACATTCTCCAAGTCAGCTTTGGCAACCTTTTCTTGATCCATGATATCATCATTGTAACCATCCACATTAATTTTTTATTGAATATCCTCTAGTTTTTTCACAGCAATGGACACATGATTTTGAAGGTTTCCAAAAACATTTTTGTTCCAAGTTTTTAGCTCATCTTTCAAAATTTTTAGCTTAGAGCTGAGGATTTGCATAGGTGAGCCAAAAACTTGCTTGCTCCAGACAGATTTGATAAAATTGAAGCAGTCTTTGTGGTGAGACCACATTTTTAAAAATTTGAAGTTAGAGATATACCTGCCATCTTGAGTCTGATATTCAAATAGGAGAGGGAAATGATCTGATTGATGTCTGGGAAGAGTGGAGACAACAATAGAAGAGCAAACATCAATCAAAGTTTGCTTGCAGAGAACTCTATCAAGCCTTCTATCAATACTTTTAGAACCTTTTCTACCATTGTGCCAAGTGAAAGTACTTCCCCTAGTTGGTAAATGAATAAACTCATTTGAAACTGACCAATCATGAAATTCAGCCATTGGAAGCTTAGCTGGAGAATGTGAACCCCTATGCTCATGAGAACCAATAATGGCATTGAAATCACCAATACAAGCCCAAGGAAGGATGTAATTTGAGTGAACTGCAGCTAAGGAATGCCAAAGATTTCTTCTCTTAATGTAATCAGTTGAGGCATAGACCACCGAAATACCAAAATCTTTTCCATCTTCAGAGTAAGTAAAAGAAACATGTTGATCATCACTGTGTAAGATAATAGGATCCAAACTAGAAGAGCAAATGCACCAAAGATTTGGGAGTTTATTATTTCTAATATTAACAGCAAAGACTTTTAGATTTAATCTATGAAACCAGTTAACAGGAAAACAAGCTAAGTCAATCCAAGGCTCAGCTATAAAACAAAAGTCAGGTCTATAGACCTTAATTAACCTCTTAAGAGCCAGTCTTGATGGGGAGTTGGCTATACCCCTTATATTCCAGAAGATGCTCTTCATGATCCACTACTTGGATTACCAACCTTAGATCTAGTGCTATAGGTGTTACTGGCTTGTTGCTTTTTCTTTCTATTTCTTTTCTTGGTGACAGTTTGAAAAGGAACCTCAACAATGTTTTCAACAATAGCAGTTGAGTCATCAATGTTGTCAGCATCATTGTCAGTTAAGTCATCAATTTCTTGATCAGCTAAGTTGGCCCATGAATTCTTCAAAAAATTCATGTTCTGCATCACTCTAGGAGGAGTATCTTCTTTCCTATAAAATCCATCAGGTTCCTCAGGGATAGGAGAATGTTGCAACTCAGCAACATCTGAGTGGATTACTGCACCATCATTGATTGGAACATTGGTAGCAACATAATTAAAATCAGGCTGTGTAGCATCTACAAACTCAGAGTCAGAGGAACTATGATGGACAAGATCATCATTTCCTTGTGACAATGGAGAACTTGGCACCACGACAGGGCTAGAGGAATTTAATTCAACATTAACCTGTGTATTGTTATCTTCAAAATTTCTAATCAAACCTTGTAAAATGGGATCCTCTTCAGTCACTTTCTGAGGTGAATTTTCCAAGTTAACAACTTCAATAACAGGTTCAGAACTAGAAGCTTTCTTGGAAGGTTTAGCCACCCTATATTCTTTCTTTTGAGGTTGAGGGGCTTTACCATCAGGTTTCTTCAGGTCAGGCACAACTCTCTTACAAAAGCTTTGATTATGACCAATATTGTTACAGAAATGACAATAACCAGGTTTGTTTTCAAACTCAAAATCCACAAAAAAAGCAAAGCCAACTCTTTCCACCAAAACTCTATATAAAGGTTCTTTTTTTAAATCCATATCCACCAACACACGGGCAAAATGACCAAACTCTCTTTCAAATCTTGGTTTGTTGGTATGATGATCAGTGCAAATTGGCGTGCCAACACTACTAGCAATAGCGAAAAGTATCTTAGGCCTCCAGTATTCTTGAGCTAACCCATAGATTCAAATCCAAACTTGAGCAGAAGAATTTTGTTGAATATTAGGGTTAAAATCATTGGTCCAAGCAAAAAACTTCAAAATACCAGGATTCAAATTCCACGAATTGACAGATCGAACAGTTTGAACATCTTCCAAGGAAGTGAAAGAGAACTCATAAAAACCTTTACCTAGGGACGTAGCACCCCATCGACCTAGGGTTTTCCAAATCGGAGCAAGCTTGGCTTTCAAGTCACCGATTTTGAGCGGGGTTGTGCCTTTGGGCCAAAGGATTCTGCCATGAAGATTGAACTTGCATGTGGTTGCTCCGACCACGTACTCCTCTTCTGGTATCAAAATAGCGATTCTATCACCTTTGACCACCGGTTGAGGGAGCTGCGACAACGGGACGTCACAAACATTATTAACAACATCGGCAAAGGATTTTACCATAGGAGAAGGATGAGTTGGTTTATCTGATGATTTGGGGGCATGATCTTGTAGACAAGGCCAAGGAATAACGATTTCAGGAGAGGAGGAATTAGCATCTGCCATGACGGAAGGAGGAAGAAGAAGGCGGTTTAGGGTTAGGTGAGGTTACTTCGTTAGCGGGTAATGAACAGTGCAAAGTCGCATGCAAAATCGCCAGAGAGAAACATTTTTTCAAAATGAAAATAAAATCTTTAAAAATTAATTTAGTGGTAGCTTATTATAATTTATTCCGATTATGCTATATTGTAAATATATTTTATAGTTAACTACAAGAAATATGATTTTTTTTTCAGTATATAAATACTGAAATGAAAATAATTAAATAAAATTTCAGCCTATAAAAATTAGTAATAATATATGAAAGATTATGAAACTAATAAATTGAAATTCTAAATAAAATTAAATTATTAAATTTTAAGTATCTTAAATATTAATTTAATATAAAATTTATTAAAGTAAGAATGTTCTTTTATGTCATTTTATATCGGATTAAATAAGCTTTTGGTCCATATCCCTATAATAACTTAAAAAGAGAAATAATTTAATAGGTTTTTTTTATAAATGCTAGTATGTATATGTATATATAATCTTAATGCACACACACTCTTTAATCAATGTGTGCATTAGCAACATTCACTTTAGGATGTATTTAATAATTTTTTACTTAACTTTCACTAATGCACACCAGGGCCGTTCTCGAGTATTTGGAGGCTCTGCCCGACTATTAAAAATGAAGCCCTAATACAAAAAAATAATTTGTATTTTAGAAAGAATTATACTTTATTAAAATTATTAATAACAAAAAAAAATTAAAAAATAATCATTATAGTGAATATAACATCCAAAAGAGACATATTTAAATCAATAACATACATCTTCGAACTAATATCTTTGTCAACTTTCTAGTAATGTTGCTTTTTTTTTTATGCAATTAAATATTTTTAGTAGTAACAAAATCATTAATTATTATTTTTTACATAAATAACAATTTTACTAGATCAATATAAAAAATTTGAGGCCCCTAAATGTTTGAGGCCCTGCGCGGTGGCACACTTTGCACACCCACAGGGCCGGCCCTGATGCACACCTTCTAAAAAATAATTTGGTGTATTATAATAAATGCTTATAGGTGTTGCTAACGTACACCTATTTAGTTTTTAGTAGGTGTGTTTTAGTAGCATACACCTTAAAGTGTATTTAATTACTTTTTAGTTATAACTTTTTTTTTTGACCGCAAGTTATAACTTGTTAATACACACTTTCTATAAAATAAATGGGTGTACGGTAGCAAAACTCATATTTGATTGGAGTTTCCCCATTTGTGGGATTGAGGGGTCAGAGATTTTGCTGTAGAATGGACAGCCCTCAAAGCTGTTTCGAACAAAATGACCAAACATAAAAAAGCGTGTGCAGACAAATAACATACTCCCTCTAGTCTTGTATATAAGAAAATTTTCAAAAAAGCTCTTCCTTTAAGAAAGTAGTTAAAATACATTAACCGAGGAGGAAAAACACATTATACCCTTCTTGAAAAATGTAAAACATTGCATTTATTGGTTGAAATTTGAATAATGTCATAACACTTAATAATTGAAGTAGACTTTTGCTTATATTTAAGACTTTAAATTTTTTTATTTTGTTTCTTATATATGAGACCAGAGGGAGTATTTTTATAGCGTTTGCATTCGATGCTTTTAGCTTTCTAACAACACTAAAAGTTTTTTTTTTTTTTTTTGTGTGTTTACGTCTAAATAGTTTGCAAAAATGACCATGACCGGCAAATATTTTCTCCAAAGATATGCTCACAAAATCGGCAGGCAACTATGAGACCCTCATGATTCAGATGTGAGCAATGTTGCATGGATTGAAGATAGGTTGATATATGGTCCAAAACTTAATTAGTAGGGGAAATTGACTCCAAAGTTTTAATTGAAGAGTAAGACCTAACACCACACCCTTCTAGTAGATGAGAAAGAAGGAAGAGAAGAATGAAGGTTGATGAGTCTCTCTCAACCAGAATACAAATTTTAATTTGACACATTAGAGTCTACTCTTTCTAGCATATCCAAATTTTATTACTTTTAATCTTGTAATTCGAGACACTAATCTCTTATAAAAATTTTTTATTACATTTTGTAAACCTAAACTTAATATTTAATCTTAATATTTTCCTTTTTTTCTCAAGTGGTCCACATCATATTAATTAATTAACCTTAATGACTTACCTAAACTGAAACCTTAATTATATTATATTGTTATATATTACTATATGCTTATAGAAAAACAATATATTATACATATTTATATACTTCTAAACTTAATTACTAAATTTATTTTTTTTCTCTTTATTTTTTTTGAACGGCACACATTCTTAATTTTGTTATCAATCAACCTTAATATATATGTTTGGTTGCTAAAACCTTAATATATGTGTATCAATTAATGTTTAGCTACGAAAAAATAAATAAATTGGCGCCTATAATAAGCATAATTTTTGCACCACACATGTTGAAAAATTTTACTTTAAAAAAATCTTAATTAGTTAACTTATCCATCCATATTTTAAAATTTTCATTTATATGTTTTTTGTCGATTAAAGGAAAATTCATTTCGTAGTTTTATTACTTTTTTCAACTCGTTAACTAATTTTCACCCCTAATTATTTGGGACGCATTTCAATAATTTCGAATATGATGATTTTATGTTACCAAAATAAATTTACTCAAAAAATTTAATAAAAAGCTAAGCCTAAACTTTTTTTTTTTTTATTTAACGTAATTATCATATATGATAATTAACTTTTTTAACATTTTTTTCTTATTGAAAAATATTTCTTAATATTTGCTCTAAAAAAAATTGGAGAAAACTTTCTCAAAATTAAATATATTAATATTAGTCAAATTATATAGTGTTGTTTTGCAAAATAAATAAATTCAAAGATGATAAAAAAATTGTTACTTGAATATTTATTAAACATTATAAAAAAGGGATTTGAATATCAAATATAGAATAAATACTGTGTTAACTAAAATAATTAAATACTTAAATATAAATTATTAATTTTAATTGTTAATTATAATATACAATTCCAAATTAAAATGCAGAACAATTTTTTATTGTTATATATATTATATATTATAGCTAATTAGACCTGCGAAGTTCTAGTTGAATATAAGTCAAATATGATAGCTATACTATTATATTGGGGGCTGGGGCAGTAAAGAATTAAGTACCATTATGGAATTAAGTTACCTGACCTTGAAGACACGACCCCCGCCCATAAAAAGGTTGGTAGCCAAACCAAGATAAATAAATCTAATCTGGCTGCCCTATTCTCTATTCCTATTTCCTACACACTATCTAGTTTTGTATTTTTTCATGTTAACCTTTGGTTATCGGGGGAAGGGAACTCTGATAATTCAAACTTTGATCGCGAAGTAAGTAAAGTTTGACCTAAAGTTCGGTTTGTGACGTGAGTAAAGTATGACAAAAAATTATTTCTACTAGAAATCGAACTAAGATTATCTTGAACGGTTCATTTTAAGGAGAACTCATTAACCACTCGAGCCAAATATTTTAATTTACTGATATTGTATTTTTTGAATTGAGACTTGAGAGTATTTTCTATTTAGGGTTTGCCATTTTTTTTTTTTGCAAAGGATAAAGGGTTTGTTTGAAATGTCTTATTTAAACATTATTTAATGGTATAAATTTTATGACAATGTGGGAGAGAACTTATGAAAAGAGCATATGACAATTTTTATAAATGTTTTTAAATTATTTTCATAAGCTCTCTAATATAACTTAAAGCAATTTATCTTGTTATCCAAACATAATTTGTGTGATCCATATATTGTTTTCTTTTGAAATACAGTTCATAACATATTTCTATTGTTTTTATTTTTATGTTCATTATGCTTTTAACCAATATTCATCTTAGATTCTGATCTCAGGATCATTACAAAGGTATTGGAACACTTGCTCTGATGAAATTGTCAATTTCTTCCTTTTAATGTATGCTCTATGATGAAAATTCAGTTCATAACATTTTCATTTTCTTGTGTAGCCACAAATTATATAATTTTATGTATGACTTGGTTACATCATTGGCTAGCACCTCATCTTGAACATGATTACAAAAAAAAAAAAAAAGAACTCACTATAGAATACAAGTATATACACAGGACAAATACATCATGAAAACAACACTCTTTTGTTGTTTTCCTTGAAAATTACAAACAAAAAATAAAAACCAAGGTTAAAGGCTTTGGTTTTCAAACATATATTGACTATTGCTATGAAACTCAACCAGAGTTGTGGAAGGATAATCAACAAAAAAAAAAAAAAAAAGAATAAGTGTTGTCCCCAAACTAATCAACAAAACATCATCATCATGTGTTATAGTCCAAACCTCTTTGTCATCCAATCTGAAATATTAGCTATCACAAACCCTGCAAATACCTGTAACTCAATGGCAAAACAAAACACCTGTGTTAACCTATGAAGCACTGATACAGACACGACTACTGGACACTACACTGATATATAGACACCGGTAATAATTTAAGAGAAAGTGACAACCATACCTGAACTGAACCAAGAATGTATAATGCTGAATAATGCCGACCGTGGATTACCATGTCAGCTATCATAGCGAGTGGAATGGTGAGTGACATGCCCAAAGTGGCCACAAGGGGAGTTGTCCATACAACACAGAGTGCCCTGAGTGGTAGATTGAATAAACTTGAATGTAAGAATTTGCTTAACAATGTGTGTGCACGCGCATGCATGTAATTTAATCAAATTTATTTCACGTACCAAAAGTAGTCTGAGAGAACACTTCCAACAAATCCATTTGCAAGAACTACTTCGTCCATTTTGGCTGAGTGGGGAATTGCAAACTTAGGTTCAATTCCTAAGGCCGATAACGGCCAGACTGAATGGAAAAAAGAAGATAATTAGCAATCAGTTAACACGCAAACAATTTATTAGAAAAAGATTGAAATGTTGGTGGAGAGTATGTGAAAACTGAAAACACAAAAGCCAAGTTAAAGGAGTAAATGAAAATGATTGTGATCTTATAAGGATCTGTTTAGATTGACTTATTTGAGTTTATCTACTGGCATAAACACTTGTGAGATTGTTTGGGAGAGCTTATGACATGTCCATAAGCTCTCCAAGATAGCTTACGAAAACAGTTTGACTTTATTTTATATTTCATTAATCATAGAAAAAATAGCTTATACAGAAGTACTTATATGATAAGCGCTCAATTAAGATGCTTATCTAAACAAGACCTAAGCGACTTTGGTGAGTAACTACAGAAGCATCATGGAAAAAACTTACTAAGCCACCATAGTGCTACAAGTGTAAACAATCCAATATATCCAAACAGCTTTTGCACATCAACCCGTTCACCTTCTTCGCCAGAAAACTTTTTCAGAAGAACTGCAGCATTAATGTTGAAGTTGTGTCATTATTCATCTAAATTATCTAGAAAAAATGAAATACGGAATGAAACAACTAAGACATTGTTGTCTAACCAGTAAATAGACCATATGACATTGCTGAGAGAAGGCCAAAAAGATCTCCAACAAGAGAGCGCGGTCCGTTGCTGAACACAAATATCAACTGTCAACGCCCAAAAAATAGCATTACAAAGAGCAAGCTGGTGATAATGCATCAAAGATAGCAACTTGACTCCTTAATATATTGCACAATTACTAAAATAGTTAGCTTAGTTTTGCACAGCTTTCTCTTATACCCTATGTCTCGATCAATATAATGGACGACACTTTCAATATAATGGACGATACTTGCATTGATATACTCATGAAGGAGACATCGATTTTCAACAACGTGAAGTCTCAATTATGTTAACAATATAGGTTTGTAAGCCTCTACGTAACACCTTAAGCTTTTTCTTTATGTAATTCACTCCCTACATTAATTGATTGATGTCTTAAAACTGGAATAAAATAATGAAACTAATGCAGTCATCAGAAGAGATAGAAAGGGCTTACGAAGCGCTAAGTTGCGAGTCATCTGCAGCCCAAGTTTTGCCTAGAGTTGTCATGGCAACCCCGGCCATGCTGACCAATACAGCAACTACTTTTGATACATTTATAGTGTCTTGGCCCATTAACACACCGATGAAAAGAGTGAATAGTCCTGAAGTAGATGACAATACTGTTGTGCTCGCAACACTTGTACGTGCAAGCGCAGCATTTGATAGATACTGTAAGCAACAAATAAAATAATTAAGTAAAAATAAAAATCAAGATAAATATGTTTTAATCATAAGAATTCTTAATCATGTAAGAAACAACTTATCATAATGAGTTACTTGCCTCTGTTATAAACCAGATAGGTGCAATGTAAAATCCATAAGTAGCAATTTCCTTTGTAGTAAGTTCTTTTTCTTCGTTTGCCACACTAGTTTCATTATACTTAGCCACCAATGGCGCTTTCTCTGCAAGAGATGTAAGGTCTAAATCACTGTCTTTTCGAGACACAATACCTTGTTCCATTTCAAACATCTTCTGCACACCATTTCCTTTGAATGAGGAATCACTGTCTGCATTATTTCCACTTTTAGAAGAGCGGTGTTTAAGCAATTTATAGAACCAATCCTTAATGAATGCTATTGGGAGGTAAACTACCATGAGAGAAGCTCCGAGATATGTCACCGCAAATGGCTGCTTATAATCTGTATAAATATCCTGCACAGAGAGTTTTAATTCAGAAAATCATTCATAGATATAAAGCTTGGATGCATGCTATGGTCTCCAATAAAAAATACCAATTCAGCTGAATTTCAAATTCCAATAGCGTTTTCAACAAAATATTCTCCGACTGTACTTAGATACGAACTTAAATCTTCAAGCTTAAACAACAGTGTCTTCTCATTCGCATATGTACGACATAACACGATTTACACAACATATAACTGGAATAATGAAGCTACATAGAATCATATATTATATATGAATACAAGTCTGTAATTCACTTGAATCAAAGCAACGTGGATTGTATGTTTTGGATAAAATCCACAGGTATCATCCTACCAGAGGTAATAATGTTCAAGACTAACAGAGTAAAAGGGGTAAGACCACTCTCAAAGGAACTTAACTTCCATTAAGCTAGTCTAATTGGGTCGTGAGGTTAGCTATATCGTATACATACAAATCATTCCAAACCAACATAACTTTCAATTTCACATCACCTTTATTAGGCTTTTGTGATTGAAATGCAAACTTTAAAATAGTGTAACAATTAGAAAAGGATTGAATCTTAAGATATATGAGAAGCTTCAAAATCAAGTCACATAAAGCAAAGACATATAAACCTGCATCCAAACCTCAAATACATCAACTTCCTAATTGGTTGTCTTGTCGAGCAATTAAGTATAACTTTGACTCCAACTTTGGAGGAGGAAATATATCGATTCCAAATGCGTAAAATTGAATTTGACATTTTTGGACGTTCTCAAGTAGAATTAATTTTGCCTTCAGAATCGGTTATAATCCGAAGCTAGAATTTGGAAGTTTTATCTCTACAATTGATTTCCAGCCATGAATTTAATATTCAACTTTACATTAATGAATTCAAACATAAATCATGTCACATTCAACTCACTTTTAGCCAATCACTTCATTAAAAAATCAATTTTTTTTGGAACCAAACCGACACAACATAAGGTCCAATAAGCTAGGACATAATAAAACCTCACAAAATCATTGAATTGCCACTAAACAATCACATTTATCTAATGCAAATTATGCAATAAATCTAAACTAAGCAGAATATAATATAATTCATATGATTAAAAATTTAAAACAAAAAAGATGAAATTTTTTTACCTGGGTGACTTCAGCAGAGGAGACCCAAATGATAACAACAGTACCTATAAGGAACAATCCTGCTTTATATCTCAAACCCATTAGAAAAAAAACCGAAATCAACAATACCCAGATGGGAAAAAGTGCAGAAATTGTAGAGATCCACACGTTTTCTGCTTCTGCTAGATCCCAGAATCAACCACACCGTTCAATATATCAATTTGTGAAGCAAATGATATGTGAAAAAGCTTGAAGCTTTTGCATAGAAATTGAAGGAGAGAAGAAGCTAGTATGTTGAAATTGTTGTTGCAAGAGAAAAGAGGTTGAATTTGGAAGAATCTTGCAACAAGAGAAAAGGTTGAGAAAATGGTTGGAAGAAAGAGAAACAGAGGGAAATAGTATAAAAATATTGTTTCTGTATTTGGTGATTAATTTTCAACGTTACTCTTACTCTATTCCTTTTTTTTTTGAAAAATAATATAATTGACCTTTGACCAAGGAAATTTTTTATAATTTACTACCTGTTTTATTATTTTTCATATAAGGGAAAAATGTACATTTTTTATATAAAATTTATAATAAAACAGGTAAATTATTTTGCCCACCAAAAAAAATAAAATAGGTAAATTATAAATTTTATATAAAAAATATACATTTTTCCCTTATATATCAAAAAAATATACTTACATTCACATTTATTGAGAATATGTTTTGCCTTTCAACAAAACCATAAGAATTAAAGATGTTTTATATTTCTTAAAGAAAAACGAGTGTCTCAATTTATATAAAAAAATATAAAAGAAAAGAGTATCGCGATTAATATGATTTTGATGTATGAATGTAAAATAAATATTATAAATTCTGAGAATGTGTAAATTCTGAATTCTTTTTATGATATTGAGTTTAAGACTTTTGTTTACAGAGAAGGAATAGTGCATTATGATGTTATTGATCTCAATTTTTTATTTAAATTAATTGTTGGGATTGTTTAAAATTAATTTAGGAAATTTGTTATTTAATTATTTGTCTTAAGACAATGGTTGAGATTGATTATTCGAAACACTATGTGCTTTTATTTATGAGTTTTTTTATTATGTACAGAGTTGCACATGTTAAGAAATTAAAAAAAGTAATTTATATCAAAATTTGTGCATTTTATATTAAATGTATAACTTTTTAAAAAATAATTCTAAAAAAATGTTACTTTTTTAATTACTTTAATATGTGCAATGTTGCACATGTTAAACAAACATTTTATTTATATAGTATTAATGTATGTAGGAAATCACAGTCCTATTTTTTATTGGAGTTATATATATATATATATATATATATATATATATATATATATATATATATATAAAAGATAACTTTTTACGATAAATACAAAATATGAGTAACTCTCTTAGCTATGATAAATATTTTTTTTGATAAGTTAAGAGCATCTAAGCATTAAGGAGTGAATGGTCATCCAACAAAATTGGTACATCTAAACATTCTCATCATATATTTATAATTCATAATAATATTAAAAAAAATGTATAGGAATGAAAATAAAGAACTGAAGTTACAAAATAGTCATCTCTACAAAGGAAAATCATAAAGATATTGGTTACCCCCTCCATTTAGGGGCCTATGAGATGTGACACATAGAACGAGTGTTATATGACTACCCTTTGCTCATAGTTAATTGTTTGATCTTCTTCCTTTGACTTTTATTAGTAAAAGGAATTAAAAGTTTCTCACCTATTTTTCATATCAGCCCAAACTTATTTAAAGAACTGAAGATCTGTTCTGATCATCTCGTCAAAATCCTCATTTGACAATATCCTAACATTTTGCATTATTTCGAGTATAACGCGGCCTAAGTCACAATAAATGTTACATTTCCTGTGCCAAATTATGTGCATCTCAGCTAGGATAAATTATATATGCCAAATTATGTGCATCTCAGCTAGGATAAATTATATATACGTTACACTTTATTTCCAAAACTTGGTTCGTAAGATGTGTTTGAGTACTATAAACCATGAGGTGCCGACTTTGATTTTTAAGCATCAAAATGAATTTAAATTCATTAAAAGGCTTAATAGATCTTTTAATCCTTGTATGTTTACGAATTTTTTGTTTTAGTTTCTGTATTTTTTTTTGTTGCAAATAAGTCTTTGAATGTATAAAATTTGTTGGTTTTAGTCTATAAAATCAAAATCCGTAGAAAAATCTAAAGAAAAATTTGCACGAAAACTATAGTTTTTCATGCGAATTTTGACTTTAGAGATTAAAACCAACAAATTTTGTATATTCAGGGACTTATTTGCAACAAAACAAAATATATGAACTAAAATAAAAAATTCGCGAACATACAGAAACCAAAAAATCTATTAAGGCTCATTAAAATATATAAGACCTAATAGTACTCTATTTAAACAAATTTTAGATTTAAAGGATATGCATAATTAGAATAAAAGAGTCTTACATGGGCAGTATATAAAAATATAGAAATTAAATGCAACATCAAATCAACATAAAATAAATAAATTATTTTTATAAAAAATTTATATAAATATAAATTAAACATACATAAGTAGCAAACGACAATGGCTGAACTATGTAAAAAAATTCGAGTGAGTCATTAAAAAAATTCTAATATATAAATTAAATAAGAAAATTATATTACATACAAAAATTGAAATTATAAAAAGTGCAAAGCTCATCAACAAATTAAATTGCATATCTTAAAATAGTATGTGTATCAAGTTACTTTTTTTGACAATGTGTATCACTATCAAGTTACTTAAAATTACTAATAATTTACTTTGAATTAATATTTATACAAATTTCAATTATTACTCCAATTTGTAT
Organism: Trifolium fragiferum; assembly: GCA_954870985.1. Taxonomy (NCBI): domain Eukaryota; kingdom Viridiplantae; phylum Streptophyta; class Magnoliopsida; order Fabales; family Fabaceae; genus Trifolium; species Trifolium fragiferum. The sequence goes on from OX940796.1 coordinate 7,115,702, forward strand.
TCACGTAATAGAAAATTTTTAATTTCTAATTTTTCAATGGGATATTACTCTCAGGAATTCAATTCTACTCTTCAATTCTTAATTTCAGTTCAGAGAAAATTTTACTACAATTTTCAATCCCCATTTTTAATACTATTCAAATTTAAGATATTGACAAAAAAATAATTTATCTATAGTGAAAAATAAATTATGTTAAATACAATTTTTTTTCTTCTCATATTTGACTTAGGATCTATAAAATATCAAAAACAAAATCACGTATACTCGAACAATTTTGTTAAAATTATATGCTAATCACTACATATTTTGAATTTATACACCATTTTTGTACATTTCTGAATTCCGATCATGATGAATGAAATGTTGGAAGTTTGCTATTGAAAAGAAAAAAGAACCCCTATGATAAATGAACTCTCTACTAACTTATTTATTTATTTGGTAAATTCTACTAATTCTTTTCTTCTTCTTTTTATGATAAAAATCTATTCATTTTATCATAATAAAAAAAAAAAACAAAAAGAATGACGTAATCTTCCTACCAAAGCTACTTTGTTCTAATATTCAAATCATAATATTGTCGTCCTAAGTACGCATTCTAACAAGCTTATCACCTAAACTTTGGAGAGTTTTAATTAACTAATTAATTAATCAAACAATGATCACTTTCCCATTCTGAAGTGGAGCAACCAAAGAAAAGATAGATAGTGGAATTTTCCTCCACAATCTTGTTAGTTAATGGGTCACTAGGGCAGTGACAAATCAACTAATAAACAAATATCAAATACTAACGAAATACTATGAATAATGAAAAATTGCTGGCATTGGCCAGTGGCAGGTAATGGAAGTAATGACTTGTTGTGATAGAGACACCCAATCATTTATTTATTTGGAATTATAGAGTATATTCTTACATACTTCCTCTAATTCTTAATATAAGAAAATATTTTCTTTTTAAATACATTAAAAAATTGATGGATTTAGTCAATAAAATGGTCTAGATATATTGATCATTCAATGTATCTAAAAGTTGATCGTTTATATTAAAGAATGGAGGGAGTATATTACCAAGTGTATTTTTTTCCTCTTAAATAATTCATCTATAGATAAAAATATTTCCTGCGTCCCAATTTATTTAAGTCATTTGGTCAAAACACGCATATTAAGAAAGTGATATAAATAAATAAGACATACTATTCATTTTACCAAATTACCCTTGTATACTTCCTATCCACTTTTTAAATGCAATAATGATTACTCTAGAAAGTAAATTCTGCAGGGGTAGAAGTGGAAATACAAGTAGAAAATTGTAAATGGCTCAAGTGTTTTAGGACAATTTTTTTTTGCAAATGACTCAAACAAATTGGGACGGAGAGAGTAATCCACAGTAATTTACAAATTTAAAAATAATAAAATAAATAGAACAAATAAGCATACATGAGTGTTCAAAATTGATTGACCTTTTTCTTCATGTTTGTCAACATTAGCATTTTCAACATTAGCATTTTCTTCGCGTAAAGTGTGAACAAGGATAAACTGCCACTCTTTATGTTTAAGAGATTGGATATAATCCATCAACAACACATAAGGATGAGTAGAAGACACATCCTCTTGAATAAGTTTCAAAGTCGTTTGGGAATCAGCAGGTCTGGTCTCCACACAAGTGCAAAGTGTGCGACGGCATCAGACCTTTAAATTTTTTTCGGGGCCTCGGTTTTAAATTTTAAGACCATATAATAATAGTTATATATTACTAATATTTATAAAATACCAGATGTGTATCAATAGATTAATTTTGAGACCCAATAATAATAGATATATATTGTCAATGTTCATAAAATATTAGATGTGTATCAATAAATTAATGGTAGACCATGATATTTTTCTCTGCAAGGTCATTGTTCAACAAATCTCTATATTGACATTTTTTTTTGCATAATTTTAGTTATAGATATTTTAAATTAAATTCAACTGAATTCTTTTTAAAAAAATTTGCTTTTATTAGGAGTCTGTTTTTAATATTTAACCGGACCTCCAAATAGTCGGAAACGTTCCTGAAAAACAGACTCGCAAATTACATTTTTGAAACCATGATTCCAAGTAATGTCAAGACAATGAAATTTTTTCTAACCATATATATATATATATATATATATATATACAGATGAGCCCCAACATTTTTATTATTATTCTATCAGTTTCTAAAAAACACTTTAAATTTCTCTAAAATTTTCAAAATTTGAAACCCTCGTCAATTTTTCTTTTTTCCTTTCAAATTTGAGTATCATCTTTCGCCGGTCAACTTAGACAAACGTGTTAGGTTTACCAACGTAAAACTTCAAAATGACGACAATGTGAAACCACATTCTCTATTTTCTCTTAGCATAGTACTAAGGGATCGGTCGAGTTATATGCGACCTTGATAAAATCTTTTCAAAATATCCATTGAAACTTTATTTCTATAAGGACGTTTTGATGAAATTACGACGTGCATGGTTGAACTTGAGAAAGATAAAATAATTAATTTAGCTCTTTCATGGTCTTGTTTGTGTCTAATTGATATTTTTATTGTTTATCTTTATATGAATGTATTATGTTGTTGTTAATGAAAAGTTCACACTTTATACACTACACTAGTTTCTGTATCAGATAGGTTCGAACTCTAGGGTGTAAATCTTGTCGTTTTCTTCATAAATTTCACTTTTTCTGCTTGAACTCTTGAATGCAAGCAAAACATTTATGAAATTTTAGAAGGCGCGCGAAAAAGGTGGGGGCGCAAAAAGAAATGCACTTTATTGATTGGAAATGGTTCTTTTAATATAATTGTAATTGCAAGAAAAACCCTTAGCCTTATTTACTTAAATAAAAAAAACTTTTTCTATGACTTGTGGTAGCTTGAACGTTTTAGCTAAATAGACTTTTAAGAAAACCTTAGGGGAGTCTGCAAAGAAGGTTGTGTAGAACTCATCATTCATCAATAGTTTTTACCAAGCTTGTCATTTTTGAAATTAAAATTGAATTTTTATGAAAAAATATAAAAATTAGTATAATGTTTATAAACAATAAAATTGGTTTTTTCTTATGAAATTATTTTCTTATAAATAAAATTGTTGGCAAATAACTTTTTTATTCATAAAAATAATGTTTATCAAAGAGCATTCAAATATATATATATATATATATATATATATATATATATATATATATATATATATATATATATATATATATATATATATATATATATATATATATCAAAGAGCATTTAAGTTATTTGAAAAATCAAGTGTATCGATACATTTAAATTTTTATTTACAAAACATAAATATTTTTTTATATATAATATATTATTTACAAAATAAAATATGTAAAACTGGTTAAAAATAAACTCATAAAGCCCAACTCACTTAAATACTAAAACTATAAGTTATCAAGTAGGGTTTTCAATTCAATGTTTCATCTCAAACTTTTAGCAAGTCAACTTTCATCTTATCTTACTTTTCTTAAATACTAAAACTATAAGTTATCAAGTTATCAAGTAGGGTTTTCAATTCAATGTTTCATCTCAAACTTTTAGCAAGTCAACTTTCATCTTCCTTTTCTTAAATATAAATCATCTTCTTCTAAGTACCGGGGAAAAGAAAAAGCATTTGGAATTATATTACAATTGCCTACATTATTGAATTTGAACAATGTTTAGTATACAATGTAGCCAAAATTCAGTTATTCATTTTTGTATGTGGTGAATGAATTTTTGAAAATATTATGTATTAATAGTGTATTTTGTTTTGTACAAACAATTGTTTCCTTCAAAGGAGTACTATTCCACAGTATATGAAAAAGGAACCTTTACATCTACGGTACTGATCACAACTTCTTAGCTTATATTAATCAAAATGTTTTGGATTAAAGGTGATAACAATTTCGTAACTTTAATAGATACATTAAAAACTAGGGTTAAATAGTGGTTACCCCCTGCAAAGTAGGTCGGTTTTGAAATACCCCCTGTAAGTTTTTTTTTAAAATCCTCCCCTTGCATTGTAGAGATTCTTTGGATTTCCCCCTTGGAGTATCATCTGGGCAAAGAATCTCCACGTTTCACCTACGTGGCACATCCACGTAGATTTTTATTAATTTTTAATTATTTTTTTGCCACGTGGCAATAACAATTTTAAAAAATAAATAAATTAAAACACGTTTTTTTTTTCTTCTTTCTGATTTCATTTGTTTTTATTTATTTCCATATTATTCTTTATTTCCAAATTAAAACACGTTTCATTTATTTTCCTTCTTTGTTCCTTCTTTCTTCCTTATTCAAACTATTCCCAAATTGAAAACCCTAACTCCATTAATTCCTTCTTTCTTCGTTATTCAAACCGAATTCCCAAAATCAATGGCTTCTCTTCGCTCCAATGGGTCAAATTCGCGTTTCCATGGGTCTGGGTCATTCAGTTCAAGTCTGAAGCACGATGGTGAAGTGATTCGTGATTGTCGCTGTTGATTCAAAGCTGTGATTCGTACAGTTACTAAAAAGGGACCAAATAGAGGAAGAAAATTTTGGGGATGTAGATATTGGAATGTAAGTCATAATCTTTGTATTTATTTAATGAGAACATTTGTTTTGATTTTGCTAAAGTGTTTTTCCTTTGTTAAATATAGGCTAATGATGATGAAAGTGGATGTGGATTTTTCAAGTGGGTTGCTGAAACTGAATCACTTGATACTATGGAGCTAAAGTGTGTTGAATGTGACAAGAAAGATTTACAGATTTTGAAAATGCAAGCCGAAGAAAAATCGACAAAGTTCTTGTTGAAAGATTGTTGTTGTAATTTGTTTGTTGTTGGCTGTAGTTTGTATCATTGTCACACTAGTTTTGATCATTAATAGTCTAAAGTGAAGACTGGTAATAGCTAGGAATTGGTGAAGGCTAACAAGAAAATTCAATGTAATAGCTAAGAATTTAAGTTAATGAATTTAGTATGTTTGACATTACTTTGTTTCAAATGGTTGTGTTACAACTTGATGATGTTAATGAAAAATTTGGTATTAGTTTATATGTTGTCAAATTTGGATCACAAAATCACATTATATATGGTAAACACAAACTGCATTAAAGGAAGGAACACAAAATATATGGTAAACACAAACTGCATTACATATAATAAGCACATTATAGTGCAATTGTCTTAACAAATAAGCACCTAGCAGTGCAAATTACAAAACAGCATAAAGCACATTATAGTGCAATTGTCTTAACAAACAAACAAACCACAGACTAACTGAATTGTCTTAAAGTGCATAAAGCACATCATTACAAAACATAACATCACAAAGCACATTAATGTGCATACCAAAACACATAATTAGAAAGTACCAAGCACATGAAAGTGCATAACAAAACAGAATTGCAAAGTTTAATTCCTAAGTACTAAACACATAATCACTTCTTCTTTTTTGGAATGTCTTTCCAAGACTTCATGGATCTGAAACAAGTTCCAAGCTTTGAATCTTCATATGTCATTTCATCTGCTTCAGCTTCTGTGATTTGTATAGGTGCTTCCTGAGTTGAACCAATACCAGTGATTGGTTTTTTGAATGCATTGAGTTTAACTCTTTCACTACTTCTCCTTTCATTTCCATGATACCTTCCATGATACAGCACAGACACCCTTTTCATATTTTCCCTCTTCTCTTTGAGAGTCCTCCTAGGCTTTGGTGAAGCTTGGCTTGCATTTGGTGAAGGTTGGCTTGGCTTTGGTGAAGCTTGGCTTGCATTTGGTGAAGCTAGGCTTGCCTCTGCTGAAGCTTGGCCTGCATTTGGAACCTTCAGGCTTGCCTTTGCTGAAGCTTGGCCTGCATTTGGAACCTTCAGGCTTGCCTCTGCTGAAGCTTGGCCTGCATTTGGTGAAGCTAGGCTTGCCTCTGCTGAAGCTTGGCCTGCATTTGCATCAACATATATTTCAGGTAGGCTTGCCATGACTTCATCAGGTAAGTCATCAAATAAATCCCGACTTATATTCAGTACACCTTCAACTGTAACTTGAGTTGGATTTACAATTTGTGAAGCTTGAGTTGGCTCTTGGGAAGCTTGAGCTTGTGAAGCTTGTGTTGGCTCTTGTGACTTTGGATGAGCATTGGTTTTTCCTTTTGTAGGTTTCCTCTGCCCAAAATTTAAGTATAAGCAATCATGTACAAGTTTAAAAAAGATTAAAAATGTAAAAAACATACATAAAGATATTACCTTTCTTTTCAAACCTTTTGGACATTGTTCCTTAGCTTTGCAAGACAATGTATTATGGCCAGGTAGACTGCATCTAGTACAAGTATATGTTGAAACCCTTCTTCTTTTCCTAGCACCATCTTCATCAGTACCTCTAATCCTTAACTTTCTTGGTCTACCAGGACCATTTTTATATGAAGGTGGTAAGATAGTATCATCCACACCTTCAGCAGGTTTTGGCCACATATCTACCCCATTTATAGCACTTATACCATAACCATAACACTGTGCATATTTTTCTTTGGAATAACAGTTATCAACAAAGTCAACAGGGTCTTGTTTTCTATATCCTAGTGCTGCAATTGCATGCCTACAGGGTATCACAACCAACTCCCAGAATCCACAACTACAGGTTTTTTTTTGGGTATCAACAATAAACTGTTGTTGATTATAGATGTGTGAAACTTGCCAAGTTTTACTGTTTGTCAATATTGGTCCCCAGCTATCAGCCATTTTAATCTCTTTTTCTAACCTTCTCAGAGGTAATGACATTATCCTATGCTCCCAGTTCTCTAACTTATTGCTACTCTGCATTATCCTATTCATTAGATAGTTTCTAAACCACTCAGCTAAAGTTAGAATAGGCTTGTCTCTAGCAGACAATATTGTTGCATTAAAAGACTCAGAGAGATTGTTCATGAGAACATCACATTTAGAATAATGACTGAAAGCATGCTTACACCACATTTTTGTTGGAACCTTCATAAGCCATTCCCATGCCTTAAAGTCAACATTCTTCAGCTCATCCATCTTTGACTCCCATGCCTGAATATAAGTGGCCTTGGCAGCTCCCATCATTAGATCTCTTATCAAAGCTTCACCTCCAAATTTCTTTTTGAAATTGGCATATTAATGCCTTAAGCATAATCTGTGCTTTATTCTTTCAAACATTTCTTCAAACACTGCTACTAATCCCTACAATACACAAACAAACAAACCACCAGACTAACTGAATGAAATTAAATTAAACACTTGGATAGAGATAATTGAATGAAATTAATAAAAAATTCAAACCTTTTGTTGATCAGATATAAACACAATTCTATTGTGTTGTCCAATGTCCTCCATTAATAACTGAAGGAACCATCTCCAGCTTTCTTTTGTTTCTGTTTCAACAACCCCAAATGCCAAAGGAAAATATTGGTCATTTGGGTCTCTCCCAACAGCTATTAATAGTTGTCCACCATATTTAGTTTTAAGGTGACAACCATCAACCCCAATAAATGGTCTACAACCATTGTTAAATCCTTTTTTACACCCATCAAAACAGAAATAAAATGAAGCAAACCTACAATAAACACCATAATTTTTAGTGTTAGGATCAGCAGATCTCAAAATAGTAGATCTAGAGATAATGAAAAAAAAAAAAAAAAGATCTAGAGTGTTAGGGCTGGGCATCGGGCAGGTATGTGCGGTTTCGGGCCAAAAACACCAGAACCGACCATAACTGATGATGAGAAAAAGCTACCCATCTCCGACCGATTACTTACACGGTTTAGTCGGTTGTCAGATAACTCGGGTGTCGGATAAATCGGGCGGATTTTTTCGGGTAAAGCTAGATCTCGTCGTGCTTCAGAGAAATCAAAGAACAAAAGACAAGAATAACAAAAAGTTTGCTCTGATTCCATGTTTATTGCATCTTGCCTAAGAATGATGAATGGAGAAAGAAATGTGTGTTTGGGGATGCAAGAGATGAAAACATGGTGGAGATGAATATCTCCATTCCAGTATGCAATGGTTTTAACAATGGTTGTTGGAGGCAGATACGATATTGGTACTGGTTCTAGCTGATAGAGAAAGGATAGTTTGTAGTGTATTCATAAAGTGTTAGAGAAAGAAGAAAACTATTAAAAAAAAATGCAGTAGTAGTTACAAATATTACAAGTACTATTAATTTATTATTCATTATTCAAGATAGGTGTCTTGAAAATATATGAGAGAAATGATACGTGTCTAGTCTTGTAACTAGTACTAGTAGTATATAATTGTCACTGAGTAAATTGATTTTAAATTTATGGAAAGTGTGCTAGCTTTTGTGGTTTCAAAAGAAAGAAAAAATGCTCTTGTTTGTAGGTATGTAGTAGACTGCACTACTAGTTTTGCTTTATTAAAGTTGTGATTAGACAAACAATCTTTTGTAACCACATGTATGATGTATGTACCAGTAGTCTACTATATTACACATGTTTTCGGTCGGGTTGGGTATCTATGGATTTAATTTTCAAAACCCACACCCGACCACTAATACCCATGTAAGGCTGAGAAATTTACACTGTCAACCCGCAAACCATATAGATCCGACCGATTGCTTTATTTATGTACCGGGTTGTTCGGGTTTCGGGCGGGTCGATACTTTTTGCTTAGCCCTATAGAGTATTACAAACCTGGGATGCAGTGAACCAATTGGTCTCTCCACACCAATTTTGATTGTGTTTTGCTTGCAAACCCTTATCAATTCTTCACCATATCTCCTTAACAGTGCATATTGTCTATCTGAATCTCCCTCTATGTTTGCAGTTGCATACTGCTTTGCCTTCCATGCAGTGCTTGGATTAATGTTTAGAGAAAAATGGGTCCTCTTGTGTTGAACTATGTCCTTAATCCTCACCTTCTGGTTTGTCTGCATTAACTGAACCACAGACTTACTCACCCACTTAGAGTTAGCAGATTTATTGGTGAGTGACTTTACACACTTGTGGACCATATGCTCATCTGGTGTCTTTATTGCAAATGTTCTCTCCTGGTCCACTTGAGAGCACAAGACACGATAAGGACAGTCTCTACCACACACCACCCTAACTCTGTCTCCCTCATTTTTAACCCACCTCAACTCATAACCATTCCTTACATTCCAATCTCTTATTGCATCTCTAAAATCTTGTAGACAAGTAAATTCCATACCAAACCTGGGTTTGTATGTTTTTTCCATTTGTTCTTTTCTAAATTTCTCATACCTGAGCCCTCTTTCCTCATCACTTGCATCTGGATCTGAGCTATTCAATTCTTCACTCTCATAATCTCCATCTTCAAAATTAGTGTTAGTCTCACTGCACCCTATTGAACTAACTAAAAATCTAGTACTGTGTTCATTTATGATACTCTCATCAACAACACCACCAAACCCATCATCCAAACCCAATGCCCTCTCATCCTCACTATCATAAAATTTTACTTCTTTGGCATAATCAGAATCATACTCATTCTCACCATCAGAATTATTTCCATTTTCAACTAAGTGCTCCACATAGATTGGTGCATCTCTTCCACATACATTATATAAAGCAACCTCCAGATAATCACCATCTTCTCTCAATTTAAACATACCCCCATCATAATTATCAAATATACTCCATAGCCTAAAGCTATTCTCTGCATACCCCCAACCCCTTACCAAATTGAACACATGAGACTTTGTCCAATCATCTACTTTTTCACCACTAACTATTGTCTGCACTCTACCCCGGTAAAACATGTTATTGTTTTCATTAACTATTTCACCTCCATGGTGAAAAATAGCAGTGAAGATTTCAGGTTGTCTGAAGAAAAAAAATAAAAAATTAAGCAAATAACATAGACACACCCACACACGTGTCACTCATCCAAGCCAAAACCCACAACAACAACTCTATGTACAATACACACAATAAACAACTACACTAAACAACAAACATTGAAAACGAAATCCATGTGAGAATCGGTCCTACCACTATAGAGAATCTATCATGTGATTAAAGCTACCATTTTCAACATTCAATCCATTTAAAATTTGACTTTTTCGAAAATAGAAACTTACAGAGTTTCTGTAGCTTTCGTCACTTTTGTCTTCGTTTTTTCCGTTTCTTTACTCGTCTTCTTCCTCGCGACTTTGTTCTGCATCGTTTTAGTGTGTTGCATGCTAGCCGCCGTCTCCGATTGTTGCCTCTTGCTCTTCGTCTTCTTCATTGCAGCCTTGTTCTTAGTGTTTGTCATTTTAGGGCAATTGTAAGGGGTTATTGCAAAATAAACGTTCCTCTTTCTTTTATCCCCTCATATTTTCTTTTATTAATTTTTAAAGGGTATTTTTAAATAACAAATAAATAAAAACAAATGAAATCAGAAAGAAAAAAAAACGTGTTTTAAATTATTTTTTTAATTTTTATTGCCACGTGGCAAAAAAATAATTAAAAATTAAAAAAATCCACGTGGATGTGCCACGTAGGTGAAACGTGGAGATTCTTTGCCCAGATAGTACTCAAAGGGGAAAATCCAAAGAATCTCTACAATGCAAGGGGGGATTTTTAAAAAAAAAACTTAAAGGGGTATTCCAAAACCGACCTACTTTGCAGGGGATAACCACTATTTAACCCTAAAAACTATTATTCATTTGTGCTTATCACTTTTCTCATCAAGTATGGAGGTTTTGTTGTATATATAAATAGTTACCTCAAAATCCATCAAACTAAAAAATATATATAAGATTTTAATGATATTTTCTCTAAGAAAAGGGTTGAGTGATTAGCCGTGGCAATAACAATATCTAAAAAAACGTGAATTTTTCTCTTTCACCGACTCCTACTGAGGTGCCCGATGCTCTATCTACTTTTGCAAATTTAGCTTCTATCACGCTTGAACTTTCTAATATCAAAGAAGGCATATGGACTTATGCTTATGGAAGGATCATAAATCGCAGTCCAGGAAAATATCGTATTGGGAAATCGGGCCCATGACGATTTCTTCTTGTGCCTCAATTTCTCATCCTTCTCTTTTCGTAGGCATAAGTCATATGCTTTCATTGATGTTAGAAAGTTGAAGCACGATAAAAGGAAAATTTTCAAAAGCAGATAAACCACCAAGCATCTCTGTGGGCTTTGGTGAAAAAGAAGAGTTCATTTTTTTTTTCTTCAGAGATTGTCATTGTCACTGATAATCACTCACACTTTTCTTAGATAAAAATCATAAAATTATGATATTTTTTTTAGTTTTATGGATTTCAAGGTAGCTATTTAATAATAATACTACATCTGATTCTAAATATAATAAAATGTTAACTTTTTAGATACATTGAATGTTAGATGTATCTAGTCATTGACTAGATACGTCAAACTTTCAATGTATCTAAAAGTAACTTTCAATATATATATATATAATTAGAATTAGAAGGAGTACAACAAAACCATCATACCCGATAAAAAATTATGTAGAAAGTGATAAGCACGTATGGAAAATAGCTTTTTTTAAGTTATCCTATTTAATTCTAAATTTTCATAAATTGAACATTGTCATTTGTCATTAAATTCAGCAAAGAAATAGTACCCCTTCAAAGAAATTGTTACTTGTACAAATAAAAGACACTACTTATTGGTGAAATTTACATTATATTTTGAAAAATTGATTCATTTTTGACAAAATTGAATAACTAATATTTGGCATTATTGTGTACTAAAATATTGTTTAATACTGTAAGCAATTATAATACAACTCCAAATATTTTTTTCGTTTCTTAATCCGTGGAAGAAGATTAAGATGTTGCCCTTTTTTTTTCTTATAAAACAAATCCAAAATGTTCAAAGTTGAAACCCAAAAATGCAAAAAGCATGAAATGATGTAAAAGATGGAGATGAAACCAAAAAATCTAATCTAAAAGAGATGAGAAACTCACAAAGTGAAACGAAACATGTCATTGGTGGTGAGACAAAACAGAACGATGGTGGTGTTGCCATGTTGGTGATGAGGTGGAACAAAATATCGGTGATGGTGCCATGGTAGTGATGAGGTGAAACAGAAGAATGGTGATGGTGGCGGTGAGTGTCACCGTTGAAAGTGAGAGTATAAATATGGTGAGTGTCGCCGCTCGCAAATTAGGGTTACAAGAATGAGAATGAGCGTGATGTGTGTGTATATATATATTTATCAGTTAAGTGTTTGGGCCAAGATGAGGAAAAAATTTGGGCCAAGGAAGGACCATATAGGTTGGATAGATATGAAATTAATAGTAATAATAATGATATTAAATAATAAATAAATATAATCAATAGTTTGGTTCAATCACTGAAGGGTTCAAATAAACTAACTAAATTGAACCAAAGTTACCCATTAAAATCCTCTTTCTTGGCTAGTTCAACTTGCAAACACAAAACAATCGACCCAATGCATGAAGAACGGTTCAGTCTAGTTGTTTTGTCAGTTTTTTTCCACACCCTTAGACATGAGACTTTATGTTTTTATTGATATTAGAAAGTTCATGCGTGAGTGAAGCCATATTATCAAAAATAGATAAACCATCGGGCACTTCTGTAGGTGTTGGTGAAGAAGAGTTCAAATTGTTTTTAGGGATAGTCATTGTCACTGTCAACATTTTTCATAGGCAAGGTCATATATATTTCTTTGGAAATTTTTTTATGGGTTATGAGGTAGCTACTTGTATACAACAAAACCCCGATTTCAGAAAGTCATAAATAGCTTTTAATTTATCATATTTAATTCTAAATTTCCATAAATTGAAAATTGTGATCATAACAAGTTAAGAAATTGTGATCGGCCTTTGATTCCAAACTATGTTTTTCATCTTCAATGGTGAATAGTACTCCTCCAAGGAAACAGTTAATTGTACAAGTGGAGAGGTGTGATATTTGTACAACCCAAAATGGTTGTCAAATATACAATTTAGGCAAAATTAGTTGAAACAATAATATTAAAAAAAGTTGTAGTTGGATAGTGGAAATATAGTTGTTGGATAAGTAAATTGGTGTTAAAATAAGATATCTCACAAATGAAATACACTCTTAACACATTCATTGGTAAGACACTGAATTTTTCTATAAATCTGACTAATGAAATGTTAGAATATTGTAAAATATCTTAATTTCTAGAGTATGTTAAAGTATTTTAGAGTATCTTAGAATATCTAAAATATGTGAATTGGCCTTATAGTGATTACTCTTGAGCACGACTTCAAAAACATTGTCAAGGATTACATTGATTTGGTGTCTTGTAGGTACCCATATCAAAATCGTAATACAATTCCACGCAATAGTTCATTTCGACCATAGATTTTTTATCAAACAGTTCAAATTTTAACCGTATTGATTTGACAATTAAATACAATATTTAATCTTAACTATTTATTTTTGATCGGATGGATAACAACCATTACTGAGTTCATATGGTGTAAATGCATCAAATCTAATGCAAATTTTTGAAGGCATGTCTGGTAGCTCACTTACATGCCCATAAACTTAAATATTGTGTGTGGTTTTATATAACTCACGACACCTCTTGAGTTGATGATTATATTATTATTTTTTTCTTGTCAAAATGATTATATTCTTTATTGTATTAATATCTTAATATTTATCTAAGTTGAATATTGAATTTTATATATGGGAAGTGACTCAAATGTACTCCCGCAACTTCAAGTAATATTTAGCTTTGAATGAATTAACTTTAAAATAATTAAAATATTAAACTCAGTGATTTATAAATGGTAAAATTATACGTTTGGTTCTTTATGTTATTTTTTTTTAACATTTTGATCATTTATCTTTTATTTGTAATATTTTGGTCCTTTATCTAATATATTTGTAACACTTTGATCATTTATCTTTTATTTGTAACACTTTAGTCCTTTATCTTTAATAACGTTTACATATAAATCCTTTTTTTCATATTTTTTTTTATTAAAAAAATTATGAATTTTATTTGTTAAGATACTTTTTTATTAAAACTAAATAAAAATCATAATGTTGATTAAAATGTTCATCATCTTCATCAATTTTTTTCATATTTTCATGTTTTTTAAAGGAACAAAGTATTACAAATAAAAAATAAAGGACTAAAGTGTTACAAAAAGATAAGATAAATGACCAAAATGTTACAAATAAAAGATAAAATACCAAAATGTTCCAAAAAAATAAGATAAAAGACCAAACATATAATTTTGTCTTTATAAATCTATACTATTATTATTTGCCTTCCTCAAAGTAAAAAGTACACTTGGCGTCCTCACGTTACTTCTCAAAAAACAAATTCATATGTGGCACTATTTTAATAATGTGGCGTCTATGTGGCGCCTACGTGTCTTCTCTTTACGACCTAAAGGGACACGGTTCAATTCCCACTGACAACAAAATATTAATTTTATGATTTTTTTTTTCTTGTCTTTCTTATTTTGCCTTGCTTTTTTATTTTTTTTTACCAATTATTGAATTTATTGTGAAACAAAAAAATAATTTAGATATTAAGATTGGGATGAATTCTATAGGATAAGTACCAAAAAAAGAATCTATTATCAAACAAAAAAATAGAATTGCCTTGATTGTTTTTTTTTTTTTTTTACCAATTATTCAATGTATTACCAAAAAAAAAAATTACGAATTTCTTGATTTGACGGCTTTATTTATTTCTTTACGCCGTTAGAGATTATCATCTTCCGTTAGAACAAATTTCTCTGGATATTTTAATTAAAGTTTTTACAAAAATAATTAATAATTGAGACCTTAGGTTATGATATCAATTGCTTTACTTTTTACTCGGGCTTCATTTAGTTCTTCAAGTCGTAAGAGCGATTACCCTCTTTCATTGGATCATATCTCTTTGGATAATTTACTTGAACATTTAATATAAATAAATAAGTTATGAGGCCTAAGGTTATCGTCCAGTTGTTTTACTTATTACACGAGATTGATTAGTTCTTCACACCGTAATAAAATACTCTTTCTGTTAAAGCAAATCTCTCTTGAAATTTTAATTGAAGTTTATACAAGTATTATAAAAAAGCGAGACATAAGATTATAGTGTCAATTGATTTACTTTTTACACGAGCTTGAATAAGCTCTTCACACCTGTAAGAGATTATCCTCTTATGTTATATGAAATTCATTTTGATATCTTAATCAAAAAAATTTAAAAAAAATAATTAAAATGTGAGACCTAGGGTTATGGTCTCAATTGTTTTACTTATTACACATGTTTGATTTAGTTGTTCACAATGTAAGAGATTATCATCTTCCGTTATAACAAATTTCTCTTGATATTTTAATTGGAGTTTTTACAAAAATAATTAATAATTGAGACCTTAGGTTATGCTATCAATTGTTTTACTTTTTACTTTGACTTCATTTAGTTCTTCAAGTCGTAAGAGCGATTACCCTCTTCCATTGGATCATATCTCTTTAAATAATTTACTTGAACATTTTATATAAATAAATAAGTTATGAAGCCTAAGATTATGGTCCAATTGTTTTACTTATTACACGAGATTGATTAGTTCTTCGCACCGTAATAAATTACTCTTTTCTGTTAGAGCAAATCTCTCTTGAAATTTTAATTGAACTTTTTACAAATATTATAAAAAAAGCGAGACCTTATATTATAGTATCAATTGATTTACTTTTTACATGAGCTTGAATAAGTTCTTCACACCTGTAAGAGATTATTCTCTTATGTTATATGAAATTCATTTTGATATCTTAATAAAAAAAATTACAAAAATAATTAAAATGTGAGACTTAGGGTTATGGTCTCAATTTTTTTTATTTTTATACATGTTTGATTTATTTCTTCACACCGTAAAAAATTACTCCCTTCTATTATATCAAATTCCTCTTGAAATTTCACTTGAACTTTTAAAAAAGAAAAATTTAAGACCTTAGATTACAGTCTCATTTGCTTTACTTTTTACACTGTCTTTATTTATTTTTTCAGACCTTAAGAGATTACAATTTTCCGTTAGAATAAATTTTTCTTGATATTTTAATTGAAGTTTTACAAAAATAATTAAGATGCGGGACCTAAGGTTATGATCTCAATTACTTTACTTTTTACACATACATTATTTAGTTTTTCACGCTGTAAGAGATTACACTATTCCGTTAGTTTAGATCTCTCTTGAAAATTTAATTTAACATTTTACTAGAATAACTGAGATATAAAAGATTACGAGCTTTACTTTTTACAGAGATTTAATTTAGTTCTTCACATTGTAAGAAATTACTTTCTTCTGTTAGCTAGATGTAATCCCTCTTAAAATTTTAATTGAGCTCTTTACAAAAACAATTAATTAGAAGACCTAAGATTATGGTCTCAATTGCTTTATTTTTATACACGAGCCTGATTTTAGTTCTTTCTACCGTAAGAGATCGATTAACCCTCATTTATTAGATCAAACTCCTTTTAATATTTAAACTGAACATTTTATACAAATAACTAAGATTCGAGGTCTAAGGATATTGTCTCAATTTCTTAATTTTTTACGTGAATTTAATTTAGTTCTTCACACTTTAAGAGATTACGCCTCTTCCGTTTGACCGGATATCTCTTTGAATATTTTAATTGAACTTTTTTACAAAAAATAATAAAGATGCGAGGTGTAAGATTTTAGTTTCAATTATGTTACTTTTTACACCGACTTGATTTAGTTCTTTCCGTTAGATCAAATACATTTTGATATTTAATAGAATTTTTTTTACCTAATAGTCAAGATACAAGACTTAAGGTTAGATGCTCTTGAATGATTTCTTCATAAAAATTTCTAGCCCGTGCTTGGCACGGATGTCCATACTAGTTTCTTTTTAAATGAATTGTTCAGGAGAATTCGACTTTAATTCTTAACGAACTCCCTTTATAACTCAGGATAGTTTAAAAAAAAAAAAAAAACCTTAGCTATTTTTATATTTTGCTTGGAAGAGTTGAAAAAGAAAATAAACATTTCTAACCCAAAAAAAAAAAAAAAAAAACCCATCTCCGGCAAAGAGGAACGATATCTGTGACGGCGCGTCACTACCATTTTCTCCGTCAACGCACACACTTCTCTGAGGTAACAATTTTCCTCTCTGAAATCCTTCTCATTGTTTTCTTGCTGTTATTGCTTGTCGAAGCTGTTAGGGTTTTTTCTAGTACATCTAGTTATTAGGGTTTTTGGAATTAGGTATCTGCATTATCTAATTTCATATTCAATTCAATTCCTTTTCTATTTGTTATCACTGAGTTCTCAATTTTTGTTGTGATTTTCAAAAAACAAAAGGATTTTGTTTCTCTCGCTTTAGGTTTGATTTTATTGATTGAAATTGGTTAGCGTCATTAAGATAAAAAAACTTATAAAAATACAATTTTTGTCGGTAAAAACTTATAAATCAACCTAAAACTTTATTTATTTGCATAAGCGATTTTCATAAGCTCAAGAATAAGCCAAATCCAAACGGGCCCTTAATTGAATGTAATTATGTGTCGATGTTGGGCACTGGACATGCCTTCGATCAAAAGTGTCGGTGGTACAGAGGATTATCATATATTTTCCTTTTAAATTCAAGTCCATGCTGACCTCATTAAGCTTATATTGGCCTTTGCAAAGTATGTGCTATAAAAATCAATTTAGGATTGCATTCTTTAAGTTTGTAAAACCATTTTAGGATTTTTCTTTCTAGTTTTCATTTTGTTGCTTCTGTTTCTGTACTTTCACTCTCTGGTCAATTGTTCTTTCTTGGTAAAATATTTTATTCTAGACAAAATACAACACTAGTTGCTATATGAACAATCGCTTGTGCTAAAAAGGTGTTTAAACTCGTTTTTCCAACTCTGTTCCCTTTCATGTGTCTCTGTAAAAACTGAAATCCTTCGACTGGAATCTTATTTTTCCAACAATCGCTTGTGTTTTGTCATCATCACTCACATGTACAATTGTTGTTTTGTTGATTTTGTCGTGATGAAATATAATTTCGTTGTTTTGTTGTTCTTTCCAATAATATACAATTGTGTTAGGTGTTTTGTAGTCTGGTCAATCCTCTTATTATGGCATACGAGTTAAGTGTTTAACTTTGTTTTCCATAGAGGTAAAATCTTGGAAAAATCAATAGATTGATTAGCTACAATCAGTTTGTTAATTTTCCATGAATGTGGAGATCAAATATCATTAGAAACTTTGGAGCCACATTGAAGTTTGTATTTTTATTCTTAGTATTTGGAGATAGAAGTAGAACTATGTACTTTTTTTAAAGTGCAGAATCATATTTTTTTTGTTTCTTTTACTGTTATGTTACCAGGACTTCATTTTTACAAGTTCAAAAATGATACTTGCTTTGTAATTTTACAACTGCAGGATACTAGAAAAACTATATTGTATAGAATTTTAAAACAAATTTCTAGCACTCAACCCATAGTGTTATTTTGTCACTATTACTGTAGTTTTTTATTTTTTTTATGTAAATTGTTTTTCTTACATGTTTTTAGCTGTCACATTTGTCAAATTTTTGTTTGCTTAAGAGCGCATTGAGGGAAAAAGTTGATTTTCTCTTTAGTGAATTTGTCTCAAGTGGATATATGCAAACTGACTTTACTTATAGGTATGGATTTCAATATATATGCAAACTGATGTAACTTCTATAAGTATGGATTTCAATATATGCTGAGAATGATATGTTGGGTTCAAGTGAGTGGTTAAGTCTTAGATCGGCCAATCTGGACATTCCAAAAAGTGTCCGAATAGCCCTATCTGAACTGTCTGCTTGCTGTATTAGTTTATTTTGCTCGTGATCATGATACCATTTCAGGTATGGAGGATGCCCCAGCTGATTTGAGACCTAACAACTTTCCTGAACCAGTTGTTGATTCTCTTGATTTTGCTGAAAACTTCGCTACTGATGATAAATTTAGTACTCGAGATGACTTGTTGAAATGGGTTCGAGGTGAGGCACACAAGTTAGGGTTTGCTATTATTATTTCAAAATCAGATAATGGATCAAATGGAAGAAAACAAACACTTGTACTTGGATGTGAAAGGGGTGGTGTATATAAAGATAGCAGGAAGAAATTGAAAGGCCAAGACATAAGATCCATAAAATGTGAGTGTCCTTTCAGATTGCGGGGTTATTTTTTGTCATCTGGTGTTTGGAAAATTACTGTAGTGTGTGGAAAACACAATCATGAGATGACAAAAGATTTAGAAGGTCATCCTATTCAGCGTCGTCTAGATATGGAAGACAGAAAACTTGTTCATGAGATGACAAGTAACAGGGTCCAACCAAAAAATATTCTTATGACTTTAAGAAAAAGAAGGTATGACAATGGGGCTAATATCAAACATATTTATAATGCACGTCACAGATATAACAAGTCTATAAAGGGCTCAATATCAGAAATGCAACATATGATGGATCTTTTGGGTGAAGTCGGTGATGTCCCAAATGAAGGTTATCCAGATATATCTCTTACGGAAGAGTTTGAAGCGATTCAGGTTCAGTATAATAGTATTCTGTTTTGTTTCGGTATTTAACATATCTAATTTCGTTATTGTAAAAA
The DNA here is from genome assembly GCA_954870985.1 of Trifolium fragiferum. Lineage (NCBI taxonomy): Eukaryota > Viridiplantae > Streptophyta > Magnoliopsida > Fabales > Fabaceae > Trifolium > Trifolium fragiferum. The sequence goes on from OX940796.1 coordinate 7,135,248, forward strand.
AAGAGGTCTGAATTGATCAATTCAAATTGGTCAATCCAGACAAAACAAACTCACATCAATTTTCTAATATTTTAAGACATGTACTTCAGGTTCGGTTTAACAATGCTGATTACAATACGAAGATACAAATAAAAGAGCAGCTGCGTCAAATAGCATTTCCAGAAACGACGCCACCCTGTCCACCTGCTGAAAAGGAACATGAGAGCTTGCCTTTCGTTTGGGACTTATAAACTTGCGAAATGTAATGCTTTAAAAGTGGTTTGAAATTATGGAAAACAAAATATGTAAGAAGGGTTTTGGGATTTTGAGAGAATATGGTTGATGTTTTGCAAAAAAATTGAAATGAGGAAGAAGTCTGACCAATCAATCTATTGGTAGTCTAATGAAATTATTGGTATTGTAAATTTTGTAGTTCTCGCAAACAGATCACAATTACTAAATAAATATGGCATGGTGAGTTGTTAAATATGTCTAATGTGTCGGAAAGACAGGAAGTTAATGTAAATATAGATGATTTTTTCGAAGACATATCCGTGATATTGGTCAAAGTCTTTTTAGCGAGCGTATGTGCATTACTATAGACACTAAATTGGAGAGGATCCAAATCCAAATTTTTGTTAGTTCAAATATTTTTAGATGATTTTTTTTTTCTTTCAAACATAGACCTAATTAATACTACTAATTTCCTTTATAATAACATGAAAAGTTAATATTTAACACATATATACACAAAAGAAAATTTAGTACTCCCTCAGAATAGGCTACCTTTTGAATTTGTCGCACTTTTTAAGGAAATGATTAGTTATATTCTATGAAGCCCGGATACGTGACACGATATCGATACGACACGATACCGATACGGTGATACGGGAAATTTTTTAAAATTTCCGATACGATACGGTCGCGATACGTTGTTTAAAAATAAACTTAAAATTAAATATACAAATACACAATATATAAATATAACAAAAATCGAGAAAAATAATAAATTAACATTCAAATTATTAAATCTGAGCAAACAAGTGACAATTACATATCTCAAGTTAATTAAGTACTACCCAAAAAGGATAATTATTATTATCCAAAAAACAAAACATCATCGGTACCATCCAAAAACACATGGTTGTCAATCCATAAAGAACATCATACTCTAACATTCACTATTTAATAGGAAACACAAATTGTATCAGTCTCATCTCCTTCATTTCTATCATAAAAAAAAACATTATTTTTCCGATACTTCTCTGATACGTGTATCGGAGAAGTATCCGACACGTATCGGTAATTATTTTTTTTAAAAAATAATTTTAATTGTCTGATACTCTCGAGTATCGGAGAGTATCGGACGAGTATCGGTATCGGACACGTATCGGACACGATACTTCGCCATTTTTGAAGTATCGGAGCTTCATAGGTTATATTTATATTGATTTCAATAGTAAAAATAAATTTGTTTACTAAAATGTCCATATTAATAGTAGTTAGTGGAGTATTTGGGTGAGTTGAAATGCTATAAATAAAATGTCCTTATTAATAGTAGTTAGTGGAGTATTTGGGTGAGTTGAAATGCTATAAATAATTTAAGTAAGATAATTGGAAAAAAGATATATAAATAATGTACACATTAACTTATTTTTTGTGATTATTATGTCATAGATAGATGCAATGTTTTCATTGTTGTGTCCTAGTGACTAATTTCTCACTTCCAATCAGATTTTCTCCATACTCAAGAGTTAGAGATCAAACTCTAACCATTTATTTAAGAGAGCCAAGTCCCTTAGCACTTGTATCAGTCATTGTTAATGGTTATGCATAATTTTTATCGATGTTTCAAAATATGCAATAATATTGTCACTTAATTTATGGCCTTAAATATAAAAACTAAAAAAATAAGGCGAGGTCTATACCCTTCGTAATTTGAGATTATTTATTCATCGATCAATCATAATAAACCACATAAGTATATTTTCATATGGTACCCACAACTAGTTTGTAATCAACTTTTATTTCACATGCATAAGACTTGTTCTTATTGATTGATGAGTAAATACTTATAAAAAACCTTTAAATAATCACTTTTCCTGTGATATATAGGAGAAATAACACTACTTGAAATAATACTACTAATTGAAAACTCACACATAAGTGGCGATATCAAAATTTGAACTTTGATCACGATATACGTTTAATTTAACAATTTTAATATTTTTATTGGCTGAGATAAGTTTTGTAAACTAATTAATCATTTGTTTACTACTTGCAATCCATTTTCTAGAAAACTTTAAAAGATATAAACATCGATCAAATTTCAAATTATTTTTTGTAGATAGACAAAATTACAAAACAATTATAAATTCACACACGCAAAATGAGAAATCCATGTTCAAACTCCAATCATAATGTTTGATCTAACAATTTTAATATTTTTATCAATTGAACTATAATTTATTAACCGATCAAACATTAAATTATTACGAGACTTTTGATGAATAAAGAGTTATCCCAAGAAAAAAAATCTTATTGAGGCAAGTCCATATTGGTTGGTTTTTTTTGTTCTTTATGCATATAATAGGAAAAATTCTCATCCCACCCCCCACAATTCTTTTTCACCCCCCGAGTTTCCAATTTTATCCTTGGTTCAAAAGTTTGAAACACGTTTTTCGAGATTTTTCTAGTGCAAATTCAGCAAAAATTTCGGAAAAACACATTCCGAAGTTCATTTTCAAGGCAAAAATAAGTTCGGAAAACGTTTTCCGAACTTTTTTAACAAAGACAAAATCGGAATATTGGGGGTGAAAAAGAGTTGTGGGGGGTGGGATGAGAATTTTTCATATAATAGGCCAAATTAAATCCTTAGAAAATCACAAAGCCCACCACAAATTCTATTAACCACCACCTCACTATGAATGAACTCAATCAATCCTATTAGAAGTTAAAACTACCCGTGATCTTAATGTACTTCCATTTTAATTTTTAACCACAAGCTCAAAGTGGTATTTAAGCTTACACATGACAAGTTCTAATACAAATAAATACGACATATATGTCATTAAATTTGATAGTGACGCACCAAAATTGAGTTTGGAATTTATTTAGAATAAATAATTAAAAGCTGGAATTCACACATTATTTGATTTGTTTAATTTATAAGAAAAAAGAACATAGTTGCATACCCGTGAACTGTGAGTGGGAGCCTTATCAGTTATCACCAAAGAAATCAATCAAAAGTGGTCTCAAAAACAAAGATCATTGGAATTTTTGTTTTATTAGCAAAAACTTATCATTGGAGTTCTCATTCAAATTAATACTAAATCCCTCCTTAAAGCAACAATAGTGCAGGTAATCTAACTTCAAAGTTACTAATAACCAACATGAATAATAAGGAATCTGCAATGTGCAAGTGTGACATGGCAAAGCAGGTGAACTAACTTTTGTTCACATACACTATATAGCCAACGGCAACAAAGAACAAACAATTATTATTGTATTTATGATAAAATTGAAGATTGCAACAAGACCACATATTTATTCAAATTGTTGTTTTAATATTTTATTATTGTTAATTTTTATCTTATTGTTATGTATATTTTAAATTCCTATGAAAATGTAATTTTTTTATGTATATTGTTATATTTGTATTATTTTAATATTTATTTTTTGTAAAAAAATTAATATTTTTATGCATATTGATTAAAATAATTAAATTAATGTAATTTTGAATCAAAACTAATTATAAATAAAAAAATATAAACATGTGGGGTCAAAATTTAGTTCTTTATAACCAACCACCATTAAAGTAAAAACTACTCAAATCAACTATAAAATTCTTAAATCCTACACATCACTTTTGGCCCACAAAAAACAACTTAGTTTACTCACTTAATTTACTCCCACTAAAGTTGCTCTTATGTAATATATATAAGATCTTTTTGTATTTTTTTTAAAAAAAAAATTCATTTTATAAAATCTATTTCATTTTTTTTAATGAAAATATACTTAATACATTTCATTAATCAATAAGCATTCTTAACGAAAAAATAATAATAAGCATTCAATAGAAAATAATCATTTTAGAAAAGAAAAAAAAAATCATTTTATACAATCTCTTTCAAATTTAGAAGGCACTAATAAGGTGATTTTTTTTTCTTATACAAAAATGTCGATAATAAAGTGGAGACAATTAAAAGACCAACTTTTATGACAAATAATTGAAAAATTAAGCATATTGTTGACAAACTTTTTAATTTTGTGTGCATCAACAAAGATGATCTTATATAGGGATATATGTAGAATAAATTTAGGCATATTTATTTTTTTACTGTAAATATAATTTTATTCACTTTGATTGAATTTATCACAATTTTGTACTCATCTTTTCATTATTCAATTACCGTAAGAAGAATCCTTTCGCTACTTGCATTTGTTGTATGCTATCTATAAGGACCTTTTGCTGGTCAAAGATATGAGAATTGACGAACTTATCTGCTACTCTGATTCTTCACACTGTATGTATTAACCTCATCAAAGGTCCTAAAGTCAAGTATGTCATATCCATGTTGTCTTGATCCAATACATAAATGCCGCTCTCTCAAAATAATGTTTCTCTTTGTCACACATTTAGAGAGAAATAATTGCTAAACTTGGAGCCTCCTCTTATGCTGTTCTCTCAGCTCACAATTCCTTTCAGAAAACATCAGTGATCTTAAAAATAATAACACAATAAGAACGTTCTTCCTTGGAGATTTTTTTTTTTTTTTTTCCTTTTGTCTTTCTTTTATTTGCTTTGTAACAAAAAAAGGTGAACATATGTTTAAACATTTTTTAGTTATATTTTGAGATCTACATAAGTAATTAAATAAGTCAAGCACACACAAAAAATACATGCCGAGTGATTAGAATTATATGCAACTTATATTAGACTCAAACAGTTAATAATCTCCTCTTAGAATAAATTGTTCGAAAAAATTAAAATTCAAGTTTTTATAAAAAATAATTTTTTATCAGACTTTACATACCTCATGACCAAACCCTAAATTATCATATCATTTCCTTGCAATTCCCATATAGATACAACCCCATGATGCCACAATAATCACATAGATGAACATCCAATTGTCCTTTGGACACCCTACCTGTTGCGAATTCGACATAACTCACATCAATAAAAAACTTGATGTGTGGGACAAGCGTGACAAGAAACCAAAACAATAAGGACAAGATAGAGACGATGATGCAATAATTCAAACAATAAACACGGCAAGAAGATAAAGAACACGATCAATTTGTTTACCTGGTTCAGAATAACCTACTCTGGGGGAGAGAGCACCTCTCCGTTCTACTAGAATCAAATAATCATCACTTTACAAGAAATTCCCACAATTGAGTACAAGGAATTAGCAACCCTAATTTTACCAAAAACCCGAATCTCTTCCCGTGGCCAAGAGACTCAATTTGACATAGTCTACCCAAAGTGTCCCACAAGATGATCCCAAAAGTAGTTTGCCATAGGATTTAAAAACCCTAGCCTTTTATGGTGGCAAACTCCGACTCTCTACATCTTGTCGCTCTCACAATTTTTCTATGAATAAGACAATCCCTATTTATAGAAAAATATATGCCTACTTATTTTAAAAGACAATCTTCTAAAATAAAACCAAATCTCATATTGTTTTTAAATATATCATATTTAAAAACAAACACAATCTATTTTAAAATAAAACAAATCCAAGTCAGAGTATCCTCCAAATAAATATATTTAAAAAAAAAAAAAACTCCAAATCTTCACGCGCCCGCGCCCCGCGCCAATGGCAGAGGCCAAACCACTTTCTAGTGGCTTCCTGGCGCCGTAAGGCCTGTGCGTGGCGCCACAGACAGATTCTTCCAGGATTATTCTGACTTCTTGTGACCGAGATTTTAAGGCATATCCAACAACTCTCCACCTTGCCTTCAAATCGATGGTGATCCACTCAACCACCGCGCTGCTCTCTACATCTTGAATCTTCATCCAAGATCACCGGCCAAGACCATGACCTAGGCGTTAGCCTCCACTTGCTTCCCGCAAGCATTATCTCCTTCCCTTCATCCATCGGAATGCCTTCCGCTCTCATGAAGATCTTGCATCCCACTACCATAGGATTTTTGGTAGCCACAAGATTCACCACCTTCCTCTTCAGACTCCGTAATAGCTAATTTTGTACCCTCCTGAAGAAACGCTTGTGCCCCGCTATCACCGGCTTTTTGGATAGCTCAACAAGCTCCACCACCCTTCGACCCCAGGAGTGTATTCCGTCCTCTAGAAGTATTGCTTGACTCCGGACCAACCTTGGAATTTTAGGCGGCCCCACAAGCTGCAACATCAAACTCCCCTAGCACCAGACTACCTCCAGCAGTCCTGCAAGTTCCACAGTTTGATCAAGGTTGCTTTCAATTGCCTCCCTGAAGATCCTCTAAAGGTATTGCACTTCTTCAGCCAAAATTGAAACGTTTCCCACAAGGTCTCCATGGTTCCCCTTTGGCTCAACACAACCACTCTCCCCTATCTCCAATTAGATATCCAAGAGTCAATGTTGACTATCTCCCACTATTGGAAGACTCCACCTCAAACTAAGATTCCACCAAAGTACACCAACCATCCCCTTGTGATAAGCAAGACATCTCCAATCGTGCTTCTCCCTTCAACGCTTCAACCCTTGTTCTGAATTAACACCAACCTCATCTTCACCTTCCACAACCCGTAGTCGTTACTCCCGGTGAACCTCTCAATATCCTCCTTCAAACCTATTGTACTTGAATCGACTGATCCCCTTGCCGGTAGACGCCAATTGTTGTGAATTCGACCTAACCCACACAAATAAAAAACTTGATGTGTGGGGCAAGCGTGTCAATCAACCAAAAAATAAGGACAGGATAGAGATGATGATGCAATAATTCAAACAATAAACATGGCAAGAAGATAAAGAACACGATCAATTTGTTTACCCAGTTCGGAATAACCTACTATGGGGGAGAGATCACCTCTCCGTTCTACTAGAATCAAATAGTCAATTTGACCCAGTCTACCCAAGGTGTCCACAAGATGATCCCAAAAGTAGTTTGCCCTAGGATTCAAAAATCCTAGCCTTTTGTGGTGGCAAACCTCGACTCTCTACATCTTGTCGCTGTCACAATTTTTCTATGAATAAGACAATCCTTATTTATAGAAAAATATATGACTACTTATTTTAAAAGACAATATTATAAAATAAAACCAAATCTCATATTGTTTTTAAATATATCCTATTTAAAAACAAACACAATCTATTTTAAAACAAAACAAATCCAAGTCAGAGTATCCTTCAAGAAAATATATTTTCCAAAAAAAACTCAAAGTCTTCACGCGCTCGCGCCCCGCGCCAATGGCAGAGGCCAAACCACTTTCTAGTGGCTTCCTGGCGTCCGGCGCCGTAAGAACTGCGCGCGGCGCCACAGACAAATAATTCCAGGATTTTTCTGACTTTTTGTAACCAAAATTTTAAGGCATATCCAAGACTACCGATAAGTAATTAGCACTGCAACAAAGTACCCCCAAACAGTTCACAATAGAGTGCCAAATAAAAAAGAGAACCCACCTATACTCGGAACATTTTCCTTATGAGTAAACACCGCAATCAGAGGTTTGATGACAAAACTGTATGCATGTGTGTTTGTGTATGTGTTACTCAAGAAATGGCCTATGATTCCAATAATTCATATTTTTGAATAGGCAAAGGCATTTCAATAATTCATTTTAACAATCCAGTACTCAACTACTCATGCATGGATATGAAACAAGAAGACACAGTCATACCCCAGTTTGTAATTATTAATATTTGAATCCATTAGGCTGTAACCCACTTGCATTGGAAAACATCCGTATCTCCTTTGTCAAACCATATAATTCCTTATCCTTTTGTAAAAAGTAAATAAATATAATGCTTAAATATTATTTTCGTCTTATGTTCGTGAATTTTTAATTTTAGTTCTTGTATCTTTTTTGTTGTAAAAAAGTTTCTGATTGTATAATTTTTTTTGTTTTAATCCCTAAAGTCAAAATCCGCTGTTGTTTTATATATTGAAAAAAGATTTTCAAAAATAGGAACCAAAGAAATTACTGGCTGAGTCACGACCAGGTTGCTCTCTTTAAGACGTTTCGTGACACTGCCAAAAATTGTGCAAGCAGACTATCAACCACGCCGCCTTCAGGATAAAACAACCCAGTAACAACTGTATACCGTATTTCTACTGCACTTGTAGAAATCGGTCAAGAATTACACCTTCTTGAGTGATACTACAATACCACTCGAATTGATGCTACAACATCAATCTATGATTCATCGGTGATTCAGTGGTACTACAATACCACTCAAATTGATGCTACAACATCAATCTATGAATCAACGGTACTACGATATCACATGTGGTACTACAATACGAATCAATACAAATGACACTGAGGTCATTCTAATATGGTACTAAGACCAATCTCAAATCAAAGGGATAATGGTGCTAAGACCATTCTTAATTTTGAAAGAACTAGTGATACATTGACCACTCTTAAAACAAATTGATACTAATAATAATATTAGTATCACATAGAATAAACATAAACATTTTCTCTGAACAATGAGGAACAATATGCATAATGCAACTGTTCTTAATTTGCATAAAGAAACCAAATAACATGTCTATTTAGTTCATCCACTTAACATAATTATTCACAATAAAGTCATAAGCTTCCGGACTCAATGTCGACTCTAGACATCGTATCATATTTTGTGAAAATATTCATGAGCTAATAAGTAGATGAAAATTATGATAAGATAGAAATAATTAATAAGAGTACCTGACCCAAATTCTTGTTAATTAGATGAACAATATGACTTCTAATTTCTCATGAATGATAAGCCTTTTAAGAGGGATTATGGACTTCTTTTCAACATCATAGAGATAATGACTTCCTAATATCCAATCCATCTTCTTTCTCAGGATAATGACGTATATTGCACTCGCCTATAAATTCATACGGCCAATCCTATTTGCACATCATGATATATGGTTGGTGCATATTATGCTCTCACAAAAATCAACAAAAAATAGGCTTCTTCTATATTGTCCCTCTATATCATGCGTCTTTCTTTTTTGGTTTTTTTATTAGCGCAGCCATCATGTGGTGTTTCTATTCTCTAGAGTTTTATTCTCCAATCAATTAGATTTATTCTCCAATAAACTAAACGGTTACAAATTAATGAAAAATAAATCACAATAAATTAAATAAATAAATATGAGACTTAATTTATTTATTTTCTCAAATTACACATTAGTATACTACAACACACTAGTATGCTTTAGTACCCGATATAGGACTCAATTTTATTTTCAATTTACACACCAATGTGAACTTTGTTCCAACATCCGCAGAAAAATTTGAAGAAAAATCTGCACTTGGATTTTGACGTTAGGGACTAAAACCAATTTTTTTTTATACATTCAGGGACATTTTTGCAACAAAACAAATACAGAGACTAAAATAAAAAATTCACGAATATACAAAGATGAAAATGATATTTAAACCTAAATATAAATTATATAATATCTTATACTTTTTCTAACCCTATTTCTTTACCCCTTTATGCTTATTTTAACTACTTGAAATACTATTTGTCAAAAAAAAAAAATCTACTTGAAAAGTTGAAATACTACGGAACATATTTTCTATTGCTACGTCAATACACAATTACATCAACAACCGTCTGATTATAATTAATGGTCGGGATTAATGTAGTGCATATATATAATATAAACTGTTTATATAAAATTAATGAAAAAGATCAATTACAGCGTGTAACTGCATGCTTTTTATACATAAGTAAATTCGGATCCGAAATACTTCAAATTTTATCAATTAAATTAATGAAAAATAAGAACTAATTAAGAATATGTGTGATCTAGCAACCCCCGCACGAGTCTCACACAAGTTTATAAGTAGAAATTGAATTCAGTATTTCAAAATTTACGACTCACATAACATATTAACCCTTGTATTAGATCCGGTCCGGTGGTTGAGAGTCAAGGGTAATTGCAAAAAATATCTAAAGTTACTTATAGATAGTAGAAATTCTCAATCTCTAACAACCACTAAATTATACTGTAAAAATAAAAACCACTAAAACATGAAACCATTATTTCATAAGCTTACAAAAATCCAACTGGAAACGTTATCAATTATCACACTCTCTTCCACCCAATCAGATTTCACATGATTGAATATCACAAATTTTTGCCTATAAAAATGGTCAAATATTCCCCTTTCCTTCACATTCTTGATTAAACCTCAAAACACAAAAAAAAAAAAAAAAATAGTCTACACATTCCTTTTCATTTTTTGCAACCTTAATTTACAATGGCTTCCAACAAGCTTAATGCACTAATTATATTATTTTCTCTCCTTGCTTATTCAACATTCTCACATGCTTGTGGTACATGCAAGCCAACTCCAACACCTAAGCCTAAGCCTACTCCTTCAACATCAAAAAAATGTCCTAGTGACACATTAAAGCTAGGTGTTTGTGCTGATGTTTTAGGACTTGTTAATGTTGTTCTTGGAAGTCCTGCTTCAAGCAAATGTTGTGCATTGCTTCAAGGTTTGGTTGATTTGGATGCAGCACTTTGTCTTTGTACTGCTATTAAGGCTAATGTTCTTGGTATCAACTTGAATGTTCCTGTCGCATTAAGTCTCTTACTTAGTGCTTGTCAAAAATCCGTTCCTTCTGGTTTCCAATGTTCTTAGAATTTCGTGTCACAAAGGTTCAAGCCATGCTTGTACTATTTTCGTTGTTGTTGTTTTTATTGTACCTATTGTTTATTTGCATGATTGGAGTCCAAGTGACTTTAATAAAATCACAATGACACCATGATTTCATGGAAATTTCAAAATGTAGCACTTTCAAAAAAATCACAGCGTGTTATTGAGATTTTGCTAAACTGACCGTCAATCAGGCACTATAGTTCTTGTGTGGGAGTGTGCAATTTTAATAATAGGGCAAGTTTGTTTGCCTTGTTTGGATAAGTTTCATTTGATGAATGTGCTTGTTATACTTAAATGTATGCAATGTTTGAATTATTGTAATATTTTTTATTGGATTTATTGGATATTTGGTGATGTGAGAATTGGTGCAGAGTATGTAAGATGTTTAATTAGTGGAAGTGAATGATACATTGCTAAGCAAGGTCTTAAAGGATGAAATGCCAATGCCTTATTCTTTAATCTTAAAATAAGTGTTACATTTAAAAAATGTAATTTATCTTAAAAAGAATGTCACTTTTAAATTCAAATACAATTTTAATTTCTAAAGTATTTCCCAGTTTTGTGTGATAATTGAAATAACAAATAGTTTTTCCTATATTTTTGTAAAAGTAATATGAATATTGTGAACAAATTTAATACAACACTTTTTTATTTTTGATTAAACAACAATTTTCTTTTTGGTATAAATATGTAAAAAATATTCAAATGCAACACTTATTTTGTGTTTTTTTTTACAAAACCGTATAGTGAACTTTATCAATCACGTGTTGACTGTATTCTAATTTATGTGGACCAATTCATCAGGTCATTCACACAATTATTGCAGTCATACCATCTTAGAGCTATTTGATTTTTTATTTTATTTTAATAATCTGAGCTATTTAATTTTAATTGAACTGTTAGTATTTTAACTAGATGTGTGATAAAATTTTATTCAATTTAAAAATAAAATTATTTCTAGTTCAATTTAGTTTTATTAGATGATTTATTTTAAAAAATTGATCAAATTCAAACCAATTTAATGCACTTTAATTTAGATCAATTTTTTAATAATAAAAAATATAGTTATTGTAAAAGTTGGAGAAAAACATTCACTTTGTGTATCATAGTTCTGGCGGCAAAGATTAATTTGTAATCCAAAATAAAAATAGTAGTATTGACAAAAATAAAATAATGGAAATTTTAACTAAGAAATCCATTTGGATGGACTTATTTTTGAAGCATATAAAAAATAATTTATTCAAATAAATAAATTTCTAAAATGTGAAAATAGTCCTTATAATTAAATATAGAGAGTTTTGATTTTAGTCCTTATAAATTTATTTATTTTTATTTTAGTCTTTACAAATATATCGCATTTTGCTTTTGGTCCTTACAAAATTAATTCATAATGGAACTAATCCTTGTAATATGCCAAATAAACATTATACGAACTAATTTTGACATGAACATATTCTGCAAAGAATAAAACAAAAACATCAAGGACCAAACGCAAAGTGTTTCTGTATATTTTTCCAAGTACTAAATTCATAAAATTTATTTTTATAAGGGCTAAAATCAAAACCCTTCATATTTGCAGGGATCATTCATATATAAGCCTAGATAAATGTTTATGTTAATCCATAAACTCTCACTAGCAAAAATTGTAATTTTATAAAAAAAAGGTTTCTTCATAAACTACTTTAAAAAACTTATGAATAATACTCAACTTATTTATTTGCATAAGTTGTTTTGAATAAATTTAGAAAACAAGCCAATCCAATGGAACCCTAAATCTATTATGCTCAGTTAAAAAAAACAACTAAATCTGATATTTATATTTTCTTGAGTAAATTACATTACCTCTCTCAAAAGATAATACTATTTCACTCCCCTCCTTTAATTCTTTAGTTGAAATACGAATTATGTCTAATTCAATTTTTCATTTTTAGAGATGCAGTGTGGCTTGCCTTGGATCAGTTTTACATATTTATAAGAATTTAAGATGAAATATGAAAGGAAAATGCTTTTTGTTAGAAAAAATGAAAGAGAAGAATAGTAAGAATATATCTCCACTCTTGTTAATTTACATCCACCACCACCCATGATTTTCAATAAAATAGGAAGTTATAGTTTTTTAAAAAAAAAAAAAAATTATGTTGTTTTCTTGCAATTCTTGTGTGAAATCTCCCGTAACATTTAACACTCCTCAATATGAAATAGGTATTGACCAATTTTTTCTATCGATTCTTACCCAGTTTAAGGTTCCTAGGATAAAAAATTGCATTGGAACAATTCTTTTTTGGCTAAAAAAAATTAAATTTTGAATTGGGCCTTCAATATTTTACATTTTCTAAATAATAATTATTTAGTGGGACAACAATCACAAGAGAATAAGATTAAGGAGAGTGGTTGATAATGGCTTTTAGTTTCTTTATTTTAGTCACCAAAGTGGAGGCTAAAGAAGAGAAAATAATAATGGAAAATAAGATTTATTTTAGTATTAAAATTATAAATAACTGGATAACAGACGTTTACAATAATTTAACGGAAAAGTATAAGATAGACTAAAATGCATTACATTTTTTCTTGTAAGGACTTTGTGTTTTAAAACATGAGGGATGGGAAGTGTAATATCTGTAGGTCAAGGGAGGAGAATATATTTTACTCTAATTTTTTTATTTATTTTTTATAATTTTTTTTAAAGTCTAATTACAATTCGGGCATACTATATTACTCTAGGATTTAAATAAAATGTTGTAGGTTGTGTCTCCTGTCGGATTATGCAACCCGTACGAGGATCAACTTGCATGATAGTAATTTATAACCCATTACAATATAAAACAAGTTGCACTATTCATTCATAATATGAGAAGATATTATCGGAATTCTTATTATAAAATTATTTCTACGAAAAATTGAATTCTGTCTGCCAATTGTGCAAATAAGTCATTTTAAATCTTTCAAATAAGTCATGTAATATGTAATTGTGTTGTCGGAGTTTGTTTGAAGTCTCATATGTTCGTGTGTTATTGAGTGTACGTGAGGACAACTTTGATGTTAGAACAAATTAAATAAAACATAACTGATCGTCCTTGGATTAGACAGTCACGTGGCCAACAATTTTATGTCCATAGTTAAGCAATCCACAGAAGAATTTTGTACCTGCATACGCTGTGATGCTTAAGGCAGTTTTAAGCTTAAAGGTACAAGAAAGAAAATGATAAAGAATAGAATATCTGACTCTCCGGTAGAGATGGATTTATATAGTGCCCTTAACATTGGGCCGAATGTCTCCATTATGGGCCGAATTTATCGGCCCATAACAAATGACTGCAAGTAGTCTACGTAATTGTAGGGATGAACCGTTAGTGCTCATTCTCTTGACAGAAGAGCACATGTTAAATACTTCTTTAAACCTAGTCTGAATGGGTCTAGTATTCTTAAGCCATCCTCGACACCTTAATACACTGGACATTGGGCGCCAACCTTGGCCTCAGTCCAGAACACTAGCATAAATCTAAATTGTGGTTGATTTTGTTTTAATAATCAAATCATGTACATATTGTCTCTTAGATCTGTCAACTTCTAAAAGATTTCTGGCTGACCTTGGCATAGCCACTGCAATCCTAGACTTGCCGACACATGAATTTTAGGATTATGAGCTTTGTGTGTGTGTTCATACTTACAAAACTTCCTTATTTGAATTCAATAATTCATGTTATAAACCGAGTTATGGATATGAAGCAAAGACAAACAGTTTATAATCATAATTTGAACGTCATTGGTTGGAAACAGCTTGCAAAATATCCAATAGCAACTTGGCCACTTGTATTTTGTCAAGAAACAAGACTTGTCAATATGTGTACGTAATTCCTTATTCTTGTCTAATTTTTGTTTGTTTCTTTACTATTTTTTTCTTCATCTTCTTTAACAATGTATTTCATTAGTTTATACTTTATATATTTGATATTATAGGTAATATAAAGATTACTTGATGTCGATGGATGGAATAAAATCAAAAGAACCCCAAGATTAATTGAAACCTCACACTCTCAATATTAGAGCTGTCAAAAGCCCGAATAGATCAGTTCGAATAGCCCAATTTTTTTCAGATTTGGATCTTAAAATTTGAGTTTGAATTTTTTTCAGACATTTTAGTCTGGCGCGTTTAAGTCCATTTAAAATATGGGCTAACTCGAATGGGCCGCGGATAGTCCGAAAACCCGAATAAATTATAATAAAAAAATTATAAAAATAAATATTAGTTAGTATACGTTACATTTTAAGTGTTAATTTTTATTTATTTTTAGGCCAACTCAATCTAATATTTTTTTAAGCAATTTAATATGTTGTTAATTTGTTACCTGGAGAATTATGCACGATGTTATTGCCACGGATGACAACTTGATCAAACGCGGCTTCCTGATTGTTTCTTGTTGTAGCCTTTGCGGTCGACAATACGAAACGGCTGATCATCTCTTTCTGCGATGTTCCTTTATAACTCGGTATTGGAGTTGGTTATCTGCTTTGATTGGCAAGACAATCGATGTTTCGACTTTTCATACCCTTCTTGACATGTGTAATAGAGGTTGGAGCCCTCAGGTGCGCGATCTTATCCTCGCAGCTATTGTTAATATTTTGTGGCTGATCTGGAAATGCAGGAACAATATCAGATTTAATGACATCTCGCCCAACTTCCCACGTGACCTCAATTATTTGAAGGGCCTCATCTACCAAGCTGCCTCCCACTCCAAAGGCCACATGTTTTCGTCTATGCAAGAGTTTTCTATTATCAAGCATTTTGGAGTTGTTTGTCATCCTCCCCCATCTCCATCTATTACAGAAGTTAATTGGATTCGGCCACCTTACAATTGGGTAAAATGTAATACGGATGGTGCTTCGCGGGGCTCTCCTGGAGCTTCGTCTTGTGGGGGTATTTTCAGAGACCACATGGGTATGTATCTTGGTGCTTTTTCCGCAAATATTGGCGTTGCTACATCTCTCTATGCTGAAATTTGTGCCGCAATTTATGCAATTGATTTTGCCACGGCTAGGGGATGGACTAACCTTTGGTTGGAATGTGATTCCCTCCTACTTGTTCAAGCCTTTTCGAACATTCATTTAGTCCCTTGGAAGCTGAAGACTAAATGGAACAACTGCCTTTATAATATCAGGAACTTTCGTTTTCGTTTCTCCCATATTTACAGAGAGGGAAATACTTGTGCTGACAGACTAGCTAATGCGGGGTTTTTTGTTGATGGTGTAGTCTGGTGGGATCAATTACCTAGTTGTTCTGTAGATAGTTTTTCTCGGGATAGACTAGGTTTGCCGAACTATCGTTTCCGTTAATCTTGTTTTGGTGGGTTTGGTTCATGCCCCCCCACCCTTTTTTTTTTTTCTTTTTTGTTTTTTAATAATATTCTTGGCGGGGAGGTATAGGAGTGGTTGATCATGGGGGTGCCAACCTAGTTGGGATGTCTGTGAGATACCATGATACCTTGCTCTCCAATTTATCAAAAAAAAAAAAATTTGTTTTTCTATGTGAATTAGTATTTCCGAGTTCTCTTATATTGAATTTATATGTGAACTTAAATATGAGTAACTCTATTTCTTTGATATTCGATCTTTTTTGTACCTTAAAATTGATCTATTATATAAATATTATTGTTTAAAAGTATAAATTAATGGTCATTTTTGTTGGGGTTGATTGCAATGTAAGTCTCACATTGCTAATGAATGAAAAAAAAGGTCAAGGAAATTATATTTGAGAAGTCCCACATTGCTTAGATAAATGAATGGTGGGAGAGCTCAATGCTATATATAGAGACCTCAAGTTCCTTGTTTCAACACACCAAGCAGTAGCACTTGTAAACACTTTAAGTTTATATTTGTGTTTTGTTTCTTTTTCACTTATGCTTTTGTTTTAGAGTATTCGAGATGTAGTTTAAATATTTACTTTGGAGAGTGTGTGTACTGGGGTCATGTGATGGTTGAAAGTGAAGTATATATGTTGTAACAATTATCATATAATGTTTATTAAAATTTAAATATATTTAGAGTGAGAAATTAAAATATTTTTTCTACCCAGTTCTTTTATCAATTAATTCAAAATAATGTCTATCCAATTCTTTTATCAATTAATTCAAATTAATTTAACTATCCAGTTTTCAAAAAAGAACTCACTTTTTGTGATCAAAAGATTTCTAGACAATATTTAATATGCTAAACATAGTTATACCTATAACATAATTATAAAATTATACTTATGATTTTTTTCCTTTTTAATTAATAGTTTTGAGTTTGAATATAATCTTAAAATTAGTATCAATGTTTATTCAGGATGAATTTTATGTCAAATGTAATCTTCATAATTTTATGAACAAAACACCCGAAAGCCTATTTTATGAACAAACGTAATCTTCATAATTTTCAATTCGTAGTAACATCTATTTTTTTTGTTAAAAAAATTAGTAACATTTATTTTAATTGAGCACTAATAACTAAAAAAAATAAAAAACAAAATAAAACGGGTCGGCTCGAAAGCCTGTTTCGGGTTCAGGCTGTATTTTTGGAGCTCATATTTTATCCGACCTTTTTAGCCCGGCCCAATAAAGCCCGAAGCCCATCCGAGACGGTCTGAAACGGGTCGGACTGTCCGTTTTGACAATTTTATAGTAATAATATTGGTTGTTTAAAATATGTGTATTTAATTTATGGTGGAAAGTATTGAAATTAATCGAATATAGTTTTTTTTTCATTAACCCTCATATTTTTATGGGAATGAGGCTCTGATAATCCTTGAGTTTAGTCGGGAGGTTAAGAAAGTCTGATCAAGAATTATTCTAATCTCAAATAATCTCTTCTAAAGGAAGTTTATTAATCACTTGAGCTCAATATATATTTTGGTTCAATTGAATATAATTTAGTGAAAAATACATATATACTTGATCATTTTCAAGCATTTATTTTGTTATATATTTGATTAGAAGAAGTGATAAAAAAATAGCTATCGTATGGAATATTGAAAACTGCCACTATTTTTGGCATCATGCTTTATTTAGAGTAAACATCTAAATATAAAGTATTTCTCTAAAAATGATGTATAAACAGATCAATTGATTTTATAACAACTCAGTTAATATTTTGTCTGCATCTCAATCGTACGATCTCTGTTCATCATGAGAACAATTTACGCACAACTTATAAAAACAATCCCGATTAGAGATGAAGTGGTGAATCAATATCATACTCTAGGAATATTTTGAATGGGATTGATTTTATGTGTGAATTTTTTTTTTTGGACTTAATGTGTGAAATTTATTAGGTGTGACTATTGAGTTTATGAAATTATCAAGCTTATTGTTAAATCATAATTCTCCCTTAGTATGAGGGAGATAATGAATACAACAAAACTTGAAAGGAGGCGCAGAAAAGAGAGCAAGAGCATCCCATTCATACCATTCAATTTGATCGCTTAAATAGATTTTACATAATTTTTTATATTATTTTACACTTTTAACTATTTAAATAACTCAATTATTTTTTCTAAATATCAATACCACCCATAAAAAATCTAAACTGATCCCACTGACCATATAAAAATCATGTTGGAAATTAAAAAATAAAATAATTGGTGAGAGTACTATGAGGCGACAATCAAAATGTTCGAAAACAATAAACAATTGTGTAAAGCACCGGTGCCTCATTTGGCAAAGTGGTTGAAAAATATCACTCAACCAAACTCAAATAGTGGTGGTATTAGTATCCAAAATTTTCTATTACCACCACCGATACTGGTGCTCTAAGGATCGAATAGCTAAGATTTGAAAAAGTAATGATCACATAGGGAGATTTGAAGTAAATAAATATGGGCGAATTCTTCGCTATGCATCTTATTAAGATATGCATTAACATATCTGCTCAAGTAAACAATTCTAATAGGTTCACTAATAGTATTTATTGATTTTTCTATATTAAACACTATTTATAAATCTATTAGAATTATCAACCATAACGATATATCGATACATATCCACATAAAATGTATACACCTAAATATATATGTCCTTAAATCAACTAAAGTAAAGTTTGGTGTCAACAGATCTAAACTTTGGTAAAAAAAATATCTATGTTAATGTTAGTTACTACTTACTATAGATAGTAGAAATCCCTAGTCTTTAACAACCACTGAGATATGAAGCCATTATTTCGCAAGCTAACAAAAAAATCAATTTTGAACATTATCATTTATCAATATTACACTCTCTTCCACTCAAAGTTCCACATGACATGACTAAATCTCACAAAATGTTGCCTATAAAAATGGTCCAATTCTCCCTTTAATCAACATACACAAACATACTCATTTCTTTTAATTTTTGCAACCTTAACAATTAACAATGGCTTCCAACAAGCTTAGTGCACTAATTATATTATTTTCTCTTCTTGCTTATTCAACATTTTCTCATGCTTGTGGTACATGCAAACCAACTCCATCCCCAAAACCTAAGCCAAGCCCTCCACCACCTTCACCTAAGGCTTGTCCTCCTCCTCCTACTCCTTCAACAACACCTACACCTCCTTCAACCACACAAAAATGTCCTAGTGACACATTAAAGCTAGGTGTTTGTGCTGATGTTTTAGGACTTGTTGGTGTTATTGTTGGAACTCCTGCTTCAAGCAAGTGTTGTGCATTGCTTCAAGGTTTGGCTGATTTGGAAGCAGCACTTTGCCTTTGTACTGCTATTAAAGCTAATGTTCTTGGTATTAGTTTGAATATTCCTATCACGTTAAGTCTCTTACTTAGTGCTTGTCAAAAATCTGTTCCTTCTGGTTTCCAATGTTCTTAGAATTTGATCATGTCAAAAGTACTTCAAGCCATATGCTTAGTAATTATGTTATGTTTTTATTTTATTGTAAGCTTACGTGTCCGAAATCCAATGAGTTTGACGAAATTACAGTAGTGATACTATGATTTTGGTAAAACTTTAAAATATAATTTTTGTCAAAATCATAGTACATCTCTGTGATTCTGCTAAATTGACCAATTTAAATATGTACTATCTATTTTTATGTTGCGCGGATGTGTTATTTTAATAATAATAAGGTAAGCCTGATTGCCTTATTTAGCAACTTTGCTTTTTTTTTTTTAATAAAGGCCTAAGCCCATCATCTTTGCTTTTTTTTTTTTTAAAAAAAAAAAAATTATATTTGCGGAACTTTTATTTGATAAATTGTTGTCCTACTTAAATTTATGCAATGCATGGATTATTGGTTATTTATAGGATTTGAGCATGTAAGTTGCTTAATTAGAAGAACTGAAGTGAATGATATCATTGTTAGACCAAGTTTTAAAGACAAAATGCCAATTATATTATGTACAATGCTTAAATGAACTTTAATCAATCACATGCAAGCTGTATTGCAAATGTGGACCACACATTCATGCAGTTCATTCACACAATTGCAGAGTAACACCATCTTATATACTTCCGCCGATATTATATATAAGAAAAACTTTATTTTTTAGATTTATTGTAAAATGGATGAATCTAGATTATAATATTATCTAAATACATTCATTTTACAAAACTAAAAAGCTTATAATAGAAATATGTATATAATAACAATGGAGAAATTTTGAGTTTGAATTCAAAAACGAGATAATTCAGCTTGGTTACTATAAAATAAATCATTTTAAAAAATTATTAGAAATAGCTTTTAATTTTGGGATTAAAAATAAATTTTTAAAAAATTTAAAATAAATACTATCAAAATTATAAAATTGATTTATTTTATAAAGCACCCTAAATCTCACATTGTCCAATCTCTTAAATATAAAAGAAGGATAAAAATTAGTTATTGAAGAAGTCCCACATTGTTAAGTGTGGTGAAGTAAGAAAAATATCAAAGTTGTATATTGGACGTAAGTTTTTTATGTTTTAAGTGGGTCTATGACACTTTAAACTTATATTCGATTTAGTTTAAATATTTGCTTTGTGAGAGTGTTTTTTTTATAGTATTGAGTGAGAATGATAGAAGTCTACGTTTTGTAAAATATTTCACAATTTAATAATTCTTTAGTTGTCGATTTGAACAACGATCATAATTTTTTTTTCTTCAATTTTAGAGTTTCACGTTATATTATTGTGTTGTGATTATGCTTATTTTTCTTCTTCAACACTGTTATTTACTAACAATTTTTTTAAGCTTCTAAAATTCTATTTTTACCCTTAAAATTCAGTTGTTTTGAATAGTTTATGAATCAATTTTACATTGAATATATTTAGATTTCCAAAATTTTCAAAATAGAAATTTAATCCTTAATGAGATTTGCATGACAAATTGTACTATAAGTTCCTTTTCCTATTCAAAACAGAGGAATTGCTCTGGTTTATCCAATGACAATGAGTACTTACTCTTACTTGCAACTTCAAAGCCTAAGTGACAACAACAACTCAAAACATTTGAAAACAACCACACAGCAACAAGTTCAAAGTTTTTACATCTCAGGTAGTGATGAAACATTCATGTAACAAGACAAAGAACCTCAAAAGATTTTTCATATAGTTTCTTTGATGAATGGCCACCAAAAATCAGTAGAATTCCCTGGCTTGACTTGGATGATAAATCATCCACCACTCAGCTTTTAATCTGCAATTGCATTGCTACATCTTCTCATTATTTCACAACTTTTAGTTCCACAAACCAACGAGGTAATTAAATGTATTCTCTTCACTTTATTCTATTTGATGCATTCATACAATTGAAAGTAATTATGATGAATTTGAAGCATTCTATTCACTTTATTTTCAGAAGCAGAGAGAAGATAATGGTGATACAAATCTCATTAAGGATCAAATTCCTATTTTTGAAAATTTCAGAATTTAAAATTCAAAATTTATAAAAATAAAATTGGTTTGGAAAATACGTTTCAAACTCTTAGAATTTTTGTTTGTCAAAAAAAAAAAACTGATATATAATTGATTTAGAATTTTTATGTTGGTAAAATGAGGATTGTATTGTACTTTATAAATAATTATTCAAGTCATCTCACAACTACAACTGATATATGACTTTTTAAATCACTTTTTCACGCTCAATGTTATTGGACTTGAGGCGTGATAATAAATGATGGATAACCCGATAAAAAATCTGATAACAAGCGACGTCCTAGTATATCATGAAAAGACTCTGATACTAAATTTGAAACGTAGATTATGAAATGCATTTTAAGGATAGAAATGAAATTTTAAGGGGTCCAGAAGAAATCTGGGGAGCTTAAAGAGAAAATTTCATATGCATTTGTATAGGATCGATGCTAAGATAATAAAACTTTTTCGTCTTTGAAAAAATAAAAAAGCAAAATAAGTAATGTTATGATATAAAAAAGTAAAATAAAATATGTAAATATGAAAATAAGTAATGTTATGACCCTATAAAAAAGTAAAATAGAAAATGAAAAATATGAAAAAACAAAATAAGTTAATATCATAAAAATGAAAAAAAAAATATAACAATTATTTTAACTAGAAAAATAACAACCACTAAGATATGAAACCACTATTTCAATTTCACAAGCTTACAAAAAATAAACTTGAACATTATCATTTATCATTATCAAAATGACACTCTCTTCCACTCATTCCACATGACAAGACTGAACCTCACATATTGTTGCCTATTAAAATGGTCCAATTCTCCCCTTACTTAACATCAAAACTCACACATTTTAATTTGCAACCTTAATTAACAATGGCTACCAACAAGCTTAGTGCACTAATTATAATATTTTCTCTTCTTGCTTATTCATCATTTTCACATGCTTGTGGTTCATGCAACCCAGCTCCAAAACCTAAGCCTAGTCCTCCACCACCTTCACCTAAGGCTTGTCCTCCTCCTCCAAAACCTAAGCCTAGCCCTCCACCGCCGTCACCTATTGCATGTCCTCCTCCTCCTACTCCTTCAACATCACCTCCAACTCCTACTCCTCCAACATCAGAAAAATGTCCTAGGGACACATTAAAGCTAGGTGTTTGTGCTGATATTTTAGGAAATAATGTTATTGTTGGAACTCCTGCTTCAAGCAAGTGTTGTGCATTGCTTCAAGGTTTGGTTGATTTGGAAGCAGCACTTTGTCTTTGTACTGCTATTAAGGCTAATGTTCTTGGTACCAACTTGAATATTCCTGTTACAATAAGTCTCCTACTTAGTGCTTGTGCAAAATCCGTTCCTTCTGGTTTTCAATGTTCTTAGAATTTCATGTCAAAGGTTCAAGCCATAAGAATATTTATTTTACTACTACTTTGATAAAATTGTAATGTGTAGTTTTTGTCAAAATCGCATTGTGTATCGGCGTATGTGTGATTCTGTTAAATTCACCGTCAATTTAAATATGTATTATATTTGTTTCTATGTGAAATGAGTGTCATTTTAATAATGAGATAAGTTTGTATGCCTCATTTGAGCATGTAAGTTACTTAATTAGTGGAAGTGATCAATGGTATCATTGTTAAACAAAGTTTTAAAGACAAAATGCCAATTTACAATTATTATATTTTGTATTAGTTCTTGATGAACTTTTACCAATCACGTGTAAGCTCAGCTGTAGCCTTATTGCAAATGTGGACCACGCCATCTTAGATGCAGATTGCATATAATAGTATTCGGACATTTCTAGCCTCTAATTAATGAAATTAAAATAGATCCCTGCTTCTCCCTTTTTTTCACCACCGATATTCGGTTCATTAGATCGTTTAATTTGGTTCGAGAATCAGTTCAGACATCAAATGATTTCAACAATTTTCTGATCGCTCTTGGTCACAGTTGTAGGGGGTCAAACGTAGTCCTTCCTATCAAGTACATCGTCAATCATTGTTAGACCAACTAAGCGATTAATGATTGGTATCTCTACTTCTCTTTTTATTTTTAATAAAATTAAAAGAGGGGTGATGGAAAGAACAGAGAAGGAGAGAGGGTTTAAAAATCTAATTAATATCTAAATTACATATATACTTTCACATATGAATCGATTAATCTTGATTTGACAATTCAGATTTGCAAAAAGACCCTTGCATTTCTCCCCATATTTTTCGAAAGGGTCAACCTTTTTTAATAATGATGCCCGATATGTGCCGTTACACTCTTCTTTGTGTATAGTTAATGTAAATGGTTGTAGAAGTTCATAAGACTTAACTCAATTGATAAATAACAATATTATTAGATCAAACATATTTATCCAGTTCGAATCCATAATTTTGTTGTTGTGTGATTTTTTGCGGTGATTGTCGTTTCATCTATAAACAAAAAATATATGCCAAACATAATTCCAATGTTTGGTTGTTTGTATTAATTATAAAAGACATGTAAGTTTATATGATTTTCTTTCATAAAATGTAAAAGATGTAAATATTTTACAAAATCGCATATGCAAGTGTTTCTTTTTGCTCCTCCTAACTGTCCGGCACGCTCTCTTGTATGTCAAAAATACCACCACCCCCCCAACCCAATGAGTGTTAAAGGGGTGCAAAATATAAAAAAAAACACAATTCGCTACGCACATATAGATTATCTTATGGGGTGGTATTTTTGGAATTCCAATAAATGGGCAAGACAGCATAGGCATGAAGAAACACTCTTATTTAAAATAATATAAATACTTTGGACTGTTTTGGAAAAATCACCTTTGCCACCCAATTATTTTTCTTGCACGCTCTATGAATTTACCAAAATATTATGTCCACTATTTAATTAGCGTATACTTCTTAAAATACCCTACCAAATTTTACTTTTATAAAAAAAAAAAACTTTTTTATGACATCCACTACTTAAGTAGTGAAAAGGTAAACTGAGAAAGACATAAGATGTACGAATAACGGGGAGGGCGGCCAAATAATTTTGAAGATTTCTCTTTCAGCCCCTCGTGTTTCTTTTTTACCCCTCAAAAATTCAATTTTGCCCTTGATAAAAAAATTCGGTTTACAAAAACTAAAATTTTTCTAGTACAAATTTCAGGAAATTTCGGTTTCTAGAAACCAAAGTTGTATTTCAAGACAAAAAAAATTCAGTTTATAAAAACCGAATTTTTTATTAAAGAGCAAAACAGAAAATTCAAGGGGTGAAAAAGAAACATAGTGGGCTGAAAGAGAAATCTTCAATAATTTTCCTGTTTTGGCTTGTTGGACTGTGCAACTCGTAAGATGAGGAGTTGAACTTGATAATTCACAGCCCAATAATAAGTGGGTTGGTTTTTTTAGCTTAGAAAAAAGAAGGGTTGGTTTTGCATGAACGTTTATGCATGCTAAGATAATAAAACTTTGGCTTAATTGCATTTTTGGTTCTCCTATTTTGTCAAAAGTGTGATTTTGATCCTCCTATATTAAAATCAAACATTTCAATCCCCCTATTTTGATTTTTGTTGCACTTTTGGTCCCCCACCTTATTTTTTAACCAAGTGGCAACCAAAATGCTTACGTGACATTACACGTGGCAAATAAAAATTTCACGTCACCAAATATTTTAATTTTAGCTATTTAATTTCCAATATGAAAAATATAATTTTTTTTAAAAAAATCTGAAATATTAATTTATTTAAAAAAAACTGAAAAAAACCAAAAAATTTAAAAAAATATGAAAAAACAAAAAATATTATATTTTTTTAAAAAAAATCTGAAATATTAATTTTTTAAAAAATATCTGAAAAATTATTTAATATTTCAGTTTTATTTCAAATGATATTTTATTTTCAGATTTTAAAAAGAAAATAAAAAATTCAGTTTTTTAAGAAACTAATATTTCTGATTTTTATAAAAAAATAATATTTGAAATATTATATTAAAAAAATCTGAAAATCGAAAAACATTTAAATTTATTTTTAAAAAAACTGAAAAAAACTAATTTTTTTTAATAAAATCTGAAATATTAATTTTTTAAAATTAATATTTATTTAAAAAAAATTAAAATATAAAATAAATTTTCAGATATTTTTTTAAAAAATTAATATTTCAGTTTTTTTTAAAAATCAATATTTTTTGTTTTTTCGACTTTTTTAAAATTAATAACTTTTGTTTTTTCAGTTTTTTTCTAAAAATAAATTAATATTTCTGATTTTAAAAAAATTATATTTTTTCGTTTTCCAGATTTTTAAAAAGAAAAAATCAATTTTTAAAAAAAAATTAGTATCTTTCATATTGAACATTAAAAAATTAATATTATAATTAAAATATTTGTTGATGTGGCACTTTTATTTGCCACATGTATTGCCACGTAAGCGTTTTGTTTGCCACTTGGTCAAAAAATGGGATGGGGGACCAAAAGTGCAACAAAAATTAAAATAGGGGGACTAGAATGTTTGATTTTAAAATAGGGGGACCAAAATCGCAGATTAGGTAAAATAGGGGGACCAAAAGTGCAATTAAGCCTAAAACTTTTTCATCTTTGATAAAAAAATGTAAAAATTGTAAAAAAATAAAATAATTTAATATCATATAAAATGAAAATTTAATTATTAAAAATAATGAAAAAGCTGAAGGTGTGAAAACACAAGAAGGGGGGTTGAATTGTGTTTTGGGTAGTTTTAAAAACTTCTTTTAAGTTTTGCAACTTATCAAAATTAGCAGCAGAATAGCTTAGAACACAAACAACTTCTGGCTATGGTGAAAGTAAAACAGAGCAGAGAAATAAGATATGAACACACAATATTTATACTGGTTCCTCTCACAAACCGAGAGTAGTCCAGTCCCCTTGCACTTCCAAGGGATTTCACTATAATCTCACAAGATTACAATTGCTCAAGCCAACTGCAAGAGACTTCCTTTGCTCAAGTAACACAATACAAGAGACTTCCAATGCTCAAGCTCACAAGCAAGAGACTTCTAACACAAATAATAAATACAAAGTTTGAACAACTGATAAACAATATCAGAGTTCTTAGAACAAAATAATACAACTTTGAAAACAAGACTTATCTTAGAATTCTTGAAAAGAAAACTAAGGTTCAACAACAGACTAGTCAGAAGTTGAAAACTGTTTGTCTTGAATTTTGATATGATCTCAAGTTGTATCTAAGCTAAAAATTGCTCTTAGAAATTCACCAGTATAACAACGCTTTTTGTTCTTCGTAAGTGTGTTGTTGTTGTCTTCAAATTCTTCCTCCTTTTATAGATGATGTTGGAGCGTCTTGAATTTGAGCGGACAAAGATGAAAACAGCTACGTAGTACTGTACTAATATTTTCATTTGAAATGTGCTTATTCAAATCAAGTAAAGATTAAAATTTGAGCCTTGATTTTGAATATTCGCCCATATCAGGAAAATAAAGATAGTACAAACGTCATTATCATGAGGATAACGGTATTGGAAAAGATTTCTTCTGCCTCTTCAGATTTTGCCAAATAGATGATAGTCGTTATAGAGAATAGAATGTTCTTCTGGCAAATCTTGCTGTTTCATTGTCATCAGAATCTTGAGATATGAGTTCTGCTTCTGATGAGTACAACTTATGGTTGACTTTGACTTGGCAACTTCTGGTGACCTCAACTTCTGATGTGATTCTCCAGAACTTGCTTTTTCCCAACTTCTGGGAGCGCTTCATAGCATAGCAACCAGAATTTCAATTTCTAGTGAATATAAAATTTTAACTTATATACCTGCACACTAGAGTAAATTATCAGTACTCCCTATTGTATATGTCGCGCCGCGAAAAAACGCCCGAGCGTCGAAACACTCGGTAATGACACAGAGTCGCCACCGAACTTTATTTATTCCCAAAGGAAAAGGAAAATATCGATAAAACCTAAAAAAAAAAAGAAAAATGGTCGTCGCAACCAAATTTCGAGTTCGGGAGTCGATTATGCAAGGGGAAGGTACTAGCACCCCTCACATCCGTTGTACTCAACGGGAACCTTCTTGTTATTTTAGGGTTTAAAAATTGTTCTTTAATTGTTTGCATTAATTTCTATTAATTAGTTAAATATTTACAAAGGGGAAAAAATTAGTTTTTTATTATTATGCTTGACGGTTGTTGGATTCCGCTCCTACGTATTCCCAAGTGCGATGGGAAATTCAAAGCTTACGTAGTTCTTTGGTAGAAAATATTTGTTTGTTGGTTGATTTTATTTATGAAAATCCTTGGTCGCACTTGGGCGAAAAAAGTTTGCTTGATAAAAGACGGACTCGCACTTGGGCGATGGTATCCGTTTGAGAAAAAAAATTAAACGCACACGGGCGTGAAAAAGATTAAATGTTTAGTGGGTTGAGTTTATTTAAATTTTATGTTTTGCAAAATAATATATTTTTGGTGTGGAAGACGAATAACCGATAGACAAAGCGCACGCTAAGTCTCGGCTATTCGAGAGACGAACGAATGTACATTCGTCGATCTCTTTTTTAATCCACGATTTTTTAGAAAAAGGTAATTTTGCATGAATGAAATAAAAAGGGACTTAAATGAAATAAAATTGATATTTTTGCATTTTTTGAGAATAGGTATTGTTTTTGGTATTTTTGATTTTTTGTATTTTTTATTTTAACGACATACGAACAAATAAACATTTACTAACATCACATATCTTAAAAATATACACACATATCACATATAAAAATAATACATGAACAAAAATGATAATGTACGACTACAAAAATAAATAAACGAATAAAACGCGAGAAAAAGAAATATTAAAAAAAACGCATACAGGGGGTGCCAATAATAAACTGGGCTGTTTTTAGCAAATCTGGGCCTAAAGTCCAACACCCAAACAACACATCAGGACAAAGGCAAGAAAAAAACGAAAAAATATGGTGGAATTGTTACCACCAGGTATTGAACCCGTGCCCTCTCTCTCTCACAACACAGACTCTCAACCACTAAGCCAAATAGGGTGCTTCTGATAAATAAACAACTTCAAATATATATAATGTAAACAAAGTCAGTGGATTTCACGCACAGCATCAAGACTAGGTGCGGGGGGTGTGCGAAGCAAACAGAGAGAGGAGAGCTTTTGTTTTAAAATTGGGCCTGGTTTTTTTCAAAAAAAAACAAAGGAGTATATAAGCTGTTTTCCATAAAAAAAAAAACTTCATTTTCACAAATCTTTCTTTCTCTTACTCGCCCTTCTCTCTCTAAAAACACTCTCACTTCTCTCATGTTCTCTGCTAGGGTTCTTCATTTATGAAGAACACCGATGATTGTTCATCTTTTCCGGTTAGTCAAGAATGCCGACGCGGTGGCCGGCCAGGCCAGACGGCGGCGACCACCGCGCCGGAAAACAAAAATGTTTCAAAATCAAAACTTTTTTAACTCAAATAACTCGTTTTTGTCTCCTTTTTCCGAATCTAAACTTAGAATTTTTAAAATCCTTACCAAAATGAGTAGATCGGGTATTGAAAGGTTTGTTCTTTTTGCTTTTCGTCTCCTCTTTCTTTTCTTTTTTTTTCGTTCTTTCTTCTCTTTCTTTCTCTGATTCTTTCTCTTCTTTCTTTTCTGTCTCTTTATTTTTTTGTTTTTTTTTTTCGTTCTGAGTGTGTGTGTGTTTGGTTTTTTTTTTTTGTGTTGTGTGTGTGTGTTTGTGATGGTTCTGAGTTATGAAATTGGTGGCTGAGATTGATTCTGAGATGTTTGGGAAATTGGGGTTTTTGTGATTGGGGCTGTGATGTTGTGAAAAATTTCGTGCGAGAGCTTTTGTGTTCTCAGAGAAGAAAAATGATTTCTGGCTCTTGAGTTTTTGTTCTGATGGATCTCGTGTTTCTCTCATTATTTTCTGTGTTCTGATCTATGCTTCTTATTCACCTCTCCTTCCCCTTAATTTGTCCCACTGCATTCAATGCAGCAGTGGAGGCTATGGGGAGAAAACAAATTACTCTGATCCGTGTTGGTGATCTGTTCTATGTTGTTGATTCAGACAGAAAAATGAAAATAAACTCTTCCCAGGAGGGGGGACGCCTCTGCAGCATTGAGAATTGGACTTGGACGCATTTTTTGACAGATAAAAAAAAATAGAAAAAGGACAAAAGCACAAAAATAATAATAATAATAATAATAATAATAATAATAATAATAAAACGAAAATAATAATAATAATAATGAAAAATAATAAAATAAAAATAATAATAACAAAAATACGAAAATAATCAATAATAATAAGAATAAAAAAAAAAATAAAAACGAAAATAATAATAATAACTAAAAAAACTAAAATAATAATAATAATAATAAAAAAACAAACTAAATGAGGTATTTTAAAATACCTCTCTGCCGAAATTTCGATCGAAACCTAAACAAATGAGGTATTTTAAAATACCTCTATCGAAATTTCGTTCGAAAATTCAACTATATAAAAAAAGAACTCCTACTTGACTTTTCGCTCGGGAAAACGAACCGAATTAAAAATAACTAAAATAACTTAATTGAACAAAAATGCGACGAGAAAAATGGACAAAATTTGGGGTATGACAGCTGCCCCTATTTAAATATCTTTAATCAAAAAGGACGAGTGAAATTGGTACTCGTGTTTTGATGAAAGATAGTTAAATACCAAAAGATCCAAAATTTTGTCCGATTGGACAAAGAAAGTTGTAGACAAAAAGATCGTTATCTTGCATGGTGCTTGGACTGAAAACATAAAAATTGTCGCAGGCATAAGGCCGGACATGTGCTAAAAATAAAATTGTCGCAGGGATAACACCTGACGACTGTCACAGGCATAAGGCCGGACATAAACTGAAATGTAAAATTGTCGTAGGGACTATCACAGGGAAAGACCTAGACATAGACAGAAAATAAAATTGTCGTAGGAATAAGGCCTGACGACTGTCACAGGGATAAGGCCTGGACACAAACAGAAAATAAAATTGTCGTAGGGATAAGGCCTGACGACTGTCATAGGGATAAGGCCTGGACACAGACAGAAAATAAAATTGTCGCAGGGATAAGGCCTGACGACTGTCACAGGGATAAGGCCTGGACACAGACAGAAAATAAAATTGTCGCAGGGATAAGGCCTGGCGACTGTCACAGGGATAAGGCCTGGACACAGACAGAAAATAAAATTGTCGCAGGGATAAGGCCTGGACACAGACAGAAAATTAAAATTGTCGCAGGGATAAGGCCTGACGACTGTCACAGGGATAAGGCCTGGACACAGACAGAAAATAAAATTGTCGCAGGGATAAGGCCTGGCGACTGTCACAGGGATAAGGCCTGGACACAGACAGAAAATAAAATTGTCGCAGGGATAAGGCCTGGCGACTGTCACAGGGATAAGGCCTGGACACAGACAGAAAATAAAATTGTCGCAGGGATAAGGCCTGGCGACTGTCACAGGGATAAGGCCTGGACACAGACAGAAAATAAAATTGTCGCAGGGATAAGGCCTGGCGACTGTCACAGGGATAAGGCCTGGACACAGACAGAAAATAAAATTGTCGCAGGGATAAGGCCTGACGACTGTCACAGGGATAAGGCCTGGACACAGACAGAAAATAAAATTGTCGCAGGGATAAGGCCTGGCGACTGTCACAGGGATAAGGCCTGGACACAAACAGAAAATTAAATTGTCGTAGGGGTAAGGCCTGACGACTGTCACAGGGATAAGGCCTGGACACAGACAGAAAATTAAATTGTCGCAGGGATAAGGCCTGGCGACTGTCACAGGGATAAGGCCTGGACACAAACAGAAAATTAAATTGTCGTAGGGGTAAGGCCTGACGACTGTCACAGG
Organism: Trifolium fragiferum; assembly: GCA_954870985.1. NCBI lineage: Eukaryota > Viridiplantae > Streptophyta > Magnoliopsida > Fabales > Fabaceae > Trifolium > Trifolium fragiferum. Next base: position 7,166,765 of record OX940796.1, read on the forward strand.
GATAAGGCCTGGACACAGACAGAAAATTAAATTGTCGTAGGGATAAGGCCTGACGACTGTCACAGGGATAAGGCCTGGACATAGACAGAAAATAAAATTGTCGTAGGGATAAGGCCTGACGACTGTCACAGGGATAAGGCCTGGACACTGCTTAGAGATGGTTTTACCCGCTTTGGAGCTATGGGAGGTTGACACCCTTTTGCATGCCATGATGCATGTTATGCTTATGCTCTTTTTTATGCATGATTTGTTTATTTTTATTTTTTTTATTTTTTTATTTTAAAAATGCATATTGTGATTGGATGTGTATGTAACATGTAATGCATGAGATGACATGTTGATTGAAACTTTTTTTCTTTGTTTTTCAGTTGGCCAAGCAAGAGTTAGCCCATCGGGGATAGGACCCTCGTTATTTTCCTGATACTAGAACCCTTGATGATTTTCTGTCTAAATCTTTGAGGTGCTGGAGATGCCCCAACTATGCTGTAGATTTTAGCCAATGCATTGTTGCTTTTGTTGAGGCGTATGAAGATCAAAAGTCAACTTGTATGGACTTACAAAGCAAGGAGATCTAATGCCAAATCGATGGACTTACAGAGCAAAATGAGGTTTAATGCCAGATTAATGGACTTACGAAGCAAGGAGATCTAATGTCAAATCGATGGACTTACAGAGCAAAATGAGGTCTAATGCCATATTAATGGACTTACAAAGCAAAGAGATCTAATGCCAAATCGATGGACTTACAAAGATGAGAGATGATGAATTGCCATAGTGTATGAGTTGGGCAAACTGCTACAAGTGTAAGAACCTGTACAAAAGGGATTGATAAATTGTTGCAGGTGTAAGAACCTGAACAAGACTAGTAAGATGAATTGCCACAGGTGTAAGAACCTGAACAAGACTGAAAATAAAAATTTCTATCGGTGTAAGAACCTAGCAAAGATTGGAAATGAAAATTGTCGCAGGTGTAAGAACCTGGACGAAACTGGGAATGAATTGACGCAAGTGTAAGAACCTGGACAAGGTTTTTCTTTGCCAATGAAAATTGAGCTTTGATTTTGATTTGCCAATGAAATTGGACTTTTGAATTGATCACTTATTAGGGAAACCAACGAGTCTTTCCGATGACATAAACTCGCTCTACAATTGCAGATGGTTTAGCTAGGGATTGATATGGACCTCCACGAGCAGTCACATAACCTTTGATTATGCTATGTATGCATGTTTTGTGCATGATGTTATGATTAGGGATGCATGTTGTATGACATGTTGGGAAAGAGATGTCGATTTTTTTTCCTTTATTGGTTGAGATTTTGACTGTCAATGAAGATGGGCTTTGAATGATGCCAATGAAAATTGGGCTTTAACAGATGCCAATGAATATTGGGCTTTGGTGGTGCCAATGGATATTGGGCTTTTAAGGATGCCAACGAATATTGGGCTTTAGGGGATGCCAATGAAAATTGGGCTTTATGAAACGCCAAAGGATTTTGGGCTTTGTGCATGCCAATGAAGATTGGGCTTTGGAGGTTGCCAATGAATATTGGGCTTTTGTACATGCCAAAAAGTATTGGGCTTAAACGGATGCCAATGAGAATTGGGCTTTGGGTTGGTGCCAATGGATATTGGGCTTTGGGCTAGAGGATTTTCTCTTTTATTGGAGGATCAAGAGATCTTGAAACATATGTGTGATGCAAGGTGCATGAATGTTATGTTATGATTGATGCAATGTGATGCATGGTTCGATGCATGCAAGATTAATGCAAGATGCATGAATGATGATTGTGCAAAATGACATGCTTAATGCATGACGATGTAGCTCATTTGTTGGTTTGTATGTTCCAAAAAGTTTCCTTATGGTAGGCATTAGAATGGTTAAGACTGAGAAATGTTTTTTGTAACAAGGCTTCTCGTCCAAGGTTATGGGATGTTTTGCTAGCATGATATCCTGACACTCGTGTTTGAACTTGATGGTTGCTTTTGAGAATATCGAGAGGGCTTGCCCCTATTGTTGCCCATTTTGCCCTTTTTTTTTTCTTCTTGAAATCCCTTAATTTTGCCTAGCCTGCTCTTTTCGAGTTTTTAGTCCACCGGGAGTATACCCTTTTTGTGTGCCCCTAATTTTTGCCTAGACCGCCTTTCCAAGTTTTCGGTCTACCGGGGCGCTCTCTTTTGCCTAAGTCGCCCTTTCAGGTTTTCGACTTAGCGAGCTCTTCTTTTTTTTCTCTTTTTCTTTAGGCACGATATTTTTTGGGTTATTGAGCATGGGAACTCCTCTCCATCCATGGTAGTGATTATCAAGGTTCAACTAGAAAATGTCTTTTTGGAACATATGGCCATTTAATGGGAAGTACTGCCTCCATGCCGTACACTATAGGAACAGGAGATGCCCGAAAAGGAAATAAGGTCCCATCATGATATGGTATGACCTTTATGTGGACTGCCCCAACATTGGAAATTCAAAGGGTGTGCCCTTGATTAATCGACAATTGATTTTGGTCGATTGGTCCTTGACATGCTTTTGACCCCGATCATTAAGATTTTCAAATGATCTACCCCTTGGCCATATGGTTTTGCTCTTGATTAGCATGATCCCTAGGTGACTTGCCCCTAGTTAGGAGCGTCTTGAACCGTTTCGCTTTTGATTAGACCCTTGTCAAAGTTTCCTCGATGAAAAGTATTGATTTGCGAGAAAAATTGTTTCTTTTGAAAAGTATTTATGATACAATGCACATGCAAGTTTTTAAATCCACATTGTTACGGGGAACAAATATGGTGTGCACAATGAATGATATTCGGTCATGAGATTGACACGAATGGAGGTGTGAAAAAGATATAACCAAAATGGTTAATGATGATTCGCAAACATGTGGAGTCAGTTTAACAACAATTTTGTTGAATATGCTTTCAGAGTGAACCTAGCTTCAATTAGGTCTTTTAAAGGTCGTAACGTGGCCTGGTTCATGTTTTTGAAAAAAAGAGATTATTAGGCTCAAAGTTCTGTTTTTACCCACCCGCTCTTCGTTGATGTCCTTCATTCCTATATTCAATTAATTCATCAGACATGCTTTGGTTATCCAGAGGATTTCTTTGATATTTGATATTTGAGATTTGACGCTTTGGTCAACAAGAGGATTTTTTGGAAATATTAATATTCGAAATTTGACGCTTTGGTCAAAACTTTGATGAGACTCTTGAAGTGACAGTCACTTTTCATTCACACGCTCTTTTTTTTTTTGTTTTTTTTTTTTTAATCCCTTATGTTGTATGGACCAGTTTTTTTTTTAACTTTGTGGTCCATCGGGATGCCCCCTTTTTTTTTCTATGCCTAAGTTTGTTTACTTGGCGGGCTCTCTTTTTTTTTTTTTTTAATGTAGGAGAATTGTGACTGCCACATGCTATTTGTGAGTTTTGTCCTCTCATGATTTCTTGTATCTCAAACAAATGGATCCTCTTGCATTAGGATGTATCATTGAATTAATCGAAAGACTACCCTGCCCCGGGTCAAGATTAAGGTATTTTTTTTTGTAAAGAAAGAACACCAACTTCTGGCTCAAAGGGGTTGAATACGGATTATCTCCTTATATCTCCGGTGTTTGGAAAGTGAAACAATGCCTTATATCATCAACCGGGTCTTACTATTGAAAGCATTTGTCAGCAAATTCAATTTATATTATTTACATCATCCTCCCTCCAATTTTGTTAATATGCGAAAAAACAAAAACTGGAAAAGTATATGATGATATAAGAAAAGAGTGAATACGAATGGATAAATTCCAAAAACATGCATGCTCATTTTATTAGAAATACTAGTCAAAAGCACAATTTAAAAACAATCAATACTTAGCAAGAAAGAAACTACAATTGAAAATGAAAAGTCTAATGTTTCTAGGGATGAGCCTCCTTGTTGATCCACCGACTTTGAGAGGTGCTTCTTGAAGTTCTTGTGTATGTCAAGGTAGGGGTGACCATTTATAATATGATTACTCCTTCAAAAGTCCTCTTCTTTCAAGCATACCTATTTTGCTGATAGGGCCGTTGCGGCTGCTGAAAATGTTGTTGTCGATGTGGGCGAGACACCCATGGTTGGTTTTTGAAGCATTGGGTAGGCTTATGGCTTGTATGACAAAGCGTTGCCTTCTTTTTTCAACAAGACCCATTGATCAATTTCAACCGAGTCTTCAACTGACTTGCCTCCCCTTTTCAACAGTTCCTGGCCTCTCTTGAGTTCCTCCGCATTTTCTTGAGGCATGCTTTCAAGTTTGAGTATCAGGAAATCAACTAGCAGTGTATGGTTGATGGAGGGTGAAGGTGGAAGAGGTATGAGTTTTATGATTTGGAAATGCGAATGCATGTATGCAGATGCATGAAAATGCATGAGTATGCAAAAAGGGTTTTTTTTTTTTTTTTTTTAATGTTATGCTAAAAATGTTAATGTCATGTCATTATTTGATGTGCCCAAAGAAGGTCAGAGTGCGGCCTCAATGACAGGTTTGACAATTCATAATCTTAATAGGGGGCTCCCTACGACAAGATGGTTCTACATATTGACTACCCAATCCCCTCACATGTAGGTTATAGGGTTTTTTTTTTTTTTTTTTTTTTTTTTTGTGTGAGGGGGACAACACGGTCACGACCCTCGTTTGAAACCTTCCGCAAAATAGCGGGTCACCCTTAGGCGGAGTTATTGGGTTCTACGCAAGGTCCCTAGAGTATTTGATCAACATTCAAAATTCCGTCAAGAGGATGGGCTAGCCAATTCGAGACAAAACTTTGAATGAATCTACTCTAGGCGGAGCTTTCATATATCACCGAATGAGAAGTGCATCTCATGGGCCCATACTACTAGCTCCTAACTTAACTTAGTTTTTCTCAAGCCTGGGTGTAGAGCTTCTCTCAAAAACATATCTCAACCACAATTTTTACAAGTATTCACATAAATAAACATGATATAAATGCCAAAAACAAAACATATATACATATATAAAGAAAACAATAATACAAACATAAAAATATAATGCAAACAAAACAAACACAAATAACCCTAAAAAAGAAGAGTGGGCTTGACTCTCTAATGAGTCCCCAGCAGAGTCGCCAGCTGTCGCGCCGCGAAAAAACGCCCGAGCGTCGAAACACTCGGTAATGACACAGAGTCGCCACCGAACTTTATTTATTCCCAAAGGAAAAGGAAAATATCGATAAAACCTAAAAAAAAAAAAAAAAATGGTCGTCGCAACCAAATTTCGAGTTCGGGAGTCGATTATGCAAGGGGAAGGTACTAGCACCCCTCACATCCGTTGTACTCAACGGGAACCTTCTTGTTATTTTAGGGTTTAAAAATTGTTCTTTAATTGTTTGCATTAATTTCTATTAATTAGTTAAATATTTACAAAGGGGAAAAAATTAGTTTTTTATTATTATGCTTGACGGTTGTTGGATTCCGCTCCTACGTATTCCCAAGTGCGATGGGAAATTCAAAGCTTACGTAGTTCTTTGGTAGAAAATATTTGTTTGTTGGTTGATTTTATTTATGAAAATCCTTGGTCGCACTTGGGCGAAAAAAGTTTGCTTGATAAAAGACGGACTCGCACTTGGGCGATGGTATCCGTTTGAGAAAAAAAATTAAACGCACACGAGCGTGAAAAAGATTAAATGTTTAGTGGGTTGAGTTTATTTAAATTTTATGTTTTGCAAAATAATATATTTTTGGTGTGGAAGACGAATAACCGATAGACAAAGCGCACGCTAAGTCTCGGCTATTCGAGAGACGAACGAATGTACATTCGTCGATCTCTTTTTTAATCCACGATTTTTTAGAAAAAGGTAATTTTGCATGAATGAAATAAAAAGGGACTTAAATGAAATAAAATTGATATTTTTGCATTTTTTGAGAATAGGTATTGTTTTTGGTATTTTTGATTTTTTGTATTTTTTATTTTAACGACATACGAACAAATAAACATTTACTAACATCACATATCTTAAAAATATACACACATATCACATATAAAAATAATACATGAACAAAAATGATAATGTACGACTACAAAAATAAATAAACGAATAAAACGCGAGAAAAAGAAATATTAAAAAAAACGCATACAGGGGGTGCCAATAATAAACTGGGCTGTTTTTAGCAAATCTGGGCCTAAAGTCCAACACCCAAACAACACATCAGGACAAAGGCAAGAAAAAAACGAAAAAATATGGTGGAATTGTTACCACCAGGTATTGAACCCGTGCCCTCTCTCTCTCACAACACAGACTCTCAACCACTAAGCCAAATAGGGTGCTTCTGATAAATAAACAACTTCAAATATATATAATGTAAACAAAGTCAGTGGATTTCACGCACAGCATCAAGACTAGGTGCGGGGGGTGTGCGAAGCAAACAGAGAGAGGAGAGCTTTTGTTTTAAAATTGGGCCTGGTTTTTTTCAAAAAAAAACAAAGGAGTATATAAGCTGTTTTCCATAAAAAAAAAAACTTCATTTTCACAAATCTTTCTTTCTCTTACTCGCCCTTCTCTCTCTAAAAACACTCTCACTTCTCTCATGTTCTCTGCTAGGGTTCTTCATTTATGAAGAACACCGATGATTGTTCATCTTTTCCGGTTAGTCAAGAATGCCGACGCGGTGGCCGGCCAGGCCAGACGGCGGCGACCACCGCGCCGGAAAACAAAAATGTTTCAAAATCAAAACTTTTTTAACTCAAATAACTCGTTTTTGTCTCCTTTTTCCGAATCTAAACTTAGAATTTTTAAAATCCTTACCAAAATGAGTAGATCGGGTATTGAAAGGTTTGTTCTTTTTGCTTTTCGTCTCCTCTTTCTTTTCTTTTTTTTTCGTTCTTTCTTCTCTTTCTTTCTCTGATTCTTTCTCTTCTTTCTTTTCTGTCTCTTTATTTTTTTGTTTTTTTTTTTCGTTCTGAGTGTGTGTGTGTTTGGTTTTTTTTTTTTGTGTTGTGTGTGTGTGTTTGTGATGGTTCTGAGTTATGAAATTGGTGGCTGAGATTGATTCTGAGATGTTTGGGAAATTGGGGTTTTTGTGATTGGGGCTGTGATGTTGTGAAAAATTTCGTGCGAGAGCTTTTGTGTTCTCAGAGAAGAAAAATGATTTCTGGCTCTTGAGTTTTTGTTCTGATGGATCTCGTGTTTCTCTCATTATTTTCTGTGTTCTGATCTATGCTTCTTATTCACCTCTCCTTCCCCTTAATTTGTCCCACTGCATTCAATGCAGCAGTGGAGGCTATGGGGAGAAAACAAATTACTCTGATCCGTGTTGGTGATCTGTTCTATGTTGTTGATTCAGACAGAAAAATGAAAATAAACTCTTCCCAGGAGGGGGGACGCCTCTGCAGCATTGAGAATTGGACTTGGACGCATTTTTTGACAGATAAAAAAAAATAGAAAAAGGACAAAAGCACAAAATAATAATAATAATAATAATAATAATAATAATAATAATAATAATAATAAAACGAAAATAATAATAATAATAATGAAAAATAATAAAATAAAAATAATAATAACAAAAATACGAAAATAATCAATAATAATAAGAATAAAAAAAAAAAAAAACGAAAATAATAATAATAACTAAAAAAACTAAAATAATAATAATAATAAAAAAACAAACTAAATGAGGTATTTTAAAATACCTCTCTGCCGAAATTTCGATCGAAACCTAAACAAATGAGGTATTTTAAAATACCTCTATCGAAATTTCGTTCGAAAATTCAACTATATAAAAAAAGAACTCCTACTTGACTTTTCGCTCGGGAAAACGAACCGAATTAAAAATAACTAAAATAACTTAATTGAACAAAAATGCGACGAGAAAAATGGACAAAATTTGGGGTATGACAGTATATTAATACTATTGTTATCATCAAAACTACTTGAGTTATATTAGAACCAACTTTGTTCCAACAATCTCCCGATTTTTGATTGATGACAAACCAAGTATTAATTTACAATGGTTGTTATTTTAATCATAGAGTGCATCCTTCAGGTTTATGAGTTTTGCAAGCTCCCCCTGAATTCAGTAATGAATGATTAAAATAGTTTTAAAATTTTAATATTGAATCCAGAACTTCATTATACACTTGACTTCCAGAAGATAGGTTTGCAAGCTTTCTTCCTTGGTCAGATCTACCTAAGAGAAAATTGCAATCTTCTCTTACGCGTATCATGTATAGAAAGTTCTAATCTCAATAGAAAAATTTTCCTTTCAAAATTATAACTGATAATATTCAATAACTGAATGTAAATGAAATTAAAAAAAATAATTTTGGCTTCAGTTAGTGTTCTTAAATTAATTTACTCTTCTCCCCCTTTTGTTATTAAACAAAAAGAATAAAAGAAAAAGAAAGAGTCAAAAAAATAAAAACACGTGACTAAAGAATTAGTCAAGTCAAAAAATCAAAGATGATAAAAACCACAAAGAATTTAATGCAAAAGCGAAAAACGAGGTAACTCCTAACCACCAGAGTTACTATAAAAACGCACCAACTCTTTGTCATTTCACTCAACACTTCCATGATATTTCTTCAACAAAATGAGAGAAAATATTGATGAGGATAGAAGAGTGATTGAAAGAAATGGGTTTAAGAAATTTTCAAAGGAGAAACAGGGTAGAATCTCATCAACAAGAGATGCAACCACATGGAATATGATTTCTAAGAATCATATGAAGATGGTGAAGAGTTTGATCCAAAAAATCAGATGCAAGTTTCTCAACCATCTTCTGTTCTTAGAAGAACAAAGATTTCTCCTTATGCAGGAGGATGAGCAGGACGCACTGAAGGCAGGCTCCAAGTTTCCAAAACAGGAAATTTGTAGCTTGAGAGGTTTAAATTCCAGGCTCCAAGGTTGAAGTTTGGATCAACACCCTATTTTCAGCTCTCCCAACTCATCTTCTTGTAAAAATTTCTTTTTAGGTTTTTATATGTATCTGGATTTTTCATATGCAAAAAAAAAATTTGTTCTTAGAACAAAGTTATTGTAATGCAAAAATCTAGAAAAAATGCAAAGTTATTGTAATGCAATTTTTATATGAATAAAACAAAATTTATTTGAATGCAATTATGTGTATGCAGCAATTATATATCTAGCTTCTGAACAATATCAATAAAACCAGAATAATTAACCACAATAATATTCAACATTCAAACAAATAACAATTAATAAGTTCAACAAAACATAAAAACACATAGTAATAAAAACACAAAAACAAATAAAGTGCCAGAATCCTAGGGTTGTGATAGGTTAGAAGGGTTGAGCAGTTTCTCTTGTAGTTGCTTCAGAGCTTTTGCAGAGATAAGTTCCAATTTCTTGATAACAGCCTCTGAATCAACCTTGCCAATAAGACATGTAGACTCAGTGTCCACTTGAAGATTCTTTTCCATTTCTTGAGCATAAAGTGTGGAAAACTGATCTTCTACTTTTGCCATAACCAACTTCAACTTCTCATCATATAGCCTCTGAGCTTCTTTCACTCTTGCCTCCTCAATCTTGGCTTCTGTAAACTTCCTCCTAGCAAGGTTCATGACATAGTCCTTCTTGTATTGAGAACTATAGTCACTCAGCATTTGCTTGCACATCTCAGACAGAGCATTACACTCTTCATCAACTTGATCAGGTGCAACAGAAAAAGCAGGCAAATCTTGATGAAATCCCTTGATTTTATCATTAATGCCCATCAGCACATGCTTAACATCTTGTGGAGTGATGGCCTTTTGAGGGATTGGGGCAGAGGATGATGATGGAATATCTAGGACAACTGTGGGACGGATTGTGATTTGTTGATCTAATGGTGCTGTAATAACTTGCTCAAAGGTTTTGAGATAGTTATTTTGGACATTGGTGAGTGGTGGTTGAGATTTCTGAGGAGAGGGGTTTTCTAAATCCAAGGCTATCTTCTGTAGTGAATCTTGAACATGGGCAGGAATACTGGATACAACAATATCAGAAGATGATTGATGTATAGCAGTTTCAGCTATGGTTTCAACTACAGGAGAATTAGGTTTATGATCAGAAAGGGTCTTTTCTGAATCATTAGACCTTGGTGAAACAAGTTGAATAGGCTCATGTACAGGAGATAGAATAGAAATTGTTTCCACATGAGGGCTATTTTGAGGAATAGCTTCAGTAGTTGCAACCTCTGCATTAACTTCTGAGGCTACTTGCTCAATGTTCTCCACAGGGGTAGGAGTAGCAACCCCTGTTTCTGTAATAAGTGACAACACATGTTCAGAAAACTTCCTCATTGACTCAAGGGATGATACAAAGCTAACTACTGGTGTTTCAATTGAATCACTAGAAGCAACTTCTACTATACAGTTGGTCTTAGGTTCCAAATCAGAAAGGATTTTTGAAAAAGAGTTTTTGACAGGAACTGTATAGGGGATGTTTTTAGCATGCTTTGGACCATTAATGACATAATCAGGAATATCTTTAAGATTAATCTTTTTGTAAATACCTTGATTTGCCAACTTCACCACCAACTCTTCCTTAGGAATAGGAGTGTCCAGAAATGCATTAGGGTCAGCATTTATACCACTATCCCAACTAGTTTCTTCCCAAGCAGTATACTCTTCAACTTGCCTTATAGCTTATTGTTTCTCTAGTTCTTCATCTTCAACAGCCAGTTTCAATTGCTTTTTCTTCTTAATCACAAATTTCTTCTTCTTAGGTACTTCTGGAGCAACAGCAGCAGGACCAGAAGTACTAGGTGGCCTTCTTGAAACTTCACTTGCCTCTGCTTCTTGAACAGCAGGCTCTGGGTTCACAAGGGTTTCTTCAACAATCTTCTTCTTTCTAACTTCTGATGTATCCCTAACACCAGAACTACTCACAGACTTCTTCTTAGGAGTGGATCCTCTTGCTTTCTTGGATCTAGACTCTGTTGCTTCTGGCCTTTCAACAACCTTCCTGATCTTTTCCTGAGCAGGCAACAGATATCTGGTAGCAAGTCTATCATCCAACTTCTGAGATTCTCCTTCCTCCAGAAGTTTCTTATGAATTCCAGCAACAACTGCAACTTCTTCCTTAGGCACAGTAGTAAGAAAGAAATACTTATTCTCTTCAAGCTTCTTTGGTTTAAAAGTGACTTGAGGTATAACTAAAGGACCAGGGTTCCTAACCACTCTCTTCACTGTAGCACCATCTATCAAAGAGGGATGAGCATCAATAAAAGAACTGTATCCAGGGAAAACAGGCTTTAATGATTGCAACAAGTAACTTCTGTGAAACATAAAGGACAAAAATCTGCAATATTGCGCATTTGTGATGCCTTTAGTTTGACTATCAGTGATGGCTCTACATATGTGATCAAAAATAACCTTAGCAAAATTCACAGGAGCCTTCCTTCCCAAATAGTATAAGATTGTCTTATAGTATTGAGAAACCTGGTCAGATGAACCAGCTTTAGGTAAAATGGATTCACACAGAATTTTGTAGATCATTTTGTAGTAAGGTTTCATATCCCTGTTGCTCTTTGAAGTGGAGTATTTGCAGTAAATCTCTTCCTGAATAATGTGACTAGATTCTTCAGTAGGATGAGGAGCCACTCCAAATAAAGGTAGCTTTGTTGCTTGCCTAATGTGTTCTTGTCTGATTCTAATACAAACTCCATCAACCTCTGAACGAATCTCTTTACCCAGGAATTCTAACTCTTTTCTTTGATCAACATTTCCTTCAGCCTCTTGAGACGCTTCACCAATCTCCATTTGAGATGTACCTTTGGAAATCACTTCTGCCTTCATCCAGAAGTCCTTTACAATTTCTGGATAGACAGGTCCATTGAGAATGTCTAAGAAGATAAGTAACCATTGCGCTTCAAACACTTCCTTGATCCCATCTACTCCGTTTACTCTTATCCCTTCGAAATCCACCGGTCTTTCGATAAGTAAGAATAAGTCCGAAATGGGAAAACCCACTTTATCTTTCGTAAGAACACCAGGAGTAGAGTCTTCAATGTCAGCAATAGGAGGGACAATAACAAATTGCTCTCCTTGTTGTAGTTGTCGTTGTTTACTAGATGAAGATGCCATAGATTCTGAGTTTTAGGGTTAGGGTTTGCTAATATGGGAGAAGAAAGAAATTTCTCTGAGTTTTTAGAAGTAATGAAAGTGTAGGTAGTGAGTGTGCAAATGTGTGAATGTGAACAGTTAGTGAGTTTAAAAGAAAATAAACGCGCAAAAACGTACTAACTGACAAGACAGGGGTAAAAGAGTAACTTAACAATTCACAAATTGAATTAGAACACAATCCTCACTAACCAACTTCTTTCTCTAATAGCAAATAGACACGTGTATTAGAAGCTTAATTAAATATCTGACACGTAGGAGACAACAGTTGAAGAGGTAACTCAACAGTTACTGCCACATCACGTCCAGAACCACTCATGCAATCTTTTGATAGAAATACCAGAAGATGGTTTGTCCAAACTTCTGATGCACAAGTTCTGACTCCCCCTAACTTCTGATAGAGATACCAGAAGTTGGTTTGTCTAAACTTCTGATACAAAGGTCCTGACTCCCCCTAACTTCTGATAAACTTCCAGAACTTCCATAAAATAATATTCTTCACTAGAGTTTCAGCTTATTCACAGATTTCCATCATATTAAGATTCTTTTTGATAAAATCAAATCTTTCAACAGCTAGGGGTTTTGTAAAGATATCAGCCCATTGATTTTCAGTATCAATAAACTTAAGATCAATAACACCCTTCTGTACATAGTCTCTTATAAAATGATGTTTAATCTCAATATGCTTAGCTCTTGAGTGTAGAATAGGATTTTTGGAGAGATGAATGGCAGCAGCGTTATCACAATATAAAGGAATACTGTGACTGCTTATTTGATAATCTTCCAATTGATACTTCATCCAAAGTAGTTGTGTACAACATTTAGCTGCTGAAATGTATTATGCTTCTGCTGTTGACATAGCTATAGTGGTTTGCCTTTTACTAGCCCAAGAAATCAAATTCTCACAAATGAATTGACAATTTCCGCTAGTGGATTTTCTTTCGAGTTTATCACCAGCATAGTCAGCATCACAGAATCCAATCAGTTTGTAATCATTAGATTTCTGATACAACAATCCAATGTTACAAGTAGCCTTCAGATATCTAAAGATTCTCTTTACAGCAGTAAAATGAGATTCTCTAGGATCTGACTGAAATCTTGCACACAAACATACACTGAATAAAATATCAGGTCTAGAAGCTGTTAGATAGAGAAGAGATCCAATCATTCCTCTATATAACTTCTGATCAACTTTACCTTCAGACTCACCTTTGCTAAGACTTGATGTAGGATGGATTTGAGTGTTCATGGGTTTGCAGTCTTCCAAATTGTATTTCTTCAGAAGATCTTTGATATACTTTGACTGATGAATGAAGCTTCCTTTCTTTGTTTGATTGATCTGAATTTCCAGAAAGTACTTCAATTCTCCCATCATGCTCATCTCAAATTCATCTTGCATTATCTTAGAAAAGTTCTTGCAAAGTGTAGCATTAGTTGATCCAAAAATGATGTCATCAACATATATTTGAATGATCAAAATGTCTTTCTTCATAGTCTTTCTGAATAATGTATTATCAACTTGACCTTTTTCAAAACCATTGTCAATCAAGAAGTTACTTAGTCTCTCATACCAAGCTCTGAGAGCTTGTTTGAGTCCATAGAGTGACTTCTTTAATCTAAACACATGATCTGGATTTGAAATGTCTTCAAATCCTGGAGGTTGTTTGACATATACTTCTTCAGAAATTACTCCATTCAGAAATGCACTCTTAACATCCATTTGATAAAGTGTAATGTTGTTGTTGACAGCATAAGAAAGAAGTAATCTTATTGCTTCCAATCTTGCAACTGGAGCATAAGTCTCTGTATAATCAATGCCTTCTTGTTGACTGTATCCTTGTGCAACAAGTCTAGCTTTGTTTCTTGTTACTTCTCCTTGTTCATTCAGCTTATTTCTGTATACCCACTTTGTTTCAATAATGTTCTTGTCTTTTGGTTTGGGTACCAAATTCCATACATCATTCCTTTGAAATTGATTTAGTTCTTCTTCCATTGCAACTATCCAAGCATCATCAGATAATGCTTCATCAGTGGTTTTAGGTTCAATCAAGGAAACTAGACCAAATAAGGATTCTTCATCCCTAAAACTTAATCTTGTCTTCCTAGGACTGTTCTTATTACCAATGATAAGCTCTTCAGGATGTGATGACTTGTATTTGAAGATGTTTCTTGGAATAGTTGTTTCTTATAGATCAGGATCTTCAGTTGGTGTTGTTTGATGATCACCAGATTCTGGAACTTGGTTGTTCTCTAGAGCTTCCAGAAGTTCAAGAGTGGAATCAGGTCCAGAACCTTCATCTTCTGAGTCTTGAGAATCTGAAATTTCTATAGCAGGCTCTGACTTTTCATGGTCAGGCACTTTGTCATCAAACCTTACATGCATAGATTCTTCAACTGATTGAGTTTCAGAATTATACACTCTGTATGACTTGAAGCGCTCAGAATATCCAATGAAGATACCCTTACTAGCTTTAGAGTCAAATTTCTTAAGATGAACTTTAGTATTCAGAATGTAACATGTACAACCAAATTGGTGAAAATAAGAGATATTGGGTTTCCTTCCTCTAAAAAGTTCATATGTTGTTTTATTCAGAATAGGTCTAATATAGATTCTGTTCTGAATATAACAAGCAGTGCTTACTGCTTCTGCCCAGAAAAATTTTGCCAAAGAATGTTCATGCATCATGGTTCTAGCCATCTCTTGTAAAGATCTGTTCTTTCTTTCTACAACTCCATTTTGCTGTGGATTTCTAGGAGAAGATAACTCATGGAAAATTCCATGTTCTTCACAAAAGTTTTCAAAAGGTTCATTTTCAAATTCTCCACCATGATCACTTCTAACTTTTAAAATCTTTATATCTTTTTCATTTTGAATTTGGGCACAGAAGACACTAAACTCTTCATATGTATCACTTTTAGATCTTAGAAATCTTACCCAAGTCCATCTACTATAATCATCAACAATGACTAGTCCATACTTCTTTCCATTGAGTGAAGCAGTGCTAACTGGTCCAAACAAATCAATGTGCAGAAGTTCTAAAGGTCTAGAAGTAGAAACAATGCTCTTAAGTTTAAATAAGCTTTTGACAAACTTCCCTTTTTGACAAGAGTCACAAAGAGAATCTGAGTGATAAGTCAATTTAGGAAGACCTCTTACAAGATTGTCTTTGCTAAGCTTGGAAATTAATCTCCAGTTAGCATGACCTAATCTTTTATGCCAAACTCATTTCTCATCACTTAGAGTCAATAAACAAAGCACATTCTAATCTTTCAGATAAGATAAATTAACTTTATAAACATTGCCCTTTCTACAACCTTTAAACAAAATGGATTTATCAGAATTGTTAATTACAGTACATGAATTCTTATTAAACACAACATCATAATTACTGTCACATAATTGACTTATGCTAAGTAGATTATGTTGTAGTCCATCAACCAACCAAACATCAGATATAGTAAGAGAAGAATTACCTACTTTACCTATACCAATGATTTTGCCTTTTTGGTTCCCACCAAATCCTACAGTTCCTCCCTCTCTCAGATTCAGGGTGTGGAACAAGTGCTTGTCTCCTGTCATGTGTCGTGAACATCCACTGTCCAGATACCATGAGCTTTGCCTTTTTCTTGGGATGCATACCTGCAGTAAACATTATCTCAGACTTTGGTACCCATATTCTGATGGGTCCTCTAAAGTTAGTTCTTTTATCCATCTTCTGTTTCTTGTATCTTCCAGAGGATCCAAAGTGAGGTGAGCCTTGAAAAACAGGTTTAGGCTTAACCTTTCCTTTAGACCTTGATCCAGAATGTGTCAGCAAACCAGCTTTCAAGTTTGTACAGCTTGATCCCATGCCCCGAATACTCTTAGGCTTGAAGATTTTATGTACTCCTTTACTAGACTTGGATACTATAGCAATGGGAGCAGAGGTTTTCAAAAACTCCACGCTTACTTGAGCATCTGACACTTTTTGATTTTCTGTACCATTACTAGAAACAAAGTTAGAATAAAGTTCAGAAGGTGTTTTGCTTATGCATACAGATTGATTTGAGTTTCCTTTGACAGTACTTCCCAAACCTTGTCCAGTGTATTTGCCAGCACCATAAATCATGGAGGCTAATTTATGCTTGTCAATATTGTGATGAACAAACTCTTGAAGAGCAATCTCATGCTTATCATAGGGTTTGTTACATGATCTGCAACCATTTTCAAGAACTTGAATAGTCTTTAAGGACTTCTTATAGTCTTCTTGAATATAATTAACTTTATCATTGAGCATGTCAAACTTTTGTTTAAAAAGTTCTAGCTCATTTGATTTTTTCATGTATTTCATCACAGTATCTTTCAAAGCCTTAGAGAGTTGAGTATCAGATAGTTTAGAAATAACCTGCTGTCGCGCCGCGAAAAACGCCCGAGCGTCGGAACACTCGGTAATGACACAGAGTCGCCACTGAACTTTATTTATTCCCGAAGGAAAAGGAAAATATCGATAAAACCTTAACAGAAAAGAAAAATGGTCATCGCAACCAAATTTCGAGTTCGGGAGTCGATTATGTAAGGGGAAGGTACTAGCACCCCTCACATCCGTTGTACTCAACGGGAACCTTCTTGTTATTTTAGGGTTTGAAAATTGTCTTTTAATTGTTTGCATTAATTTCTATTAATTGTTAAATATTTACAAAGGGAAAAAAATTAGTTTTTTATTATTGTGCTTGACGGTTGTTGGATCCCGCTCCTACGTATTCCCAAGTGCAATGGGAAATTCAAAGCTTACGTAGTTCTTTGGTAAAAAATATTTGTGTGTTGGTTGATTTTAGCGAACGGTATTTTAAATCGCATTCTAGTGGTTAAACGTATGCTGCTCGCGCGTGGGAGGCTTATGCGTTGTTTGTATCACGTTAGAAGGATTATAATACGTTCGTTTGAGAAAAAGTTTGTTTTTGTTTTTTGAATGCGCTAAGGCAAAAATTAATTTGATGGGTTGAGTTTATTTATTATTTTAAGTTTTGAAAAAGAATGTATTTTTTGGTGTGGAAGACAAATAGTCGATAGACAAAGCGCACGCTAAAGTCTCGACTATTCGAGAGACGAACGAATGTACATTCGTCGATCCCTTTTTTAATCCACGAAATTTTTTAGAAAAAGTAGTTGTTTTGCATGAATTAAATAAAAAGAGAATTTAATTGATAGTTTTTGTATTTTTAGAATATGTGTTATTTTTTTGGTATTTTAGTTATTTTTGAAACGATAAAAATAAAAACACGAGGGTACGTTTATTACGACAATATGTACGAAACTAACAAATAAACTCTACATGTATATTTACACATTCTTACGAAAATAAAGCTAAAACTATATAGCATATTTTTGTATTTTTCATGAGTGATCTATAAACAAAATAGAACATTGCATAAATAAATAAATACTAACACATCATGCATTTTAAATATTTATATACAAGCATTCCATATAAAAATAAAGCACAAATAAAATCACAAATAACGACTAAGAAAAATGAACACATAAAAATACGAAAATAAAATAAAAAAAACGCACACAGAGGGGGTGCACACAACACCAACAGGGGGTGCTGAAAGCACCCTGGGCTCACAAACAGAAACTGGGCGTGGGTTGAAGGTCCAACAGAGTATTTGGGCTGAACCAGCCGGTTTGGTTGAACCGAACGGACTGGTCTCCTATATATTCATATCTCCGATTTTTTTTCTTTTTATTCTCCCATTTCTCTCTCTAACCTTCTCTCCTTCTCTCTAATTTTCTGGGCAAGTGTTCTTCTTGAGGAAGAACACGATGAATTTTCCGGTGAGCATATGAACACCGGCGCGGTGGCCGGCTAGGCCAGACGGCGGCGGCCACCGCGCCGGAGTAAAAAAATTTGTCAAAATCAGAACTTTTTCTTTCAATCTCTCTTTTTAAACCCTCCTAAACACGATTCTGAGTTCCAAATTTACAAAAACCTTACCAATTTGTGCAGATCGGAGATTAAAGTTTTGAAGTTTTTTTTTTTTTTTTGTTTCAAATTTCTTCTTCACTCCTGCGTCGGTTCTGTTCTTCTTCTTCTATTCCTTTTTTGTTTTTCTGGAACGTGTGTGTGTGTGCGTGTTTTGATTTCGGTTCTGATTTGTGTTTATGTTGTGAGTTTTTGTTATTGATTTCTGGGTTGTGATGATGATGATTTTGGTGCGGCTGTGATGTTGTGATGTGAGAAAAATTTGGATTTGTGATGTTAAAAAAAAAGCTTAGAGTTTGTGATTGGGGTTTGAGTTTTTGTTCTCAGAGAAAAATTGAGTTTCTCTCTGTTTTTTTCTGATGGTGAAATCGTGTTTCTGATAATTTTCTGTGTGTTTGAGACTATGGCTCTGTTCTGATTATATTCACAAATTTGTGAATTGGTTCTTGTCCTGTGGCATTTAATTCCTCACAGTGGAGGCTATGGGGAACTTGGAATTTTGCTCTGATCAATGAATTTCACTGATCTATGTTCTGGTATGCAGAAAAGAGAAAGGAAGAAAAATCAGAGGAGGGGGGACGCCTCTGCAGATGGATTCTGGACTTGGACACATTTTTTTGACAGATTGATTTGAGTTTCCTTTGACAGTACTTCCCAAACCTTGTCCAGTGTATTTGCCAGCACCATAAATCATGGAGGCTAATTTATGCTTGTCAATATTGTGATGAACAAACTCTTGAAGAGCAATCTCATGCTTATCATAGGGTTTGTTACATGATCTGCAACCATTTTCAAGAACTTGAATAGTCTTTAAGGACTTCTTATAGTCTTCTTGAATATAATTAACTTTATCATTGAGCATGTCAAACTTTTGTTTAAAAAGTTCTAGCTCATTTGATTTTTTCATGTATTTCATCACAGTATCTTTCAAAGCCTTAGAGAGTTGAGTATCAGATAGTTTAGAAATAACCTGCTGTCGCGCCGCGAAAAACGCCCGAGCGTCGGAACACTCGGTAATGACACAGAGTCGCCACTGAACTTTATTTATTCCCGAAGGAAAAGGAAAATATCGATAAAACCTTAACAGAAAAGAAAAATGGTCATCGCAACCAAATTTCGAGTTCGGGAGTCGATTATGTAAGGGGAAGGTACTAGCACCCCTCACATCCGTTGTACTCAACGGGAACCTTCTTGTTATTTTAGGGTTTGAAAATTGTCTTTTAATTGTTTGCATTAATTTCTATTAATTGTTAAATATTTACAAAGGGAAAAAAATTAGTTTTTTATTATTGTGCTTGACGGTTGTTGGATCCCGCTCCTACGTATTCCCAAGTGCAATGGGAAATTCAAAGCTTACGTAGTTCTTTGGTAAAAAATATTTGTGTGTTGGTTGATTTTAGCGAACGGTATTTTAAATCGCATTCTAGTGGTTAAACGTATGCTGCTCGCGCGTGGGAGGCTTATGCGTTGTTTGTATCACGTTAGAAGGATTATAATACGTTCGTTTGAGAAAAAGTTTGTTTTTGTTTTTTGAATGCGCTAAGGCAAAAATTAATTTGATGGGTTGAGTTTATTTATTATTTTAAGTTTTGAAAAAGAATGTATTTTTTGGTGTGGAAGACAAATAGTCGATAGACAAAGCGCACGCTAAAGTCTCGACTATTCGAGAGACGAACGAATGTACATTCGTCGATCCCTTTTTTAATCCACGAAATTTTTTAGAAAAAGTAGTTGTTTTGCATGAATTAAATAAAAAGAGAATTTAATTGATAGTTTTTGTATTTTTAGAATATGTGTTATTTTTTTGGTATTTTAGTTATTTTTGAAACGATAAAAATAAAAACACGAGGGTACGTTTATTACGACAATATGTACGAAACTAACAAATAAACTCTACATGTATATTTACACATTCTTACGAAAATAAAGCTAAAACTATATAGCATATTTTTGTATTTTTCATGAGTGATCTATAAACAAAATAGAACATTGCATAAATAAATAAATACTAACACATCATGCATTTTAAATATTTATATACAAGCATTCCATATAAAAATAAAGCACAAATAAAATCACAAATAACGACTAAGAAAAATGAACACATAAAAATACGAAAATAAAATAAAAAAAACGCACACAGAGGGGGTGCACACAACACCAACAGGGGGTGCTGAAAGCACCCTGGGCTCACAAACAGAAACTGGGCGTGGGTTGAAGGTCCAACAGAGTATTTGGGCTGAACCAGCCGGTTTGGTTGAACCGAACGGACTGGTCTCCTATATATTCATATCTCCGATTTTTTTTCTTTTTATTCTCCCATTTCTCTCTCTAACCTTCTCTCCTTCTCTCTAATTTTCTGGGCAAGTGTTCTTCTTGAGGAAGAACACGATGAATTTTCCGGTGAGCATATGAACACCGGCGCGGTGGCCGGCTAGGCCAGACGGCGGCGGCCACCGCGCCGGAGTAAAAAAATTTGTCAAAATCAGAACTTTTTCTTTCAATCTCTCTTTTTAAACCCTCCTAAACACGATTCTGAGTTCCAAATTTACAAAAACCTTACCAATTTGTGCAGATCGGAGATTAAAGTTTTGAAGTTTTTTTTTTTTTTTTTGTTTCAAATTTCTTCTTCACTCCTGCGTCGGTTCTGTTCTTCTTCTTCTATTCCTTTTTTGTTTTTCTGGAACGTGTGTGTGTGTGCGTGTTTTGATTTCGGTTCTGATTTGTGTTTATGTTGTGAGTTTTTGTTATTGATTTCTGGGTTGTGATGATGATGATTTTGGTGCGGCTGTGATGTTGTGATGTGAGAAAAATTTGGATTTGTGATGTTAAAAAAAAAGCTTAGAGTTTGTGATTGGGGTTTGAGTTTTTGTTCTCAGAGAAAAATTGAGTTTCTCTCTGTTTTTTTCTGATGGTGAAATCGTGTTTCTGATAATTTTCTGTGTGTTTGAGACTATGGCTCTGTTCTGATTATATTCACAAATTTGTGAATTGGTTCTTGTCCTGTGGCATTTAATTCCTCACAGTGGAGGCTATGGGGAACTTGGAATTTTGCTCTGATCAATGAATTTCACTGATCTATGTTCTGGTATGCAGAAAAGAGAAAGGAAGAAAAATCAGAGGAGGGGGGACGCCTCTGCAGATGGATTCTGGACTTGGACACATTTTTTTGACAGATTGATTTGAGTTTCCTTTGACAGTACTTCCCAAACCTTGTCCAGTGTATTTGCCAGCACCATAAATCATGGAGGCTAATTTATGCTTGTCAATATTGTGATGAACAAACTCTTGAAGAGCAATCTCATGCTTATCATAGGGTTTGTTACATGATCTGCAACCATTTTCAAGAACTTGAATAGTCTTTAAGGACTTCTTATAGTCTTCTTGAATATAATTAACTTTATCATTGAGCATGTCAAACTTTTGTTTAAAAAGTTCTAGCTCATTTGATTTTTTCATGTATTTCATCACATTATCTTTCAAAGCCTTAGAGAGTTGAGTATCAGATAGTTTAGAAATAACCTGCTGTCGCGCCGCGAAAAACGCCCGAGCGTCGGAACACTCGGTAATGACACAGAGTCGCCACTGAACTTTATTTATTCCCGAAGGAAAAGGAAAATATCGATAAAACCTTAACAGAAAAGAAAAATGGTCATCGCAACCAAATTTCGAGTTCGGGAGTCGATTATGTAAGGGGAAGGTACTAGCACCCCTCACATCCGTTGTACTCAACGGGAACCTTCTTGTTATTTTAGGGTTTGAAAATTGTCTTTTAATTGTTTGCATTAATTTCTATTAATTGTTAAATATTTACAAAGGGAAAAAAATTAGTTTTTTATTATTGTGCTTGACGGTTGTTGGATCCCGCTCCTACGTATTCCCAAGTGCAATGGGAAATTCAAAGCTTACGTAGTTCTTTGGTAAAAAATATTTGTGTGTTGGTTGATTTTAGCGAACGGTATTTTAAATCGCATTCTAGTGGTTAAACGTATGCTGCTCGCGCGTGGGAGGCTTATGCGTTGTTTGTATCACGTTAGAAGGATTATAATACGTTCGTTTGAGAAAAAGTTTGTTTTTGTTTTTTGAATGCGCTAAGGCAAACATTAATTTGATGGGTTGAGTTTATTTATTATTTTAAGTTTTGAAAAAGAATGTATTTTTTGGTGTGGAAGACAAATAGTCGATAGACAAAGCGCACGCTAAAGTCTCGACTATTCGAGAGACGAACGAATGTACATTCGTCGATCCCTTTTTTAATCCACGAAATTTTTTAGAAAAAGTAGTTGTTTTGCATGAATTAAATAAAAAGAGAATTTAATTGATATTTTTTGTATTTTTAGAATATGTGTTATTTTTTTGGTATTTTAGTTATTTTTGAAACGATAAAAATAAAAACACGAGGGTACGTTTATTACGACAATATGTACGAAACTAACAAATAAACTCTACATGTATATTTACACATTCTTACGAAAATAAAGCTAAAACTATATAGCATATTTTTGTATTTTTCATGAGTGATCTATAAACAAAATAGAACATTGCATAAATAAATAAATACTAACACATCATGCATTTTAAATATTTATATACAAGCATTCCATATAAAAATAAAGCACAAATAAAATCACAAATAACGACTAAGAAAAATGAACACATAAAAATACGAAAATAAAATAAAAAAAACGCACACAGAGGGGGTGCACACAGCACCAACAGGGGGTGCTGAAAGCACCCTGGGCTCACAAACAGAAACTGGGCGTGGGTTGAAGGTCCAACAGAGTATTTGGGCTGAACCAGCCGGTTTGAGGTGAGCCGGTCCGGTTTGGTTGAACCGAACGGACTGGTCTCCTATATATTCATATCTCCGATTTTTTTTCTTTTTATTCTCCCATTTCTCTCTAACCTTCTCTCCTTCTCTCTAATTTTCTGGGCAAGTGTTCTTCTTGAGGAAGAACACGATGAATTTTCCGGTGAGCATATGAACACCGGCGCGGTGGCCGGCTAGGCCAGACGGCGGCGGCCACCGCGCCGGAGTAAAAAAATTTGTCAAAATCAGAACTTTTTCTTTCAATCTCTCTTTTTAAACCCTCCTAAACACGATTCTGAGTTCCAAATTTACAAAAACCTTACCAATTTGTGCAGATCGGAGATTAAAGTTTTGAAGTTTTTTTTTTTTTTTGTTTCAAATTTCTTCTTCACTCCTGCGTCGGTTCTGTTCTTCTTCTTCTATTCCTTTTTTGTTTTTCTGGAACGTGTGTGTGTGTGCGTGTTTTGATTTCGGTTCTGATTTGTGTTTATGTTGTGAGTTTTTGTTATTGATTTCTGGGTTGTGATGATGATGATTTTGGTGCGGCTGTGATGTGAGAAAAATTTGGATTTGTGATGTTAAAAAAAAAGCTTAGAGTTTGTGATTGAGGTTTGAGTTTTTGTTCTCAGAGAAAAATTGAGTTTCTCTCTGTTTTTTTCTGATGGTGAAATCGTGTTTCTGATAATTTTCTGTGTGTTTGAGACTATGACTCTGTTCTGATTATATTCACAAATTTGTGAATTGGTTCTTGTCCTGTGGCATTTAATTCCTCACAGTGGAGGCTATGGGGAACTTGGAATTTTGCTCTGATCAATGAATTTCACTGATCTATGTTCTGGTATGCAGAAAAGAGAAAGGAAGAAAAATCAGAGGAGGGGGGACGCCTCTGCAGATGGATTCTGGACTTGGACACATTTTTTTGACAGATAAAAAAAATAGAAAAAGGACAAAAATAATAATAATAATAATAATAATAATAAAAAAACGAAAATAATAATAATAATAATGAAAAATAATAAAATAAAAATAATAATAACAGTAATAATAATAATAAAAATACGAAAATAATCAATAATAATAATAATAAAAATAAAAAACGAAAATAATAATAATAACTAAAAAAACTAAAATAATAATAATAATAAAAAAAACAAATTAAATGAGGTATTTTAAAATACCTCTCTGCCGAAATTTCGATCAAAACCTAAACAAATGAGGTATTTTAAAATACCTCTATCGAAATTTCGTTCGAAAATTCAACTATATAAAAAAAGAACTCCTACTTGACTTTTCGCTCGGGAAAACGAACCGAATTAAAAATAACTAAAATAACTTAATTGAACAAAAACGCGACGAGAAAAATGGACAAAATTTGGGGTATGACAGCTGCCCCTATTTAAATATCTTTAATCAAAAAGGACGAGCGAAATTGGTACTCGTGTTTTGATGAAAGATAGTTAAATACCAAAAGATCAAAAATTTTGTCCGATTGGACAAAGAAAGTTGTAGACAAAAAGATCGTTATCTTGCATGGTGCTTGGACTGAAAACATAAAAATTGTCGCAGGCATAAGGCCGGACGTGTGCTAAAAATAAAATTGTCGCAGGGATAAGGCCTGACGACTGTCATAGGGATAAGGCCTGGACACAGACATAAAATTAAATTGTCGTAGGGATAAGGCCTGACGACTGTCACAGGGATAAGGCCTGGACACAGACAGAAAATAAAATTGTCGTAGGGATAAGGCCTGACGACTGTCACAGGGATAAGGCCTGGACACAGACAGAAAATTAAAATTGTCGCAGGGATAAGGCCTGACGACTGTCACAGGGATAAGGCCTGGACACAGACAGAAAATAAAATTGTCGCAGGGATAAGGCCTGGCGACTGTCACAGGGATAAGGCCTGGACACAGACAGAAAATTAAAATTGTCGTAGGGATAAGGCCTGACGACTGTCACAGGGATAAGGCCTGGACACAGACAGAAAATAAAATTGTCGCAGGGATAAGGCCTGACGACTGTCACAGGGATAAGGCCTGGACACAGACAGAAAATAAAATTGTCGTAGGGATAAGACTTGACGACTGTCACAGGGATAAGGCCTGGACACAGACATAAAATTAAATTGTCGTAGGGATAAGGCCTGACGACTGTCACAGGGATAAGGCCTGGACACAGACAGAAAATTAAAATTGTCGCAGGGATAAGGCCTGACGACTGTCACAGGGATAAGGCCTGGACACAGACAGAAAATAAAATTGTCGCAGGGATAAGGCCTGGCGACTGTCACAGGGATAAGGCCTGGACAGAAAATAAAATTGTCGTAGGGATAAGGCCTGACGACTGTCACAGGGATAAGGCCTGGACACAGACAGAAAATAAAAATTGTCGCAGGGATAAGGCCTGACGACTGTCATAGGGATAAGGCCTGGACACAGACAGAAAATAAAATTGTCGTAGGGATAAGGCCTGACGACTGTCACAGGGATAAGGCCTGGACACAGACAGAAAAAAAATTGTCGCAGGGATAAGGCCTGACGACTGTCACAGGGATAAAGTCTGACGACTGTCACAGGGATAAGGCCTGGACACAGACAGAAAATAAAATTGTCGCGGGGATAAGGCCTGGCGACTGTCACAGGGATAAGGCCTGGACACAGACAAAAAATTAAAATTGTCGCAGGGATAAGGCCTGACGACTGTCACAGGGATAAGGCCTGGACACAGACAGAAAATAAAATTGTCGCAGGGATAAGGCCTGGCGACTGTCACAGGGATAAGGCCTGGACACAGACAGAAAATTAAAATTGTCGCAGGGATAAGGCCTGACGACTGTCACAGGGATAAGGCCTGGACACTGCTTAGAGATGGTTTTACCCGCTTTGGAGCTATGGGAGGTTGACACCCTTTTGCATGCCATAATGCATGTTATATGCTTATGCTCTCGTTTATGCATGATTTTTTTTATTTTATTTTTTTTTAAAATGCATATTGTGATTGGATGTGTATGTTACATGTAATGCATGAGATGACATGTTGATTGAAACTTTTCCTTTTTTTTTTTTTTGAGTTGGCCAAGCAAGAGTTTGCCCATCGTGGATAGAACCCTCGTTATTTTCTTGATATTAGAACCCTTGATGATTTTCTGTCTAAATCTTTGAGGTGCTGGAGATGCCCCAACTATGCTATAGATTCTAGCAGTTTGTTGCTTCTATTGCAGCATGTGACTTTTGTATTGAGCGGACAATGATGCTTGATAATGAGTCCAGACTTTGATCGACGGATGCAAACCCAAAAGCCAAGGATGAACCTTAGTTACTTAAAAGTAAAAAATTTGTTTTCTTGAAGTCCCTTTTGCTTGAAAAATTTGACATTTTAATGCGATATCAAAAATAAATTAGCATTTTATGAACATGCAAAGACATAAGAGTAGAAGAAAATGAGCTCAAATGAATTTTATTGATTGCTGACCCATGAATGGGTGAGAGTACATAAGGATGTAATTCCTATAAGAGGAGATCACTTGTCAAAGATAAAATGGCAACAAGTGAATGGAAACATGACACGTGCTATTTTCCCCACGACTCATGAATTTACAAAACTTTGCCTCCGGAGTTGATGATTAGACTGATCCTCCTTTCTTGAGCCTTCGTCACGGAGCCGACGCTTTACAGTCATTTGTTCCTCCCTTTCGGAGTCAACGCTGTTTTTTTTTTTTTTTTTTTTTGAAAATCCCTAACTTTTGTATGGACCGCCCTTTTCGGGTTTTCAGTCCACCGGGTTATACTTCCTTTTTTGATGCCCCTAATTTTTGCCTGGACCGCCCTTTCGGGTTTTCAGTCCACCGGGACGCTCTCTATTGCTTAAGTCGCCTTTTCAGGTTTTCAACTTAGCGAGCTCTTTTTTTTTTTTATGCATAATATTTCTTGACTGCGTCAGTGTTCACTGAAAGTGGGAGGTCTTCTCCGTCCATGGTGGTAAGGATTAATGCTCCGCCTGAGAAAGATTTTTTTACCACATAGGGCCCTTCGTAGTTAGGTGTCCACTTTCCCCGTGGGTCTTTGTGTATAGGCAATATTTTCCTTAACACTAAATCCCCTTCTCGGAACTCTCGAGGACGAACCTTCTTATCGAAAGCCTTTTTGAGCCTCTTTTGATACAACTGGCCATGGCATAATGCTGTTAGGCGCTTTTCTTCAATGAGGTTTAATTGATCAAACCTTGTTTGTACCCATTCAGCTTCTTCTAACTTGGTTTCCATCAAGACTCTCAATGACGGGATTTCCACTTCAACCGGAAGTACTGCCTCCATGCCATATACCAAGGAAAAGGGAGTTGCCCCAGTAGAAGTGCGGACAGTTGTTCTATAGCCGTGCAAGGCGAAAGGAAGCATCTCATGCCAATCCTTATAAGTCTTTACCATCTTTTGAATGATTTTCTTGATGTTTTTGTTGGCTGCTTCTACGGCTCCGTTCATCTTTGGTCGGTATGGTGATGAATTGTGGTGTTCAATCTTGAAGTCTTCACACAATTCTTTCATCGTCTTATTGTTCAAATTTGACCCATTATCCGTGATAATCTTGTTGGGAATACCGTAACGGCAGATTATCTCTTTCTTGATGAAACGGGCCACCACTTGTTTGGTCACATTGGCGTAAGAGGCAGCTTCAACCCACTTGGTGAAATAATCGATAGCCACTAGGATAAACTGATGTCCGTTAGAGGCTTTTGGCTCGATCATTCCAATCATGTCTATTCCCCACATTGAGAATGGCCATGGGGCTGTCAGAACATTCAGAGGGGTTGGTGGCACATGCACTTTGTCAGCATAGAT
Source organism: Trifolium fragiferum (assembly GCA_954870985.1). Classification (NCBI taxonomy): domain Eukaryota; kingdom Viridiplantae; phylum Streptophyta; class Magnoliopsida; order Fabales; family Fabaceae; genus Trifolium; species Trifolium fragiferum. Next base: position 7,194,469 of record OX940796.1, read on the forward strand.
TTGGCATTTGTGGCATTTCTTGACATATTGAAAACAGTCAGCCTCCATTGTCAACCAGTAATAACCTGCCCTTAGAATCTTCTTTGCCATTGCATGCCCATTGGCATGGGTTCCAAAGGATCCTTCATGTATTTCAGTGATGAGAAGGTCCGCTTCTCGCTTGTCCACACACCGGAGCAAGACCATATCATGGTTTCTTTTATAGAGCACATCCCCATTCAAGAAGAATTGTGATGCCAATCTTCTTAAAGTTTTCTTGTCAATGGACGAGGCATTTTCAGGATACTCTTGCTTTGCGAGATATAACTTGATGTCATGGAACCAAGGCTTGTTGTCGTATACCTCTTCAATTACTGCACTCACAGTCGGCTCATCTTTTCGATTCACAATTATCAGTGGTGTTTCATTGTCGAATTTCACTTTGTACATTGATGATAGTGTAGCCAATGCGTCTGCAACTTGATTCTCTTCTCTTGGGAAATGATGAAAAGTAATCTCGTCAAAGTGCTTTATCAACTTCATGACATGGGCTCGATATGGGATCAACTTGGGATGTCGTGTTTCCCATTCTCCTTTCACTTGATAGATGACCAATGCCGAATCTCCGTACACTTCCAAGATTTTGATTCTCATGTCAATTGCTGCTTCAAGACCCATGATGCACGCTTCATATTCTGCCACATTATTCGTACAATCAAAGCACAACCTTGCAGTGAAAGGAGTGTATCCATTTCTTGGAGATATCAAAACAGCTCCAATCCCGTGCCCCATGGAATTTGAGGCTCCATCAAAGGCGAGTTTCCATCTTGCACCTGGTTCGGGTCCTTCGTCGTCCCCTATGGGTTCTTTGTAACTCAGGGCCATGATGTCTTCATCTGGGAAGTCAAACTGAATGGGTTGATATTCTTCCAATGGTTGGTGAGCAAGATGTTCAAACAACACACTTCCTTTGATTGCCTTTTGAGTGACATATTGGATGTCGTATTCGGATAACAACATTTGCCATCGTGCAATTTTCCCTGTGAGTGCAGGCTTCTCAAATATGTACTTAATGGGATCCATCTTTGATATCAGCATAGTAGTATGAGTTAACATGTACTGTCTTAGACGTCGAGCAGCCCATGCTAATGCACAACAAGTTTTCTCGAGTGCTGTGTATCTCGATTCACATTCGGTGAATTTCTTGCTCAGGAAGTAGATGGCATGCTCTTTTCTTCCTGTTTCATCATGCTGCCCCAACACGCAACCCATTGATCCTTCTAGCACAGTAAGATACATAAGGAGAGGCCTTCCTGGAACTGGAGGTGTCAAGATTGGTGGTTTTTGCAAATACTCCTTGATCTTGTCAAATGCTTTTTGGCAATCTTCATTCCATTCGTTGGCTTGATCTTTCCTTAGCAATTTGAAGATAGGCTCACAAGTGGCAGTGAGATGTGAGATGAAGCGAGCAATGTAATTCAACCTTCCCAAGAATCCACGTACCTCCTTCTCAGTCCTGGGTACTGGCATATTTTGTATGGCCTTGACCTTATCAGGATCTACCTCAATTCCTCTTTGGCTGACAATGAACCCTAATAACTTTCCTGATCTGACGCCGAAAGTGCACTTGTTAGGATTCAGGCGCAACTTGAATTTTCTCAGACGGACGAACAACTTTTGTAAATGGACCAAATGATCTTCTTCCCCTTGAGATTTGGCAATCATATCATCCACATAGACTTCTATCTCCTTATGGATCATATCATGAAAGAGAGTAACCATGGCTCTTTGGTATGTTGCCCCGGCATTTTTCAATCCGAAAGGCATTACCTTATAACAAAATGTGCCCCAAGGAGTAATGAAGGTGGTTTTCTCCATGTCTTCCGGAGCCATCTTGATTTGATTATATCGTGAGAAGCCATCCATGAAGGAGAATACTGAAAATTGAGCTGTATTGTCCACCAAGACATCAATGTGAGGTAATGGGAAATCATCTTTTGGGCTTGCCCTATTCAAGTCTCGATAATCCACACACATCCGAACCTTTCCATCTTTCTTTGGGACTGGTACGATGTTGGCTACCCATTCTGGGTACTTGGAAACTTCTAAGAACCCCGCGTCAAATTGCTTCTTGACTTCCTCTCTGATCTTAAGGGCCATGTCGGGTCTTGTTCTTCTCAACTTTTGCTTCACTGGTGGGCACTCTGGTCGAAGTGGTAGCCTATGCACGACTATGTCGGTGTCCAATCCCGGCATATCTTGATAAGACCAAGCAAACACATCCACGTACTCTTGCAACAGGTTGATCAAGCTTCTTTTCACAACATCTTGCAAAGAGGCCCCTATCTTGATCTCCTTTTTCTCCTCGTCAGACCCTAAGTTGATCACTTCCACAGGCTCTTGGTGCGCTTGAATTTCTTTCTCTTCTTGTTCTAAGAGACGAGCTAGCCCTTCGGGGAGCTCACAGTCGTCTTCATCGCCTTCTTCGGCTTGGTTGATTGGAAATTCAAAGTCGATAGGGATTTTAGCTGTGTCAGTTTCAACAAGTTTATTGGTGGATCTGCATGAGGATGATTTTTATTTTAGAATTATTGAAAGAGAAATGGAGGTGATTTAAAAACTGTAAAAATAAATTTTGAAAAGTTGCCATTTTTAGAATAAACAGGAGCAGAAGAAAATAGACTTTGATGAACATAAAATGCATTTTCATTGATTGATAAGATTTAAAACATAGGGGTGCCCTACAAAAGATATCCATTTGCCTTGGGCAGAGCAAAGGATTTTTTTCAAGAAAAACAAAGCAAATTACTTAAAGATAATTTCAGGAATCTCCCAAGCCTTCCAGTTGCACAGGACATCATCCGGATCACATTGATACACCAAGTCAGGTACACCTTCTTCTTCATCTTCTAGATTTGCCACATGCCCCTCGTAGCTAAAGCCTGCACTACGAAATATCCCTTGGATGGTACCCATGCTTTTCGGAGCAAATCTCAGCATATCCCTTGTAGTAGGTTGGTACCCCAATCCAAAGCGGTCTTTCTTCTCTTGAACCTTTGGTACTTCGCCCCAACCTGGTGGAATTCCTTCTTCTAATGCCTCCTTCACAGCTCTCCATGAGGTTAAAGTTAAACCTTTTTTCTTCTTAGGCTCACGCCTAGACTTCATAGTGGTAACACTTGCCACTTCTAGTGCTTGAAAAGGGACTTCAATAGCTTCCTCGCCCGCCTCTATGTATTGGAAAGAGGAGAGATGACTCACCATCATATCTTCTTGTCCTGACACGACAATCATCTTATCACCGGTTATGAACTTAAGCTTTTGATGCAAGGTGGAAGTGACTGCCCCAGCAGCGTGAATCCATGGCCTTCCAAGTAGACAACTGTAAGCAGGGTTAATGTCCATGACTTGGAATGTAATAGTGAACATTTGCGGACCAATTAGAATCGGCAAATCAACTTCTCCCATGACTGCTCTCTTGGATCCATCGAACGCCTTCACAATTAGTGCACTTTGTCTCAAAAGCGCTCCTTCAATTGCAAGCTTATCCAGTGTTATCTTTGGCATGACATTCAAAGAGGATCCAGTATCTACCAACACTTTGGACAAGATGTTGTTTGAGCATTTGACTGATATGTGCAGTGCTTTGTTGTGGTCTTTCCCTTCAGAAGGAAGCTCATCTTCATTGAATCCCAAGTATCGGCTTGTAGTGATATTAGCAACCACCCCATCAAACTGATCAACCGTGATGTCTTTGGTCACATGGGCCTCGTTGAGGATTTTGAGCAATGCCTCCCTATGAGCCTCGGAGCTCAATAATAGTGACAGAATGGAGATTTTTGAGGGTGTTTGCCCCAACTGATCAATGATCTTGTAATCACTTTTTCGGATGATTCTCAAAAATTCCTCGGCCTCTTCTTGTGGTAATGTTTTCCTTGGTGGCTCAGTTCCTACTGCCACTCCTTCAACAGCTTTTCCTTTATCGGACCCTACAGGTGCATTTGCAGAGTCTTTGTTTGGTGAATTTGGAGAGTAAATCCTCCCACTCCTTGTCATTCCTCCTATTCCGGCAATGTTATCAATGATAGGTTCTATACCGGTGATAAGTTCCCTTCCAACAGACACAGTAGGTTGGTAATTCCATGGCACTTCTTTGGTACTCTTGAAAGAGAAAGGTGCAGGCACATGAAACACCATAGGGTCTATTTTTTGTGCAGGAATTTGGATTTCAACTCTTTGGTAAGGGATCTCAAAAGGTGCAAGACCTTGTGATTCCACAACAGCAATACTTGTTTCCTTCCTTGAGTACCCAATTTGAATCAAGCCTTGATCCATTAGCTTTTGGAGGGTCTCTTTTAAACCTCGACAATTATCAGGATTTGTCGAACAAGCTTTGCAACTGGAGTGTAATTCTTCAAACTGTTCAAAGCCAATCAATCTCTCCCTCATTACCGACAAAGGGGTTCCTATCTTGGATACTTCCTTTAAAATCTTCACATCTTCCATCCCCTCAATAACATTTACTGAGGAACTTGCATGACCTGGCAAAGGATTTGTCTTCACATTCGGACCCTCTTCCTTGAAGGATATCATCTTGCGATCAATCAAACCTTGTACCTTGAACTTGAAAGCTTTACAATTTTCGATGTTGTGCCCGGGCGACCCAGCGTGGTAATCACATCGAGCATTGCTATCGAAACTAGGTGGATATGGAGGCACCATTGGTGGGAGAGGTTTTTGCTCTACCATGCCCTTTTGAAGTAGGTATGGCAAAATTTGCCCATATGACATTGGTATGGGATCGAAACGCACCACTTTCCTTTCAAAGTTTCCTCGAGGCCTAGGTTGATTCCACTGTGGATATGGGTTTGGCTGAGGCTGACCTTGCGGAGACATCATCAATGGTTGTTGAGGTGGGCGCATTGGATATGATGGCTGTTGATACTGCCCTTGAGCCGCAGCTGCCACATAAGGATAGTGATAATATGGCACTTGCATAGGAGGCCCTTTTGAGGGTCCAACTGAGACAGCGTTGGTCTCACCTTCTTTCTTTTTCGGGGGACCACCAAAGAATTTCTTAACCCCGACTTGAGCATTAGTAGCACCTTGAATCTTTCCACTTTTGATACCCTCCTCTATGCGCTCCCCTATGATGACAAGATCAGAAAAATTTGGGGAAACACTCCCAAGCATCTTTTCATAATACGGCCCTTGCAACGTACTCATGAAGGTAGTAGTCAGTTCTTTTTCTTTCAAAGGTGGTTGCACTCTAGCGGCTACCTCTCTCCATTTTTGCGCATATTCCTTGAATGATTCTCCACTCTTTTGTGTCATTGCTTGTAATTGCATACGAGTGGGAGCCTCCCCTATGTTATACTTGTATTGAGTCAGAAAGGCTTCCATCAGACCTTTCCAAGTTTGGATTTGTGCTCTCTCCAATTGCATATACCAATCTAGAGAGGCTCCACTCAGACTGTCTTGGAACACGTGCATCATCAGCTTTTCGTCGGTCACATGTGCAGACATTTTGGTACAGAACCGCTTTAGGTGAATTTTTGGGCATTGGAGGCCTTTGTATTTTTCAAAATCAGGTGTTTTGAATTTTGGTGGTATAACCACGTCGGGAACTAGGCACATATCTAAGGTATCTAGCCCAAGAGTACTGAAACCTTCAATGGCTTTCAACCTTTCCTCCAAAGCCTTGTACTTTTTCGTCGCCTCTTCATCATCATGATCGACTGCAGAAGTTGCTTGCTCGGGCGTAAAGACAAACGACATAGTACCCTTTGCTGCATTGCATGGTGTTGCATTCTCATTTTGAGGATTTGAAGCTTCTTGTGGAGCGGAATTTCCATTCACAACCGGTATTGTAAAGGTTACCCCCGGAGGTTGAGTAACACCACCGCCTTCCATGGGAGGAGTATAGTTAGGAGGAAGACCAAACATTGGGACAAAACCAGGTGGGTACCTTGGAGTAGTCTCCTCACTTATGACCGTTGGCTGAGGATTGTTCTCCCTGTTAGTTAAATTTTGGATAGCTTCCGTAAGTATAGCAACTTGTTCCTTGATGGCATCAACATCCTCTTTTTGTGCAAACTGACTTGTTGGTGCTGGCTCCATGATTCTTCTTTGGTTAGCTCTTGTCCCGTGTGAATGCCGATAGGCAGACTCTTGGGCCAACTGTTTTTTGGGTTTCCTTGCAATGATGGAAATTCCTGAAGTTCGGAGGAAAATGAAATGAGTTTTTTTTTTTTTTTTTTTTTTTTTTTGAAAAAGATGAAATGCATGTTGTGTTTTTTGATGTAATGCATGCATGTATGTTATGCAAAAAGAATCTTTATTTTATTTGGAGGAAATTTCAAAGTTTCGCAATTTTATTGTAAGCATCTAGAATTATGAGAACGAACAAAGTAGAACCAGAACATTGATTTCATTTCATTCAAAAGAGAGAATACATCATTTCATTCATAATAGGGCCTATTACATAATTTCCCAAAATGAGGCCTAATACAACAAAGTTTGAAAAGAAACTAAGACAATCCTAGAGCTTTGCTTTGCGAGCCAAAGCCAAACATAACTTGAACTCTCTCAACATAACCCCACATGATTCAACAAAATCAAACACAAAGGTAGGAGTGTTGTTGGGGCTCATCACAGAATATGCCTTCTTGTGCATGCTAGGGATGCCTCGAACCACATTGTTCGCAAAACCCGCTAGGTTGGAGAACTCTTCTTTCCATTTTAAGACATCTTGGTATTGCTCTCTAATAATAGCTTGATATCGACTCGAGCGTTCACTTAAATTCTGAAGTTGTGCTTCCATTCGCCTAATTTGGCTTTCTCTGACTTCTAGCTCTTGCTTTTGCCGTTCTTCACGACCCTTGAGATTCCTCATATCTCCGAGCAGACTATTCCAATTAGTGGAGAGATTGTGGAGCTTTCTATCAGACTCTTCTCGGAGTTGGCATTCATTGGTCACACAGACTTGTGATTCTTGAAGTAATTTAGTGAGATCCAAGATTCGAGCCTCAAACCCTTCCTTCATCTCTTTTTTCTCTTTCAAGGTACGGTTCCATAGGTCCTTCCATTCCTTGATCTCTTTCCAAGCTTGGTCTAATCGGTGGTTACGTTCACGAATCCCATCCGTGACCCCTTCCAAGCATTCGTCCACTCGCTCCTTTTTGGCCCTTTCCTCTTCGACCAATGCCTCGCTCACTTCAAGTTGTCTTTTCTTCTCCTCATAGTTGAACTTGAACTTGTTACGTTCATATGAGGTTTGATGAAGCTTTTGTTGCAAACTCTCATTTTCTTTTTGAAGGTGCTCAATGGTGGCCTTAAGCTCATCAACTTCTTCGACAGAGGTAGGTATTGGCTCAAGTGGGCTAGGTTGAGATGGAAGGATGAGGACAAAAGGAAGCCCAATCACTTTGACACGCTCTTTGATCCAATGAGAGTATGGTTCTTCGATGGGAAGGCTTCTCTTTCTTAGCTCGTTCCCCTTGCGATGCACTTGAGCCCAAGATCGGATGACCCTTTGGAGCGTGTTTTGGAAGTTCGCATCGGTACCATGAAGTACAAATTCTTGCAATACCCCCTCATTTGGTTTGCGGGCCATAGGATACCCGAGTTGCCTTAGAGCTAGCATAGGATTGTAGTTTATACAACCCTTGGACCCTATGAGAGGTACATTGGGGAAGTCCCCACAACTGACGATCACTTCGCCTTCACTGATTTTCCTAGAGTACCACAAAATGGAGCGCTCGGTGAGAGATGTCAAAGCTTGTGACCATTCTTGACTCTTCATAGCTTTGATAGTGTAGATATCCTTGGAGATTTGAGAAGCAAACCAAGCATACAACAAAGGAATGCAACATAGCATCAATCCCCCCTTCTTCTCATACCGCATGTGGAGGGTATAATATGTATCGGCCAAAAGAGCGGACACAAGATCTTCTTTGCGAACTCCAACTCCCCAAAATACACTGATAGCTGCGGTATCTATGAAGTTCTTTTGGCTAGGAAAAAGAACTAACCCAAAGATGAGTAAGGCCAAAACCTCCCCTAAAGCTCCCCAATCACGGACTTTCGCGAACTCTTTTGCCTTCTTTTCAAGGTACTCTCTTTTAAAACCATGGGCTTCTCTCTCGGTTTTGTAGTGAAGGTTCAAGTCGGAAGCTGGTATTTTCAATACTGAAGCTAGGTCTTCAAACCTTGGAACTACACCAAGACCCTTGTAGGGAACCATCTTATCCCTTGGAGAATCAAAAATTCGCCCGAATTCCTCTAAAGTAGGTGCTAACTGAAAGTCTTGGAAAGTGAAACATCTCAAAGGAGGGTCGTAGAATTGAGCTAAAGCAGTGACGGCCTCTATTTGTACCGGAATGTTCAAGAGATCTAGGATTTTCCCATACTTGGAGGTGAGATGAGCTCGAGCCAAGTTGCTTAGTTGGCTACTGAGGGCCTTCAAAGTGTTTACCTCGGGTAACTGAGCCTTAATCTGAAGCGTGCTCTTTTTTGTCGAACTCATTTTTCAAGATGCTTAAATAATACTTTTTTTTTGAAACTTCCTGAAAATGTGAAAAAATGCCAAATGAATTTTAATGAAAAAGAAAGAAAATATGTATGGCATGCAAAAGGAATTGGGATGGGTAACAGGATAATTCTAATTTTTTCCCACCCCTCACAAGGATAATTCTAAGTTTTTTTGTTTTTGGTGACCACCAAGATAGTATACCCCACTTGGAATTTTCCCATAAAATTGGACCGGCCAATTCATGGAAAATTTCCGGGACTTCCCCTAGGCGGACTTTATCGGGTTCTACACAAGGTCCTTAGAGTATTTGATCAACATTCAAAATTTCGTCAAGAGGATGGGCTAGCCAATTCGAGACGAAACTTTGAATGAATCTACTCTAGGCGGAGCTTTCATATATCACCGAATGAGAAGTGCATCTCATGGGCCCATACTACTAGCTCCTAACTTAACTTAGTTTTTCTCAAGCCCGGGTGTAGAGCTTCTCTCAAGAACATATCCCAACCACAATTTATATACATATATCAAATTAATAAACATGGTATAAATGCAAAAATAAACATATATACATATATAAAAACAATAAATATAAACATAAAACAAATGTAATGCAAACAAACAAACACGCAAACGACCCTAAAAAAAAAAAAAGAATAGGCTTGAATCTCTAAAAGTCCCCAGCAGAGTCGCCAGCTGTCGCGCCGCGAAAAACGCCCGAGCGTCGGAACACTCGGTAATGACACAGAGTCGCCACTGAACTTTATTTATTCCCGAAGGAAAAGGAAAATATCGATAAAACCTTAACAGAAAAGAAAAATGGTCATCGCAACCAAATTTCGAGTTCGGGAGTCGATTATGTAAGGGGAAGGTACTAGAACCCCTCACATCCGTTGTACTCAACGGGAACCTTCTTGTTATTTTAGGGTTTGAAAATTGTCTTTTAATTGTTTGCATTAATTTCTATTAATTGTTAAATATTTACAAAGGGAAAAAAATTAGTTTTTTATTATTGTGCTTGACGGTTGTTGGATCCCGCTCCTACGTATTCCCAAGTGCAATGGGAAATTCAAAGCTTACGTAGTTCTTTGGTAAAAAATATTTGTGTGTTGGTTGATTTTAGCGAACGGTATTTTAAATCGCATTCTAGTGGTTAAACGTATGCTGCTCGCGCGTGGGAGGCTTATGCGTTGTTTGTATCACGTTAGAAGGATTATAATACGTTCGTTTGAGAAAAAGTTTGTTTTTGTTTTTTGAATGCGCTAAGGCAAAAATTAATTTGATGGGTTGAGTTTATTTATTATTTTAAGTTTTGAAAAAGAATGTATTTTTTGGTGTGGAAGACAAATAGTCGATAGACAAAGCGCACGCTAAAGTCTCGACTATTCGAGAGACGAACGAATTTACATTCGTCGATCCCTTTTTTAATCCACGAATTTTTTTAGAAAAAGTAGTTGTTTTGCTTGAATTAAATAAAAAGAGAATTTAATTGATATTTTTTGTATTTTTAGAATATGTGTTATTTTTTTGGTATTTTAGTTATTTTTGAAACGATAAAAATAAAAACACGAGGGTACGTTTATTACGACAATATGTACGAAACTAACAAATAAACTCTACATGTATATTTACACATTCTTACGAAAATAAAGCTAAAACTATATAGCATATTTTTGTATTTTTCATGAGTGATCTATAAACAAAATAGAACATTGCATAAATAAATAAATACTAACACATCATGCATTTTAAATATTTATATACAAGCATTCCATATAAAAATAAAGCACAAATAAAATCACAAATAACGACTAAGAAAAATGAACACATAAAAATACGAAAATAAAATAAAAAAAACGCACACAGAGGGGGTGCACACAGCACCAACAGGGGGTGCTGAAAGCACCCTGGGCTCACAAACAGAAACTGGGCGTGGGTTGAAGGTCCAACAGAGTATTTGGGCTGAACCAGCCGGTTTGAGGTGAGCCGGTCCGGTTTGGTTGAACCGAACGGACTGGTCTCCTATATATTCATATCTCCGGTTTTTTTTCTTTTTATTCTCCCATTTCTCTCTCTAACCTTCTCTCCTTCTCTCTAATTTTCTGGGCAAGTGTTCTTCATGAGGAAGAACACGATGAATTTTCCGGTGAGCATATGAACACCGGCGCGGTGGCCGGCTAGGCCAGACGGCGGCGGCCACCGCGCCGGAGTAAAAAAATTTGTCAAAATCAGAACTTTTTCTTTCAATCTCTCTTTTTAAACCCTCCTAAACACGATTCTGAGTTCCAAATTTACAAAAACCTTACCAATTTGTGCAGATCGGAAATTAAAGTTTTGAAGTTTTTTTTTTTTTTTTGTTTCAAATTTCTTCTTCACTCCTGCGTCGGTTCTGTTCTTCTTCTTCTATTCCTTTTTTATTTTTCTGGAACGTGTGTGTGTGTGTGCGTGTTTTGATTTCGGTTCTGATTTGTGTTTATGTTGTGAGTTTTTGTTATTGATTTCTGGGTTGTGATGATGATGATTTTGGTGCGGCTGTGATGTTGTGATGTGAGAAAAATTTGGATTTGTGATGTTAAAAAAAAGCTTAGAGTTTGTGATTGGGGTTTGAGTTTTTGTTCTCAGAGAAAAATTGAGTTTCTCTCTGTTTTTTTCTGATGGTGAAATCGTGTTTCTGATAATTTTCTGTGTGTTTGAGACTATGGCTCTGTTCTGATTATATTCACAAATTTGTGAATTGGTTCTTGTCCTGTGGCATTTAATTCCTCACAGTGGAGGCTATGGGGAACTTGGAATTTTGCTCTGATCAATGAATTTCACTGATCTATGTTCTGGTATGCAGAAAAGAGAAAGGAAGAAAAATCAGAGGAGGGGGGACGCCTCTGCAGATGGATTCTGGACTTGGACACATTTTTTTGACAGATAAAAAAAATAGAAAAAGGACAAAAGGACAAAAATAATAATAATAATAATAATAATAATAATAATAATAATAATAATAATAATAAAACCAAAATAATAATAATAATAATGGAAAATAATAAAATAAAAATAATAATAACAGTAATAATAATAATAAAAATACGAAAATAATCAATAATAATAATAATAAAAATAAAAAACGAAAATAATAATAATAACTAAAAAAACTAAAATAATAATAATAATAAAAAAAACAAATTAAATGAGGTATTTTAAAATACCTCTATGCCGAAATTTCGATCGAAACCTAAACAAATGAGGTATTTTAAAATACCTCTATCGAAATTTCGTTCGAAAATTCAACTATATAAAAAAAGAACTCCTACTTGACTTTTCGCTCGGGAAAACGAACCGAATTAAAAATAACTAAAATAACTTAATTGAACAAAAACGCGACGAGAAAAATGGACAAAATTTGGGGTATGACACCTGCTCAATGTCTTCTGAGTCTGACTCAACATCACTTTCAACATCTGACTCTGTTGTGGCCATGAGTGCCAAGTTAGCTTCTGCATCTTCAGCTTCATCATCAGACAGCTTGTCAAGATCTTCCCATGTAGCTAGAAGACTCTTCTTAGCTTTATTCTTGAAAGTGATCTTTCTTCCTTTTCCTTTGGTGCTCAATTCAGGACAATCAGCAATGAAGTGTCCAGGCTTGTTGCAATTAAAGCAATTCTTAGAATCATCCTTCTTATCTTTGTTTCCAGAACTTTTGTAACCAGAACCTTTAGATCCAGAACCTCTACCAGAATATCTTGGCTTTCTTTTTGTCCACTTCTGGAACTTTTTGGTCAGAAGTGCAAATACATCATCATCTGATCCTTCTTCTTGATCATCTGCAGAAGATTCTTCTGTCTCATATTCAACAACCTTAGCCTTCAGAGCCTTAGAAGGTCCAGAAGTAGCTGGCAGAGCCAAAGACTTCATTCTCTTCTGAGGTTCATCAGAGGCTAGCTCAGTCTCATGACTCATGAGTGAACTGATTAAACCTTCCAGACTTAGGGTGTCTAAATCCTTTGCTTCCTGAATAGTAGTGACCTTAGGTCTCCATTTAGTAGGTAAGCTTCTGAGAATCTTCTTCACATGATCAGAAGTAGTATAACTTTTCTTCATAACTTGAAGACCAGCAACCAGAACTTTGAATCTAGAGAACATAGATTCAATGTTCTCATCTTCTTTCATTCTAAAAAGTTCATACTGTTGGATCAAAAGTGTTGCTTTTGCCTCCTGTACCTGTTTGTTTCCATCATAAGATGAACACAAAGAATCATAGATACTCTTGGCAGTAGATTTATCTGTGATCTTAAGGTACTCTTCATGAGATATGTAACTAATCAAGATATCCTTGACCTTGTGGTGCTTCTTGTATGTTTTCTTGTCCTTATCAGTGAAAGCTTGTCTTGCATCATAATCTAATCTTCCTCTTTCATCCAAACCTTGAAATGTTACTCCTCTTTCAACTAAGTCCCAAAGTTCATCATCAATACCAACTAGATGACTGTAGATTCTATATTTCCACCAGGAGAAGGTAGAACCATCACCATTGAACTTAGGAGCTTTGTTGGTGTTGTTTTTATCATCAACATCATAGTTGAAGGGAATAACAGTTCCTTCAGGTTTTTTGCTATGTTCACCGAATCCAGACATAGTGTTTTGACACAACAAACAACTATCTCACTGCAAAGTGATATAACAGAACCAAGGCTCTAGATGCCAATTGAAGGCGTGAAAACACAAGAAGGGGGGTTGAATTGTGTTTTGGGTAGTTTTAAAAACTTCTTTTAAGTTTTGCAACTTATCAGAATTAGCAGCGGAATAACTTATTACACAAACAACTTCTGGCCATGGTGAAAGTAAAACAGAGCAGAGAAAGAAGAGATGAACACACAAGATTTATACTGGTTCCTCTCACAAACCGAGAGTAGTCCAGTCCCCTTGCACTTCCAAGGGATTTCACTATAATCTCACAAGATTACAATTGCTCAAGCCAACTGCAAGAGACTTCCTTTGCTCAAGTAACACAATACAAGAGACTTCCAATGCTCAAGCTCACAAGCAAGAGACTTCTAACACAAATAATAAATACAAAGTTTGAACAACTGATAAACAATATCAGAGTTCTTAGAACAAAATAATACAACTTTGAAAACAAAACTTATCTTAGAATTCTTGAAAAGAAAACTAAGGTTCAACAACAGACTAGTCAGAAGTTGAAAACTGTTTGTCTTGAATTTTGATATGATCTCAAGTTGTATCTAAGCTAAAAATTGCTCTTAGAAATTCACCAGTATAACAACGCTTTTTGTTCTTCGTAAGTGTGTTGTTGTTGTCTTCAAATTCTTCCTCCTTTTATAGATGATGTTGGAGCGTCTTGAATTTGAGCGGACAAAGATGAAAACAGCTACGTAGTACTGTACTAATATTTTCATTTGAAATGTGCTTATTCAAATCAAGTAAAGATTAAAATCTGAGCATTGATTTCGAATATTCGCCCATATCAGAAAAATAAAGATAGTACAATAGTACAAACGTCATTATCATGAGGATAACGATCTTGTAAAAGATTTCTTCCGCCTCTTCAGGTTTTGCCAAATAGATGATAGTCGTTATAGAGAATAGAATGTTCTTCTGGCAAATCTTGTTGTTTCATCGTCATCAGAATCTTGAGATATGAGTTCTGCTTCTGATGAGCACAACGTCTGGTTGACTTTGACTTGACAATTTCTTGTGACCACAACTTCTGATGTCATTCTCCAGAACTTGCTTTTTCCCACTTCTGGGAGCGCTTCATAGCATAGCAACCAGAACTTCAATTTCTAGTGAATATAAAATTTTAACTTATATACCTGCACACTAGAGTAAATTATCAGTACTCCCTATTGTATATTAATACTATTGTTATCATCAAAACTACTTGGGTTATATTAGAACCAACTTTGTTCCAACAAAAGTATAAAAATTATTTAATTAGTAAATTAAATGCAATTATGATTATTTTTTATATCTTAATTATTAGTCTTCATTTATTCATAATTTATAGTAAATTCACCAATAAATAAATAATAATGTGCAATAAATTCAATAAAAATTATATTACTTATTTTTTCAAAAGTAAAAATTCGGGATTGCACACCTTTATTCGGATCAATGTACTCTGAAATTCAAGATTTTTTTCTTAACTCGTTTTATCTAGGTGAAATCAACTCGTGAACTCGAATCAAACTCACACGAGCTTACATCATATTAAAATAATATTAACATTATTATATACATAACAATATACTATAAATGCATCAATACTTTAAAATGTTAACTTAATTATAAAACAAATTATACCAAATCGCTATAATACAGTGTCAAGCTCATAAGCTTGTAATCAAACAACTGAAATCATCTCACTAAATCATATAAAAAAAAAAAAAAAAAAAAACCAAAAAACAAAATAAAAGAATTTCTTTAGAATCGAGTAAAATTGAAAGAATTTCTTTAGAATCGATTTTACCACGAGTTAACTCATTCAAAATTATTTTTTTCACGAATTTACAAAAAAGAAAAATCAGTTTTACCGTCGATTTAGCATGATTTTTATACCTAAACATCTAAAATCGAACAAGTTTACGTGATATAACACAATTTTGACAACTTTGATCCAAACCTCAAAGTTTTGTGTTATGAATTGGTATTTTCCACTTTGTTTACATACATAAAAAAGTCCTAGAAAAGCATATATATTTCGGTAAGGATTTGAATTCACAATTATCAAATTTTCGATATTTAGTCTCTAAAGTCAAAATCCGCAGAAAAATTTGTAGTTTTCGTGCAGATTTTTCTTTAGGTTTTCCTGCGGATTTTGACTTTAGGGACTAAAATAAAAAAAAATTGTACATTCAGGGTCTTATTTGCAACAAAGTAAGATAAAATGACTAAAATAAAAAATTCGCGAACATATATGGACCAAAAGGTCTATTAAGCCTAAAAAATATGAATGAAAGCAAACAACCTTTTTTTGTTGAACAAGAGTGAAAGCAACCTTCGTCGTAGTTGATTTTGTTTTAATAATGAAATCATATTTACATTGACTCTTAGATCTGTCACCTTCTAATAAGATGCTAATCTTGCCCTAGAGTGGAGCCTTGCCAACTCAAAATTTGTAATCATGTGCATTGTGCATTTGTTACACACAAAATTCCCTATTGCCTTCACTCCCAAGCAAACTCAATACCCCAGTTTCTCAATAATAATTTTAAGTAATACACAACTTGCAAAATATCCCAATCACAACTTGTCAATATTTGTCAAGAAAACCAACTTGTCAATATGTATGTAATTCTTATATCATTTTTCTAACTCTGTTTTTCTACTGCTTTTTGTTTCACCTTCATTAAGAAACCTGAAGTTTTAACTATAGTTATTCTGTATTTGATTTGATAGGCTTGAACATTAAAAAAAGTTGAGAGTCAGTGATAATGAGTTGAGTATTAATATATTATTATAACAATAAAAACATATCCCATATCATCAACATATATAGTAGGAATCAATATATATATCCTGCAACTTAAGGATCACTATGTCCACTCGATACGTTATTAATATATTATTATAACAATAAAAAATTAAGAAAAGAAGAAGAAGATGAGATTGTACATTTTAACATTATATAAAATAAAAACAATTTTTTTCAAGTTCTTTTATATATAAATACTATATTTTTTAGTCATTAAGAGTGCTATATATATATTTTTCAAAAACAAATTTCTAACTTTTAATTTCTAGTCCATAATTGGAAAACACCTCTTTTAACATGCACGAGGAAATAATATCCTAATTCCTAAATACTCTCACTATTTTTTACAAGTAATAGAAATATATTAAAAATTAGAGTCAGGTTCCGTTGACACCAAATAGTTTGACATCAAATGTTACACCTCTCAATAAAGTTTTAACCGATATAAATTTTATAAAATCCACCGTTGGATTTAAAATTTATATCATATAGATCATTTGTGTAAACTGTCAGACAAATTCAAAAATCACTTGATATGTTATTGAGACGCATAAAGATTAACGGTATTTAAAAAAAAACCCAAAACACATGTATGAACGAGTGTTTAAACCTATGATTTTTATTTTTCAGCATTTAATGTGTATTTGAGTTTTTATCGGGGTCCGGTTATTATACTTAAAGAATACTTAAGCACGCTGCTTAAGAAAGCCCAGCCCAATCAATTTACTGCATCCACCCCACTATTTGCTAATACAATCAATCCATCACTAACGGTTATCGTCTAAAATTAACGGTTACTTCCCAATTCCCATTTCTTCACACACGTCACTTTCGTGACCGAAATCAACACCACCTCACGTCATCGCCTTCGCCGGAATCATAACCAACACCACCTCCCGTCATCGCCTTCACCGTCGTAATCATCACTATCACGCAACCATCACTGTTCATCATCGTCATTATCACTTTTCATCATCACTGTTCATCATCGTAATGGAACGGAAGCAACGTAATAAGGGACCATGTGTAATCGAAGAAAGCAAGATAATGAACGAAGTAGCTGCATTTGTTAGAGAGAGTAAATCAAAACAGGTTTGAACTTCATCAATGGTTTTTGGAAGTTTATCTAGCAGTTTGAAACCATTTTGCTTAATTAGTAAAGTAATTGCATGTGTGTCAACCTAACTTTTGATTTGGGGGAAATCATATACTGATATGATATAGTTTACAAATTGTATATGTTATCTGGATGCTGGTAATTTTTTATTTGATCTAGGCTATCATTGAAACCAAAATAGCCCTCTTATGGTTTCAATGATAGCCAAACAAAATATAGTTTCAGTACTATTTTAAGATTGGGTAGGAATGGAGCAAAAATGACAACTGTTTGGTATCAGATTGTGTTTAGATGAATTACCTTGTTGAGATGAGTTACTTTGCTTCATTTGATTTACATATTAATTTTGTTTGAGGATTCGTGTTTGTTGTCATGGAAACCATAAGTGTGGCTAAATGGTTTCAATGTATTTGTTTCTGAAACCAAATTAGCCCTCTTATGGTTTCAGTGTATTTTGTGTGAAATTTTTTCAGAAATGTATGTATAGTGTTGCTTTTAATTAATTAGCTTACACCAAATTCCTATAATCACTTTTTTATATTGTCAGATGCATCAACAAAACATCTTCCAGACTGACAACATAAATTAGATAAAACTATTTGAAACCATAAGTGTGCCTTTATGGTTTCACTTGGTACGTATCTGAAACCAAAGTAGCCCTCTTAATGTTTCAATGAGTTTAAAATGTACTTATAGTATTTAACTTATGAAACCAAAGTAGCCTCCATAATATGAAACCAAAGTAGCCCCCATAAGGTTTCACTGAATTTAAATTATACTTCGAGTATTTAACTTATGTTCTACCATGATATGAAACACTTATAGTATTTCACTTATTTTCTGCCATATGAAACCATACTTACTTGTTTCATTTGATACAGGGGAAAGAATCAAAGGGACTACAGCCAATGCCATCATTTAGTATTGGTTTGACACCATCAGATGACGATAAACGGAATAAGAATGATTCGTTGTCTGGTAGTGATCAAAAGAATGAGAGGGGACGTGTCAAAAACAAGAAGCAAAAAAAGAAAGAACAGACAAAACGTGGTGAGAGCGTTGCTTCTACATCTCGTGGTCGTAAAAAGAGAGCAACAATGGCAACAAAAGATTCTGATGAAGCAAGCTCGGGTGAAGAAAATGTGAAACAAGTTGTTGTGACAAAAGATCCTGATGCGGATGCAAGACTCAGGCATAAAATGAGTGTACCTAAGGTCTATGAACTTATGCATTCAGTAAATGCCAAAAAGAGGAAACAGGAAATAATTGACCAACTACACGAATGTGGCTTTGGAGGGATAATGCATATATGCAACTGGAAAAGGATCCACACCTTTTTTGTGGATTGGGTTGTCAAACGATTTGAACATGAGCATATGTGGATAAGGCTGAGTGATACAGAGGTCCTGATGTTGAAAGAGGATGATGTGCATAGAGTCTACGAACTACCAACAGCTGGAAAGAAAATAGACACTGACCTTTGCTCTGAAGGAGCAATTAAAAGGCTGAGGAAGGAATTAGGATTGATTGGAGATTATTCTCCAATTGTGAAGGTTGCGGAATTGGAAAGCTCACTGAAGACAATAGAGAAACCTAGAACATGGGTGAAGGGTGCAATTTGTTACATCATTCACAACATTTTGTGCCCAACTAATAGAGGAAATGTGTCTCTCCAGTATGCAGATATTTTGGAAGATCCAGCTGGAGTATCTTCATATAACTGGTGCTCACATGTTCTGGACTATATGAAAAAAGGCTTGCAATCTCCAGATGTTTTGAATCCACTAGCAGACTTCCACTTTTTAATGG
Source organism: Trifolium fragiferum (assembly GCA_954870985.1). Lineage (NCBI taxonomy): Eukaryota > Viridiplantae > Streptophyta > Magnoliopsida > Fabales > Fabaceae > Trifolium > Trifolium fragiferum. The sequence goes on from OX940796.1 coordinate 7,213,390, forward strand.
TAATGATCTACCCTCAATGCAATAACCTATGTTTAATTCCTAAATGTATTTGCATCTTTTATATCTTGTATCTTTTAACTGAAACCATTAGTGTGTCTTAATGGTTTCATTGTATTTGCATCTGAAACCAAAATAGACCTATAATGGTTCCCATTAAATATTCATATTTGAGAACTACTTGCAATAACCTATGTTTAATTGCTAATTGTTGTTATTATCCTTTATATCTTATATCTTTTAACTGAAACCATTAGTGTGTCTTAATGGTTTCATTGTATTTGCATCTGAAACCAAGATAGGCCTATAATGGTTCCCATTAAACTATTCAAATTCTATTCAACGTACAAATATTCTAATTAATGATCTATGCTTTGGAGTTGTTATGTGACACAATACTAACTAATTGTTGCAGATTAATTACATGGAGAAAATGGGAAAAAGAAGTCCATTTTTGACAGGAAAGTACAATCGGCCATCCCTCCGTGATTGGGATGTCAAGCTCGCAAACCAAGAACTTCAAAAGATCCATGATATTATGGGACTTGAGAATGGACTGACAGCAGGGGTAACAAGACTTGATAATGGACTACCAGCTGGGTTACCAAGTCTGAGCAGAACCGCAGGAAGTCCGATTGTATTGTGCTTTGATGCAGACACTTGTCCACTGTCTAAGGTGATTGTCATTGATTCTCATGTACTGCATTTTCTTTTCAAATGCTAATCGAATATAAAATATTGGAAATCGTACCATAGATGTTTCTTAATGGTTTAACTTGTGATTGTCCTTGGCAGGCACAAATGTATCTTACTCATTGTAGGTCTTGTATAACTGTCTATACAAAAACCGCAGAAACATTGGAAAGAAGAATAACTGAAGCAAATGCCGGAACTTCAGGAAAAGATAATCCAATTGAAGTAGAAGGTGAAAATGAGAGGAATAAGAGTTCCAATATTGGTGTTGTACCTGAAACTGAAAGGTACTGCATTTAATTTAACTTTTTCAGACAATTAAATTTTGCTGGATTAGTTTATGAAAATTCACACTAATGATTTCCAGGTTGAATGATGATGATGATGTTGGAAAAAGAACTCAAGCGGAAGAGAGGTACTGCGTTTAATTTGGTTTCAGGACCTTTCCTTAATATATGTATTCATATTCTATACAACATGAATAATATAACTGAAACCATAAGAGTGACTTATTGGTTTCATTATAGTTGATTCTGAAACCAAAATACCCATCTTATGGTTTCCAATACAAATAATAATTTAATTCAACATTAAAAATGTTTTTTCTGAATGCTTTATGATTGGGAGTTATGTTGTGACTTTCTGAAAATTCAATAATGTAGGTTAAGTGGTAATGATGAAGAGGATGACAAAATCATTGGTCAAAATAGCAACAAAGATGACAATGATAAAGTTCAAGATGACAAGGATGAGGACAAGGATGAAGAAGATCAGATCAGTCCCAAACTCATTGATGATGCAGTGCCGACAGCATGCAACATCATTGATGATTCAATGAAAGTAACACCTAATGTTGATGCAGGCAGCATGCAACATGAGAATTATGAAGAGACAGATGAAGAAGATGAGATCGCTCCAAAAATCATTGATGATGCAGTGATGGCAGCATGCAACATCACTGATCATTCAGTGAAGCTGACACCGAATGCAGGCCTGACATTAACTCAGGAAACTATCTTGAAGTTTCCAGAGTTTTTTGATCGGGCTGAAGCTTCTAACAAAAATGTTTCGGTGTCACAAGGGGCTGAATCGACAACATTGGAAACTATGTTGAAGTTTCCTGAGTTTTTTGATGCAGAGTAAGATATCTTAACTTTCAAATCGTTTGTCAAATGGTTTTCATATAAGATGTTTCAAAACTAAATTATTGTTTTGATTGTTTCAGGTTGATTAAAGATGCGCCAGTACCACAAGTTTCAGTGTCACAAGACACAGAAAAAGCCACAACTGAAACAATCCTGAAGTTCCCGCAATATTTTGAAGTACCCAACCAATGCCGTGCGCTAGTGTTGGTACCAGATGTGTCACAACAGGAGAAGTCTGAAGAACGTGACTCAGACACTGTTATAAAGTAAGAATCAAACAGTGTGATAAATATAATATTATTTAAATCCTGCAGAAAATAACATTATTATGTACTATTATTTCACAGTGCAACTCCAATAAAGACAATGCTTCCAGATGAAATTATTGACATTGACAATGTCACTCCAAAAAAAAGAAAGAGACATAATGTGCTTCACTCTGATAGGACGTACCCTGAGCGTCGACGGGTGGTGAAAAAATCTAAATACCTTGCAAGCCCATATGATGACGCTATCCATGAGTCTAATACAACTGAGTTGCAGAAACAGTTGTCAACATATGCTTGGAGCCCAGATCTTGATCAGTAAGTTAAAAACTGTTTCTTATTTAGCTTAGTGCAAATGTGATTTTTTGGAAAAATGGTTGTTTTATTTGATTTTGAAGTTGTTTGATAATGCTTAATCAATGAGAAACCATAAGTTAAGCTTGATGGTTTCACTGAATGTGTATACGAAACCAAAATAGCCCTCTCATGGTTTCACTAGGTTGTGTAATGTAAATGAAACCATGAGTGTGGCTGAATGGTTTCACTGTATTGATTTCTGAAACCAAAGTAGCCACCTTATGGTTTCAGTTGTAATGTGGCATTTGTTTGATGGTTTCAACACTCAACATAACCAAATATAAATGAAACAATAAATGTGATTGACCCTTGTATTTGTTTTGTTTGGTTCTTAATCAGTTGTTTGAATAATGTTTTAAAATTAGCTGTTTGTGAATTCAAACCCAATGTGAAACCATAAGACTGGCTTAATGGTTTCACTGGATATTTATCTGAAACCATAAAGTCTCCTTATGGTTTCACTCAGATTAAATATTATTACCAATAGTAAATGCTTAATTATTGTATAGGTATGAAATTATGTACTGCTCCAACAACAAGGCTCATCTTTATTCCCTACGAAGAGATGCTTTATGGACCCTTCAGAAGGACGAATGGGTGTCATGTCTGGTCATAAACGTCTGGGTTAATTGTCTGAATTGGGATCAACAGAGTAGCATGACAAAACTGGTGACACCATTACTTACTTATGTATGTATCACAATCCATTAATATTAAAAATTAACATAATATTGTTTATTTACATATTATTGATTATTTTACTCATTTTATATAAACAGTTTGACCAGGAAAGAATGCCTCCCGTGAGTAGGAATATTGCATGCTGGAGATTTCTTGAGAGGCTCAACCAATTCAAATACATGGATTGGAAGGCCATTGACCCTGAAAAGCTGGAATACGTAAGTCTCTTTTCAAAACCTTTCAGATACATGCTTTATGATAATGATTTTATTATTAAAATTTTAGTTAAATAATGTGATTCTAATACTATGTTTGTCATGGTGGAACAGATCATGGCACCAGCAATAGTTGGTAACCCGGGAAGCCATTATGTTTGCTTCGTTGTCAATCTCAAAGACCGCAAATTCCAATTCCTGAACAGTTTGGCGGGTGTAGGAGAAAGATTAGAAACCAAGGATGGTGAACCAACCTCATACAAGAAGCTATTTGATGTCTGGGTAAATGAGGTAGAAGCATTTGTGGCTGAATTGTATAAGCAAAGGAAAATGAAAATGCCTTTCTCCTTCATCACATTCACTTGGGATACACCAAAGGTTGCTACACAGATTGATTCGGACAATTGTGGTGTATTCTGCATGAAGTATCTAGCTGAATGGGGAGGTGAAATACAATCTTTCAAAGGTTGGTCAAGACTCAAAAAGCATGCAAAGGTTGCAAAAATCATGGATCTTCGGATCGATTTGTGTTCAGAAATCTTAAGCCATCCAAGCAATTCCATGAAAGATGATGTGAAAAAGCTTGCAATTTCATACCATGAAGAGCTGCTTCAAAAGATGCCAAGTTGTTCTGTTAGGAACCATTAGTACTGTTAAATGGTTTCAAGGTGCTTTGTCTTGAAACCATTGGTATTGCAAAAATGGTTTCAGCATCTTTTGATAGGGTTGTATTCGTAGTTTGTTCTCTCCTGCTCATTAGAACACTTTTATTGACAAAACACTCTGTTGCTGATTTTATGGATTGTTTTAATGTTTTTTTCTTCTTGGGACAAGTTATGTTCAATTTACTGACTAGTTTTAATGAATTGCTCTTTGTAGATTATGAAATTTAATTCTTAATCAATCTTTACTTTAGATGTACCTTATAATATACACACATGGAAATTTAGTTTTCACTGTTTAAAAAACAAGCTTCAACAACTATCAAATTGTAAAATTTAAAATATATAGTTTTTTGAATATATGATATATTAAAATACGTATGTAATGTTCATTGAAACCAAAAGAGGGATACTTTGGTTTCAAAAATAAGTGCAGTGAAACCATTTAGCAGAACTTATGGTTTCATTAATTATTCAATAGACTTGATTATCTATACTTCTATACTAATATATAAAGGCAAAAAATCATTTTGGTGTAGCCTCTTCTGGAATTCCAATAATACCCTTTTAACTTTCAAACAACAACATTTTACTAAAAAACCTTGGTTATTACTACCTGAAACCATAAGATGGGTACTTTGGTTTCAGAAATATATGGAGTGAAACCATTGAGCCACTATTATGGTTTTCATTTACATTATACCAAACAATTATGGGTTCAGGTATAAAGAGACATATATAATAATATCATAATAATTTATATAATATGAATAGTCTTGATTATTTGTATAATAACAATAATCTATGATTTTATTTGATTACATTTAATTATTCGACATGTTAGATAATATGAGTTTATTATAATGCTTTTGGCAAAGATTTTTTTTCAATAATACTTGAATATAGATATTTTTTTAAAGAAATTATGACTGTATATTTCAATAATATATGATATATTAAAATACGTATGTAAATGTTCATTGTTTCATTGAAACCAAAAGAATGCTACTTTGGTTTTAGAAATAAATACAATGAAACCATTCAGCCAGACTTATGGTTTCATTCATATTATACCAAACAAGTATGCATTCAAGTATAACAGACATAAATTATGATAATCATTCTCTCTAATACAAATAAAATATATGTCTAATGATCGATATCTTATAATCATCAATACATACCACACAAAGAACATGAAAATGACGAAGTACGATTCCTACAAGTCTAATGGTTTTGTAACAAAGTCTATTACAAACAGTTAACATGAAACAAAAACAAATGTAAATATATCAAACATTAGCCTCTTTCTCCTTTAAAGCCTCATCCTCTCTTTGTTGTCTCCTCCGCTCTACTTTCCTTTTCTGGCGTTCCCTAACAATTTCATAATCACTTTTCATTCGCCTCTTTGTTCTAATTGGATTTGGTCTGACTTTGAACTTTGGAGCAGTTGACTTTACCCCATCAGATGGTTCACCAACAGTAGTTGTATTGGAAGACTTAGATGGCGTCACAACAGGTGGTTCTGTATGAATACCTATACAATTATAAAAAAAATTCATCAATCATTGTGCAGATAAATTGAATACTCAAACCCTCAAAACAAATGACACAACAAAAGCACTTGTAACCATAAGAAGGCACCTTTGGTTTCACTAACAAAGACAATGAAACCATTCAGCCATACTTAGGGTTTCAGTTATAACACACAGACAGCCAAGGTGAAAAACATAGTTCAAAAAGAAAATATTTAAAAACCTTTGGACATAATCAACTCCTCTGCCTTTTTCCCAGCTTCAAGTACACCATTAAGGAAAACTTGAGAAGCCTCAGGGTCTGTACAAACACGTGTACAAATCTGGATTGTAACAGCACAAATCTGTTGATATCTTTGTGCTTGAGTCGTCCCTTCAGTGCCAGCATTGATGGTAGGTTTAATCTTATCAATCGAATGACGAACATCTCTAGTCCACCGCTTCAACACATATTCTGCAGGTATCGTTTTCAAACTATGATATTGCACGGAACCACCTAAAAATTCCAATATTTTGAAAACGTGCCGACATAAAAAACCCCTGTTCTCAAACATACGACATGTGCAGCTAATATGTTTCGTCCTAATATCAATTGTCACAACCCTTTCATCAAGTCGATCATGCTGTTCAAAATTTGGGGAAAGGTTTTCAGAAATTTCTTCATCCAAAAAATTGCAGTCTGAATGTCCATCATTAGCATCATCATCATAATTAGCACCACCTACTTCCTCAGGTTCATCAAGCTGTTCAATTGTAAAAACTTTGAAAACCTTGTTAAAGGCAGAACATTGAGTTGTGACCTCTTCATAGAAGTATTTGAAGGAAAGATCATACTGTCTATGAATGAATGCAAAACATGCTGGGGTGTACTTGTTTACAACAGACCGCATCAGTTGACTATTGGGATAATTGTTTCTTGATCTAGTGTTTGCAGCCTTAAAATCCAACTCAGCATGCTTATCCCTCAATCTTTGAACCATGATATTAAAATGGCTAAAAAATTGAACTAGAGAATGGTCAGGTTGCAGAAAACGACGAAGAAACGCATTAAAGGACTCACTTAATTGGGTCGTTTTCAAACCAGCTGTGAAATGCGACTTGACCCAAACTGACGACCAGTGCATTCGATTCTTGTGTGTTTGAACAAGCCAACTAAAATCAGAAGTTGGCCTTCCACCAAAGCAGTTTTTCATCATCTGATCCCAGTAGTAATCAAAATCCGATTCAGTCTCAACATTTGAAATCAAATAATTGAACTCATTGAAAAATGCAGCATTTGCACGAGACCCCAGATTTTTTTTAGCATTCTCTGACATATGCCATGAGCACAAGCCATGGAAAACACCCTCAAAAACATTAGGAATTGACTTCAACAATGCAGGCGCCTGGTCTGTATATATGGATTGTGGTTTCTTATTAGACATACACCTCAAAAAAGTCGCAAACAACCAATCAAAAGTTGCTGAAGTCTCATCATACAAAAGGGCAGCACCAAATAAGACACTTGTCCGATGATTGTCAAAGCCCATGAATGCAGCTGAAATGTAAATAAACCAAATCAGGGGAAAAATGCATATATAAAAGGACAATTAATATTGAGATCAAAAATATAATCCCCAGCTAATAACAACCTAGTGAAACCATAAGGAGACTATTTTGGTTTCAGATACATACCCAGTGAAACCATTAACCCACACTTATGGTTTCTTATTGGTTTTGAATTCACAAACAGCTAAGATTAAAAAATTATTAAAACAACTGCTTAAAAAACAAGCAAAACAAATTCAAGGATCAATCATAATTATTATTTCACTTAGAATTGATTATCTTGAGTGCTGAAACCATCAAACAAATGCCATGCTATAACTGAAACCATAAGGTGGCAACTTTGGTTTCAGAAATAAATACAGTGAAACCATTAAGTCAGATTTATGGTTTCAGTTATATTATAAAACCTATTCAACCCATAACATGGATATTTGGGTTTCAGATACACATTAAGTGAATCCTATTTATGGTTTCTCATTGGTTTTGAATTCACAAACAACATAAAAACCAAATAAAACAACTATTTTGCCACACTATCAACAAGAACATGTACTGCAAGGATCAACCATAATTACATAAGGATAAATTGAATCCCTAATTACTAGTAACTGCTACTTATAATTGATTATGTTTGGTACTGAAACTATCAAACAAATGCCACACTATCATTGAAATATAAAATGGAGCAACTAAAAGGACACAAAGCAGATATCAAAATTATGGTTTCACTTATATTATAAAAAACACTTAAACAATTAAAGGGCTATTTTGGTTTCAACATGTTAACAAGTGAAACCATTACTAATGATAAATGGTTTCAGAAAGATATACAAAGAAACCATTATTATTGGTAAACGGTTTCAACATATTCAACTTACCTATACTATTCATGGCAACACATTATATAACATAATGGAATAAAAACAAAAATTTTTAACCTGGTAGAAGTTCAAAAAAACAAACCTAAAGGGCGATAATGGTTGTTGGTTCGGTAAGTTGTATCAAAACTTATAACATCACCAAACAAGGAATAATCAAGCTGCATAATCCCATCTGCCCAAAAAATACTAGCTATATCTTCTGCTGCATCAACTTGAATATCATAATAAAATGATGGTTTCGACAAAGCTTCATTCCTAAAAAATTCTTGAATCACAGTTGCATCACCAACCACCATCTCTTTCGACCGGATTGTCATCAAATAATTTTTTAAATCCGAAAATCGAAAAGGCAAGTTATCTGTGCCTCCAACACCCTGACCCATGACCTCATATGAAGTTCTCATTGACATCCCAGCTTTCGAATTAATTACAGCAAGCTGTCCTTGCACTTCATTCACCGACCTAAATGATCTCAAGTAACGTCCATGCTCTGGTTTATGTAACTGATGACAATGGGCCACATCCCATTTATATATCTTGTAAACATTCAGAGTTTCATCCAACTTTAAAGAAATCGCAGCTCTACAACCAATCCTTTCCTCTGCTTTTTCTTTTACTTTCTCAAATTCAACCACAACAGGACTCTCTGAATTTGGCTTGTTCTTTGGATCCAACAAACTTCCTTTCTTGTAACCTTGTTTGTTACAACCATAACGTAGGTAATGATATCTATCAGATGGCTTATTTTGTGAATTCTTTTTTAATCTCATCAAAGTCCGAACTGAAAACCCACATTTAAATGCATAGTCACCATAAAATTTTTCAACTTCTTCAACAGATTTAAAAGCAAGAGACTCCCAATTTTCCTTTTTAGTAAGAGACTCCCAACATTGAAATGTATCAACAAGTGTTCTTGAACTATCCACCTGTGTGTTTGAACTATCAACAACGGACAATGGGAGTGTTTCAAATGAAGTTGACATCGAATCCATTAAAGACAGCGACAATCCCTATAAACAAAAATCATGTAAAATTTAGTTAACCACTAGAACAACAACCAAAATAACACGCATAAAGTAGTGTACTTAAAAATCATTTACATAGCAAATTGTTGTTCTTGAAACCATTCCTCTATATTCATGGTTTCAAGGTATAAAAGCTGGAAACCATTTAACTATCATTATGGTTGCATGTAAATTTAATATGCTGCTAATGAAACATTACAATTAATCCACTACTATGAAGACCTACAGTCCAAAATTAATCAACATTACAATTAATTCGAC